>CM076569.1:340158479-340674286 GCA_034641835.2 Pinus albicaulis
TACAGTCTGAGGTGTTCATTGAAATAGTATCCAGCTCATAAACGTAGCGTACAAATGCCAAATGGATGTGAGGTATATTAAGTTAAGCTATAGAACACTCTTCGTAATTGGGATCAAGTGTAATGACTATGCATTCAAGCACAAATAAAATATTCATGTGAAACATATATAATATGCGACTATATAAACCTTAATTACCATGTGAATATATATGTTGCATGAATGATAATTAGAATATGTGCCTGAACTCGTAGTTATATATATAAATGTCAACACTCTAATATAAGTATATGTTAGGGATATGAAAAGATATGGGGAATTCACCCCTTAGTTATATTTATATGTTGAAAGGTAGAGATAAGTAAAAAAACATTTTTATTGTTGTATTTGTTTTTGTTAAACTGTGACAAGTGGTATCAGAGCCGGTTGCTACGCTGGGACCCTAAGGGTCTACTAATGGTGAAGTTGTGTATGTGAATAGTATAGAGAGAGAGAAAGAGAGAAAGCGAGTGATAATGAGAGGATCGATAGCATCACAATTGCAACCAGAGGAAACTCAAGCACCAACAGTCATGAATCGGGAGATGTGGGTACAATTAAGCATAGAATAGCATGAAAAGACCAGTCGGTTACTTGAAAAACAATAGCACCAAACTAGTTTTTTTTTTTAAATGGTGCAGCAATTACAAGAGGAAATGCTAAGGCTCAGAAAGGATAATGAGCGACTGTTACAAGACTAGGAGAAAATTTTGAAGAGTTTATCTGACAAGAAGAATCAGGAGTTGGATCATTGAAGTGTTGAAAGAAGCTTACCAACAGATGAAGATCAGCAAACCAGAAATAACATTACAGACACAGCTGAGAAAAGTCCCTCCTAGAGAAGAAAAAATAGAAATTACAATGAGGCAGAGTCTGGCAATCTGTCTGATTAGTAAGATACTAAGAGCCAGAAATTAGAACTACATGGAGAATTCCACAAAATTAAACCACCAACGTTTGATGTTGAGGCATAAGAGGTGGCCGAATCTTGGTTGATTATAATAAACAAGTGCTTTCAGGTATATGAATATAGCATCAATCTGAAGGTCAGATTAGCTATATACCAGTTACGAGAAAAGGCCACCCTGTGGTGGGAAGAAGTGAAAAATATACGCAACATTGATGAACATGATATGACTTGGGAGTTGTTTCAGCAGTACTTTAAAGATAAGTACTTGACAGAAAGGTTTTATGATTATAAGGCTAAAGAATTCCATGATTTACGGTTGGGGTAGATGACCATGGACGATTATTTCACTAAATTCACCTCCCTGCTATGCTATGTTCCTTATCTTCGAGAGGAAAAGGCCAAAGTGAAGAGATTTATGAGTAGTCTACCTACTCATATGAGAGAACAAATAGAATTTGTTAATCCTAAAACCATGGATCAAGCCATCCGTAAAGCCCGAATGTGCTATCAACATTCCAACGCTAAAGGCGAAGGAGGGAAAAGCTGGCAACTAAAGAAAAACCAAAAAAATAATTCCAATTTTAAAAGCAGTAAAAGTGGAAATTCTAAAGGCGCAACACGAAATTCCATCAGTAAAAATTTGGTAGAAATCACCAAAGAACTAAATGGCTAGGGGAAGAGAAGCCCACGGAGGCATATAGCAAGCCAGAGCAAGGACAAACCACAAAACCTCCTTTGCAATGCTAGGGTTGTGGAGAGGCTCATTACTATAAAATAATTTCACAACGAAACATAAATGAAACTGTAACAAATCTACAGGAGGCATCTACAGTGGGGGACATGGCACGCAACATACCCTATATCAATGTAGCCTTCGAAGATCGACAGGCTAATTTTCAGCCCACAATGATCGAACTAGAAGGTACTTTACTAACTAAACCTGTTTCAATTTTGGTAGATCTTGGAGCAAGTTTGAGTTATGTAAGTCCCAAGTTAGTGGAAATGTTTAAATTGAAGGAAAAAAAATTTAAGAACTCCTGGCTAGTACAACTAGCTACTGGGGCAAAACGAAAGGTAATAGAAAAAGTTCCTAACTATGTGCTGGAAGTGGCAGAACAACAATTACAATTAGATCTAAATATCTTACCACTGGGATCTTACGATGTATTATTGGGTATGACTAGTTGGAAATACACTGGACTCTATTGGACTGCAAAGAAAATATTATTTACTTCAGAATGCAATATGGCACGCGTAAAAATATTCAAGGAATTAAAAAGCCTATGCAATTACGTCCAAAAACAACATCCCAAATGGGCAAGTGTATCATAAAAGGATGTCAACTGTACGCAATTCAAGTAGGATATGCAGACTCCAAGGAAAAGGCTCCAATAATGGAGGAAAAGGATCCAATATTGGACAGGGATTCTTGGATGTATTTCTAGAAAACATTCCTAGTTTTCCACCCAAGAGGGATATGACTTCACCATTGAATTGTTTCCAGGAGCCTCTCCGGTGTCAAGAGCTCCTTATAGAATGAGCGTGCCAGAACTAACAGAACTAAAGATATATCTACAAGAACTATCAGAAAAAGTTTATATCAGTCCAAGATTGTCTCCTTGGGGAGCACGAGTCCTATTTGTTAAGAAAAAAGACGGAACCTTACAAATGTGTATGGATTATAGGCAGCTAAATAAGCTGGCTGTTAAGAACAAATACCCCTTACAAATAATCGATGACCTATTCGATCAAGTAAGAGGGGATAAGGTGTTTTCTAAGATATATTAAGATCCGAATATCATCAAATTTGGATTAAAGATGAAGATATTTGTAAAAAAGCATTCCGCACTCATTATGGGCATTATGAATTCGTAATGCTACCCTTCGGATTGAAAAATGCACCAGCAACCTTTATGAGGTTGATGCATGGCATTTTTCATCAGTATTTGGATAAATTTGTACTTATTTTCATAGATGACATACTGATATATTAAAAAATCGAGGAGGAACATAAAGATCATTTAAGGATAGTTTTGGAAATGCTAATAAAGCATCAAATTTATGCTAAGTTTAGCAAGTGTGATTTCTTTAAAATAGAAATCCAATATTTGGGACATGTTATTTCAGCTGAAGGAATTTTTGTTGATCCAAAAAAGATAAAAAATATTATGGAATGGTGAGTACCTCAGAATGTGGCTGATATTAGATTGTTTATGGGTATAGTTGGATATTATAGAAGGTTTATAGAAGGGTTTTCTAAAATTTCCTTTCCTATTACATCTTTGCAGAAGAAAGGCAAGCCTTTCAAATGGACTAATGAATGTCAGAACAGCTTTGAAAAGATGAAACAACTATTGAATACAACACTAGTACTGAAGGTAGTTGACCCTGACAAAGACTATGAATTTTGTACTTTTGATAGCAAAGAAGGACTGGGAGCAATATTAACTCAAGAAGGTAAAGTAATAGCCTATGAGTCTAGAAAACTGAAATATCATGAACATAAATATTCTTCTTATGATCTAGAGCTTACAGCCGTGGTGCATTCTCTCTGGGTGTGGAGGCATTATCTGTTGGGTAAGAGGTTTGTACTTAAAATAGACCATAGCAGCTTACTAATTACTTTAAGAAAACAGATTTAAATTCTAGACAAGCAAGATGGAATGCCTTTTTGAGTGAATTTTACATCGACATACAAGATGTTAAGGGGAATGAAAATCGAGTTGCAGACGCGTTAAGCAGAAAACTGCACGGTATTTATGCCTTATACTATAATCATCTAGAAAGCCAACTCTTGGAATAGTTAAAAGAAGAAGCACACAAATACCCAGAATATAAATTCTTGTGGTAGCAAATGGAAGAAGACAAGAAGCAAGGCAAAAAATCTGAGTTTGGAAAGAATGAAGATCAAGTGTTAACTTTTCAAGGAAGAATTTATGTGCCCAATCGAACAAGTGTAAAGGAGTTAATATTGAATGAGTTCCACTGCAGTAATTATGCTGGCCATCTGGGATATCAAAATATGCTTACTGCAATAAGAAAGACATATTATTGGCCAGGTATGTGCAAAACTATTGCTGAGCATCTAAGCAAATGTTTGGAATGTCAGCAAGTTAAGGTGGAGCACCAACATCTTGCAGGGCTATTGCAGCCCAAACCCATCGCTGAATGGAAGTGGGAGGTTATTTCCTTAGATTTCATCATGGGTTTACCATGTAAAAAAAGACAGAACGACTCTATTATGGTAATAGTAGAAAGATTAAGAAAATCTACCCATTTTGTACCTGTATAGTCTACATACAAGACAGTACAGATTGCTGACATATTTATGAAGGAAATCTTCAGATTGCATGGTATACCAAAAACTTTGATTTCAGATCGGGATGTTAAGTTTACATCCACATTTTGGAAATATTTTTTTTTTGGTTTGGGAACACAAATACACTTTAATATTTCTTATCATCCTCAGACTAATGGGCAAACGGAACGGGTAAATCAAGTTCTGGAAGACATGTTGCGCATGTATGTGATGCAGCCAGGGAAAATGTTTGGGGCGAATTTTAGCCCAAGGGCGAAATTTAAGAGGTTTTATATTTTAGAGGGGCGAATTTTTTATATAAACCCTATTTTGTATAGTTTTGTATAAATAGCCCCAAAATTATTTTAAAAATAAATAATTATTATCGTTTAGCCAAAAAAATATAAGGGTGGATAAAACACGAAAT
Source organism: Pinus albicaulis (assembly GCA_034641835.2). Lineage (NCBI taxonomy): Eukaryota > Viridiplantae > Streptophyta > Pinopsida > Pinales > Pinaceae > Pinus > Pinus albicaulis. Next base: position 340,163,154 of record CM076569.1, read on the forward strand.
GTTGGATTCACCTTCGATTCACTGGTCTGCGATTGTATTGGGTTGTATTCACCCCCGATTTACTAAGTTGGAGGGTTTTTGATCTGCATTCGCCCCTGATTTATGTTGATGATGAGGGCAGTAGAGGGTTTTGGGTTGCCTGATGATGCTGGTTTTCGGTTGCATATGCCCCAGATTTACAGGGCAATGGATATTTACATTGTTGATACTGGTTTGGTTTTGGGTTGCATACACCCCAGATTTACAAGGCAATGGAGGGTTTTGGGTGGATTTTTTTTGGGACCAGAGATCTTCTGCTTGCTCCAATTCTAATTCAGATGTATTTTTGTTCTTACCAATGATTATGAGTGTTTTCAAATTGTCTCGTATGACTCGTCAATGTTGATCTTTGAAGTGTTTTTCAAATATCCTTGCAGGAGCGAACAGGGCGAATTATTTTCAAGCTTTTTAGGCAGCATCCAAGCAAATTTCCTGTGGCATTGCGTGGGCAGGTGAGCTTTCTGGGGTCTCCAAGTTTGTGGTTCTTTCAAGCTTGTAATACTAAATGTGGTTTCTTAATGGATGCAGATTCTAGAATGGCTCTCTCACAACCCGTTTGACATGGAAAGCTATATAAGGACTAGGTGTGTGATTCTCTCGATATTTGTGTCCATGCCATCTGCGAGTTGGGAATGGGTATGTGTCCATATTAATCCCATTTGGCCATTCCCATTTTCCATCATTAACTATAAGAATGAACTTCGAAATTACTATGGAATCTCGTTAAGTGACATGAGAAAGACCTGTAAGATGGAAGGATTAGACGATCTTCAAGCAGCTGAAGGATTAGGAAATCTTCAGACTCTATCTTAGAGATCTATAGTTTTAATTTAATTGATCAATGCTGAATAGAAATGGTTGTTTGAAACTCTTACAGCTATGAGAATATTTTCCACAACGCCTGAAACTACTCATTGAAGATTCTAGGACTGATTTCTGGAGATGTGGCAGAGTATTAGTGCAAGCTGAGCAGAGATTAGCCTCTTCCAATGATGGTAGTTAACTAGTGCTAATGTATATATGTATCCTATAAATTTTGAATCCTCATTGATGTAATTTCCATCAACGTGTCTTAACTTGAATATACCATTTTTTTACAGGTAAAGTTAGGTTCTGCAACTCTTGGAGGTCGTGGGATGCTCCAGAAATTTATTTTGTTCAGCCTGTAGCTGTTGTAGCTAGCCAAGAGACCACTGTTACTTTGAGAGGCAATAATTTGGCTACTACTGACACGAAGTAAGTTGTGGAAATATAGTTGTGCAATTGATAAGAATTGCATTGATTTGCTAGACTTATATTTTTTTTTTTGTTCCGGATGCAGAATTTTTTGTGCTTACAGAGGAAAGTATACCTCTATTGATGTTCTTCCCGAAGAAAAAACTTCATAAAGAATATCAACTGATCATAGGGTGCAGAAGTTTACATTTTCAGGGGGGCCACCTAATGTTTTGGGCCGCTATTTTATAGAGGTAGATTGAGCTTGAGGAATCTCTTTCAGTCTTGTTTTATGTGGCTTTAGCATTAGTTTTGGGTGTGTAGTTAATATGGTGTTGGTGTAAGTTCTCTGATAGTGGGCCTGTTTGTGGCATTGTGTAGGTGGAGCATGGTTTCAAGGGAAATTGTTTTCTTGTTATTGTTGCGGACCCTACCATTTGTAGAGAGCTGCAAAGCCTTGAATCTGAGATTGAAAATGAGTTCTCGAATGACAAATCAAGCTCCCTAAAAGTTGAACGTTCACAAGAAAATTTTCAAGATTACAGTGCAGTAACAGCTAGGGAAGAAGTAATCAGTTTCTTAAATGAGTTAGGATGGCTCTTTCAAAAGAGTAGTGGGTGGCAAGTGGAGCTAAGCGTTGTGAAGGATGCTTCTTTTCTTGAATTTTCATCTGATCGGTTCAAGTTTCTTTTCATATATGCTGTAGAAAGGGACATGTGTGCTCTTCTGAAGAAGCTTTTGGACATATTTTTTGAAATGAATGTTGGGCAGGAATCTTCAGCTCCAGAGTCATCCAAAAACTTGCTTGAAAGTAATTTATTGCATAGGGCAATGAAGAGAAATTGTAAATAGATGGTAGATTTGTTCCTCCAATATGCTCCCTCACCGAATAACATGAATTTGAAAACAAAATCTTTCATCTTCCCACCCAATCTGGGCCTGCAAGATCTTTTATCCATTGAAAAAGTTTGCAAGTCTCTGCATGCTGCAGTGAAAGATGATCCTTATCTATGGAAAACTATACATACAATGAAATCCACTGAATCAATTATGTAGCATCCCTTGCACCACCAAGTAGAAGTAAGAGGGTCCACAACCATCATACATAATCTCCAAGAAAAAATCAATGTTTGTGCGCATACTTGTGAATTACCCTTGCAAAACTTGTCATGCGATGAGAATCACAATTTATCAGTCATGCCAATATGAAGGGTAAGAACCATCACAATGATTGACCGGCTTTGGTCACCAATCATCATCATAGTTCTAAGTTTTCTTTATGGCTTATTCAAAATCAATCATCATCATGAGTCCACAACCATCATACACAATCTCCAAGCAAAAATCAAGGTTTGTGCCATTAGCATACTTGTGAATTACCTCTGCACAACTTGTCATGTGATGAGAATCACAATTTATCACTCATGCCAATATGAAGGGTAAGAACCATCACAATGATTGACCAGATTTGGTCACCAATCATCATCATAGTTGTAAGTTTTCTTTATGGTTTATTCGCAACCAATCATCATCATGAGTTCTCTATGGTTTTCCCTCAACCAATCTAGTGCACAATAGGTGGTCAATAATATCTATCATTGCCTTCCACCCTGCCATGCCTTATCCTCATTAATCTCAATGTTTAAAATGTGAGCAATCTGTGAAGCATCTAATAGAACATAAATCATGACTCATTAGCCGAAATGAAGTTTATGATAACTTTGTATTTCTTTTTGCATTGAAAGTTTGCCTTGTAAACCTTTACATGTATTATGTGTGTGTGTGTAAAAAATAAGTGTTTTTAGATATGAAATGGTATGAGTATTACTATTACATATACATAATACATAGAGCTTCTTATTCCAAACTGCATGACATTGTTAACTCAATTCCCATTTTGGGCACCACGACACTGTCAACATCAACCACTAGTGGGTGAATGATAGTTAGGGCGGATCTCGAAGTGAGCACAAGGGGTACTAAAATTTAACGAATACAAAGTGGTAGTGGAAATTGATTTACTTTACATATTTTGAAACGCAAAAATTGCAAGACTTCCTATGATGCTTGGCATCTTTTTTCCAAGTGAGTGGTCCATTTTGGTCTACTTAGGAAACATATATGAAATTGATCCATCTCCAAGATTGATATGTCCAGTAATATAGCATGGGTGTGACACTTTTCTTTCATGTGCCTTTATTTTAGTAATGAAGTTCCTATTCCTATGGCTAAACATATTCATGTGGTTTAACAAATTTTGTTGTTGAACTTGTTTCCCTGTACAAGGTATTTGTTGTTAATATTTTCCCCTCTATATGTACTTATTCTAGAGGTAAATGATTCACTCACTATATGAGGTTCCCCTCTTACAAACTAGTTGTTCCCATTGCTTGTTTAACCACAAAACCAAGTCCATCATTTCCTGTCCTTTTACTCGGATCCATAGGCTTTCTAATTCTTTGCCCATATTTTCCTAGACCTTTGCTGCCATGAAATCTAATCTAAGATTGGAATCAATTTCTTTGGTATTTTTTTTCAAAACACCCTATTCATTCATATTTAATGTTTGGTACGTCATTTTCAGAAGTCCCATATCATGAAAGAGACACATCATCATTATTAGTAACATCAAGCAAACTTTCAAGCTTTTGAACTATGTCAAAGGTGTCACAAGAAACACCTTTCACAAAAATCTCCTTGCAGCCATGTTTTGCGATCTTCTGTTTATTTAAAAACATTTTTATAGAATTTAAAAGAAATCTATCTATGAACCAGTTCTATGTATAGGTTCTTGGTATTAAATATTTTGTTAGCATCTCATGTGGTCCTCCTAGGTGGTCTTGCCACAAGAAAATACGTAGGCAGAAATATAGTGACTAGTGCCTACTGGGATGTGAATTTGTTTTGTGTAAGCGCATTGCTTGTTTGGGTTAATGTTTTTTATGTTTAGCTTCCATTATGATAGTTTTTTGTTTTATCCAGTGATGGTGAAACTTTCATATCAGTGGATGACCTAAGAATAAACTTATGGAACCTGGAAATATGTGATCAGAGTTTCAACATTGTTGATGTCAAACCTGCCAACATGGAAGACCTGACTGGTAATTTTTGCTTTCCTGGTTGCAAAAAAACATTGTTTTATATGTATGTGATAATTATTTGTAACTGTTGCTTTAAGATGTAGCTTTATTGTCTGAAAATGGTTTATGTTTGTTTCAATTTATATGTGTGAAGTTATTGATAAAATTCCCAATAATACCTCTTCAATTCATGTGTGTGTTTTTACCCCATATTCCAAACAATAATTATATGATCAGGACATCCTGTAGTGTGTTGCACTTGTTACCATAAATATTTTGCTGGTAATAGATTTTCTGCTTATCTCTTTCATTGCCACAGGAGTAGATTTGTTTTTTATTCCATTTGGCTAGTTTCAAACATGTAGTGGGGATTTTATAGTGTTGTACCATACACTAATCCAGTGACCTATAGATTGTTTATAAAGGGTTCATTCACATTTCTTGGTATGAAACTCTTGAGTTTTCTAGAGATGAGGAATTTTGTGTGTGCATTGTGTTTCTTACAGTAACATCAAATGGGTTATATGTTGAATTTATCACTTTGTTTGAAACCATTGAAGTATTTCTGCAAATTCTATATGCCCTTATCCTGTTGGGTACATGCAATATTGTGCATTTATTTGTTTGTTGCACCATCTCGATCTATAGTTTATGCCGTTAAATGTTATTTTACACCATGGCCATTGATGGTCCCTTAAAAATTTCCTTGGTTTGTGTTTTCTCTACCCAGTGCATACTGTGATTGATGCAAGAATAAAAATCCAAGTCTATTATGAAAGGTTCTATATAACTCAATTTGTTTGAAAGGTACTATTTTTTAAGATGCTTCCAATTATGAATGTGTGGCAATATTTTCATGCTCAATCTAGAAATATCATAATGTTGTATAGTGGGATTACAACATTCAATGGAGATCCCTTCCAGTAAGAAGCGGCAGGTGGGTGGCATATATTCTGGCAAAGTCATCTAGGATCTGCATCAGGTCTCGACTGCTTCAGATGGAATGTTTACAGAGGCAAGACTCCACCTGAGTGGTGAAATGTGTCTATGGGGGATTTGAACCTTGCTGGGGGGTGTGAAACATACTCTACCTTACCATGTACTCAAGCTCCTATTGGCAACAAAAGTACTATTACAAGGAAAGTACATAATATATTATCATAATGATATGATTTGATTTAGAGAAATTGGAAAATATTATGATTTTCATTATAGAAAAAATGAAGATATTGTAGAAATTCATGGTTGGATTACCTCTTTGTCATCAATTTAGAAATTGGACCATTAATATAGTATATACAGGCCAGCCAAAATAGGGAAAAATTGGAGTTTTGCAAACCATTTAATTTTGGATTCTGACAGCCAAAATTCATTTTGTAGTTTGTATTATTTGACACAACTGTTGGGATTTATTTAGAAAAAGGTATTGAAATGGTATCGACACACATCGATGTCCAAAATTTCAGATAAACTAAATATTTTATATGATACACGAAGGCAGTGTACCGGGTGTCTCCAGTCTATATCTAAGTGTGATATAGGAAAACATATAGTAAGAAGCATGATCACCAGTGTAATTTCTTCTGAGATTCTTAAGGACTATACTGAACAGCTTTGAGATATTGCAACATATTACGTATGCCTCAAACTTATCAGGCATGCTCAAGTTAAGGAGCACAAGTCACTAAAAATGTTATCTGCAAGATATTGTGCTGTTAGTCTAGAAATCATGATAATTATTATGTACAATGTAAACATCAGGAGGTTAGGCTTGTTTATGTGGCTGACAACTAAACCCATGCCCCTAGTCTAGAAGCTCCCATCTCAAACTCTAGCAAGACTCCTCCCTTTCCAAGGATTTCTTAATGGGAAATACCTCATATAAACATACAAATAGTTCAAGATAGACTTAGCAGTCCGTTTGATCTAGGAATACTTGAGGTGGCATTGCTCATGTAGGGTTTCTATTTGATAATGGCTTCCCTAAGTCATGCAGGGTCAACATGGATGCAATTATCATAGCACCTCAAGTATTTCTATATAATCCTACTTGATAATGTCTCCCCTGAGCCTTGTCAGGGTCAATGTGGATGAAATTATCATAAGCACATGTTTGTATACACATTCACCAATATTTGCATAATATTTGTATGCGTTGTTTGTATGGATTCAAACCATGTGAATCCTTTGCACCGAAACATTTTTTTCATTTTAGTATCTATCTTGATTTCTTGCATTTCTTGACAAATTTGGCCAGAATGAGTTTGGTCCTTGGAGTATATTTTCTTTCCCATTTTTAGATCAAGTTGATTGTTCTTCTTGCCTATGGCATGTTTGTTGCACGTCAACTGCCAAACACAATGGTGGCTGGTAACCTTGAGGGGCTTGACTGGATTGGAAATTTGTGACCATTGCCTGCACTTTGGATAAACATATCTTGGACAATGGTGCAACCGATTGAGCTTACTCATGGAAGTATTTCAATTAGTTTTCCTACAAATAAATCACAAATGTATGTTGCCTTTGTCAAATTATATATTGCTTGAAATAATTATTTTTTGATATATTTCTTGAAATAATTGTTTTTTCTTGTCCAAATAGTGCTTGGAACAATTCCTTGCCAATGATAAATTTATGCATAAAAGGTGTCATATTAAGAGTTATGCGAGGGTTCATCTTACAAGGAAGAAATTAGTGGGTTTTTCAAATATTGTTAAAGCCAGTTTTGGGTCAATATCATAGAGATGATGAATAACTGTTACTACCACCATAATGGGATGTTGTAGAATACATTTCAAAAAGTGCATCCTGATTTGATGTAGCTACTAGCCATATACTTGGCTTCTCTTTCTCTTCACTTTTTTTCTTTTCTTTTCTATTTCTTTACAATTATAATAGATTAGATATATTTTTATCTAGGAGATGCAACTAATTCTCCTAATTTGCACGTATCTTACAAGCAGAGTGCTTCCCTTACAATTGTTGGGGTGTGCCAAACGATTTTTGTCATTACCTTGTGAAGTTGTTTCTTATATCTGTGATAGAGTGGTCATTCATCTCTCTGTCTCTCTCTCTCATGGAAAGATACTCCAATTGTGATGGTTCTTACCCTTCATATTGGCATGAGTGATAAATTGTGATTCTCATCGCATGACAAGTTTTGCAGGGGTAATTCACCAGTATTCTAATGGCACAAACCTTGATATTTGCTTGGAGATTATGTATGATGGTTTTGGACTCTCTTACTTGTTCTTGGTGGTGCAAGGGATGCTACATAATTGATTCAGTGGATTTCATTGTATGTATAGTTTTCACTTACTTTCTACATTCAAATCGATGCATTGTATTTTCATAATCTTTGACCCTTTGTAATTATTAACTATTTTTTTCCAAGCATTTAATGGTTTGGTAATGGTGGTTGTGTGCATTAGCTGTAGCATAGTTAATTGACAGAAGACAAGGGTAAAGGTTTGTTGTGTGTCTTGCATGTAGCACAAGGTATGCTGACCAATGTTCCTTTCATGGGACTGGTTGATTGGGATACTTGTGGAGCCCAGATTAAATGTCCAAGCTTGTTTCTTGAAATTTTTTGGTATTGGTGTGTAACTGAAATTCCAAGTCTCCTCCCTTCATATTTAGAGTTTCTTGTTGTTGGGAATCCCTATGAAGTGGTGATTTCCTGCTTGATATGGAGGTATATTGGTCATGCAATCATTTGAATTAGGTTTTGCTCCTTGACTATAACTAGTACATATGATGATTATCAGTGGCAATTTTACATGATTAGCTTTGTGGGATTTCTTCGGAGCACTATCAGAATGCTCCAAACCAAGGTACTGCTCCCAAGCTCCATACACATCTCGCCTCTGCAGAAGCATTAAACCAAAATAACTGAAATAAATACACCTGATCAAACTTTGTAAGCATTTAACTTCAATTATGCTCATAGCAAAAGAAATCTGACATATAACCTGAAAATGAGTTTACACAATGTCTGTGTCTTGAAGGTATTTAGGATGACCCAAAGGAATGAATGCGAAATTCCACTGTTACAAAAGAAAGGGACATTAAACCTGAATTATGGAAATGAACAGATTTGGATTTGCTAACATTTTGAAATATTAGAAATAGGAAATATTCTCTATCTTGCAAAATTATTCATCAGGAACATGCAATTTCATTTTTATTCTTTCTTTTACATCTGCTAATGTTTCGCCTTCACGGAGAGCCAAAAAGAAAGGCTCCTTGAAGTTTTGCACCTTCAAAAAAGATAAAAAGCTCAGAATTATTTTTTTAAATCAAAAGATTTAATCACTTCATTTGTTACACTCATCGAGGCATAGAATCCTTTATTTTAGTAAATTCCATGTAAAGAAAACTAAAAAATTTACCATATGGTTCTAAGATGCATCCTTAGTGAAATGATACACATGAATTAGCGATCCTGGGGACCTATATTTTTCTCCTCTTCTGGAATCTATTCAGTGATGTCATTATAAAGTAATCATCAAGAAATATCAAAATCATTAGAACAATGGAAATTCAGAATACCTCCTCTGCTCGCAAAGTCCAATATTGATCATTTATTTTCTCAATATTTTCATTCAAGGGGAAAATCTACACACAGAAACAATTTATTGGCATTAACTAAGAATGTGAAGTGACATCCAGGTCACTAGATTTCACCATAATGAAAATATCATTTATGTTCTCAATATTTTCATTCAAGGGGAAAATATGCATACAGAAACAATTTATTGGCATTAACTAAGAATGTGAAGTGATAGTCAGGTCACTAGATTTCACCATAATGAAAAATCATAATGAATATAACAAACCAGAAATTGACCAAGACTCCTAGAACAACCTTGTAAATTTACCTTGTAAATTTTATGGTAGAAGACCTCAAGCAATCTAATATCCGCATTTGGATTTGAAAGCTCAACCTATTTTAACAAGAATAATAATGAATGTCAAGCATTGTCAGCAGTATACCTTGGCATTTCACTGAACCTCCAAAATAAAACATTGGCATGTCACTGAACAAGCTCCCTTCTACGTAAGCAGACAAAATATTTCAGTGCAGAAAGCAAACTAATGTATAAAGTAAATCCACAGAAATTGAAAATTGTTTGTATACCAAATCAAGTGAATTAACACAATTGTTTAGAAAGAATACCACATCTCCACATAATTTTGATGTTAAAAATTCAAATATTAAACTTGAAATTGATATTACGTGTTGACCAAGTTCAAGTATTAATATAAAATGGCAATTCATGCACTACACGTACATCCTAGAATGTACAAAAGCAATGGGGAATTAAAAAGAAAAGGGAATGTAAACAACCTTTGTCTTAAGTTCATTGATAACATCACCAATAGTACTCTGTTTGGGCAATCTAATGTTGTGCACACATACCTATTATAAAGCTAAAAAATCATCAATCACATAGCAAAAAATTGATGCTTCGAGTATAGCATTCTACACGCAGCTCCTACACTGCACAATCAAACTAGTCCTAATATTTTCCTCACCTCATCTTTTTTTGAATGATGGAAAGCAACCTTCAAATTTTTTAGCCCTTGCAGCTCTGGAAGAGGGATATCGAGAATTTCATAATACAAGATGTCATAAGTCTGTCAAAAACAACCATCCATAACTCAGTACATTAATGAGCTGGCACATAATAGAGTTGTCATTTCCAGAAATTTGAAAATATACCCACAAATTTCCTTCTATTTTTGAATGATAAAAGCATGTGATGTGTACCTGATTATAATGTATTAGCATATCACTTAAGTGGTCTACTCCTCTGAATCTGATGGGTTGAGGCTTTGGTTGCTGTGAGTAGCAATTATGTGCTGTGAGGCAGATTTTTTACGGATCATCCAAGTCAAGTTGCTGTGCAACTCTCTACACAACATCGTCATAAGTGGAGAGTTTTGAGCTAGAAGAGTTGCAAACGATGACTATAAATAACTTAATAAGCCATCATTGCCCCTTAACTTCTAAGATATAAATCAAAATAATTCCCTCCCTCTATAGAATTACAAATACCAAGGTTCCAATCACTTACAGTTCCAAAAAAAAATCATCTTCCTTTGGCTTATCCAGGTGCCGAAAATGTACAATCTACAAAAGAAATTCACCACTAAAAATTTAATGATCTTCACTATTCACCCCACATGGAAATAGAAGATACAGATGCAGCATAATTCATAAAGACATAATTTTGGAGAAAAAAAATAACTAACAAATCATATAGATTATTATTAGCCTTAGTCTCATTTCTATGCAAATACATATGCATGGAAAAATATTAGCTTGACATATATTCTACAGGTTATTCTTCTAACACCTAACATTTGATTTCTTGCAACATAATGGTGCCTCTACATTGGGCATTTTCACAAAAATTATAAACAAACAAGAAAATCACACCAGGGCTATGTCTGTACATGCTACCACCTGAGAAGATAAAAACTCATAACTTATTTGGAGTTAAACAATAAAACCCTATGCTTGATATGGGACGCAGGTGCAAGGGGGATCATTCTAGATCCTGAAGGAGATCAAGAACTTACCTATGCTTGGGGTCTGGGTTATGTTTCTAAGAATTAACAGAAGCACTTTTGGTATATCAAGGCCTTGTGTTGATCAAGGGGATAAAATCATAAATGTGCTACTATGTTAGGGGATAGAGCTCCAAAACGATGTTTACCTTGCTAGACTCTTTCTCAGGTAGCTTTTCATTTTACCTCAAATGCATCAGGTAATATTAAGGGTTGCAATGTGTGGGAGAGTTCCTGAGCATGGTTTTATTGTTCAGCTATGATATGTGGGTTGGTGAGTCTGGTTATTACCCTAGAGCTGGAGAAGTTGGATTCTGAACATGGCCAAAAACTTTGCTCCATAGGACATTTTCATGGGGGCTTGAATGGGGAGTATTTGTGGATTCTGGATGTCAGTCTGTGCAAAACACCTAGCCTTGGCTCTAACTGGTACATATGATGATTCTAGCCTTCACAAGGTTAGATTATCAGTGGAGGTTGCTTCAGTTTTGCATAATGTTCTTCATGAACCAACATCAAGGTGGTCAAATAATCACATCTTGGTCACTTTCACCTTGTGCTGCATGGTTACATCATGAGTATCCTCTGATGTGGTAATACACTTACCTAGTTTCATTCATGTTCATGCAATTTTTCCATAGTTTTACCTAGGCAATTTGTTTTACCTAGGCAGGGAAGACTTGGGACAAATTGAAAGAAATTTCGAAGGGCCTAGCTCTGTGATAGCATTTTCTTCTCTTTATATATACTCAATTCCAATTTTAGCAAAGTTGTGGGCCAACTTGATACCTGGAAGCCGCTGAAATACATATCATTCTCGAATAAATTCACCATAATTCTTTCTGTAACAATTAGACAAATCATTAAGATGAAAGGGGAATTACTTTTTGGGTCTAGGTGAAGAACAAGAGTTGCACATATTTGAGTTGAATTCCCTCAGTTATATGTTGAGGTTGTTTGTGTAAGGACTAAATTTACATTCACAGATATTTACCAGATTGAAGACTGAAGTGCATACTTTCTACTGCTAAGTTCCCCTATGAAGGAATTGGATTGGAGCATTCTGAATTTTTAGAGCTGAGTTAAGAAGCAATTTTGTGATGACAATCCAAATATATCATGTCCCTTGAAACTTGTGCAGGAATTACCTAAACAATTTTTCATTGAACCCATACCTCTCAGTGAATAACTTAAAGAAATTAGAGCAGTTTTTCTTGTTCCAGAAAATAGTTATGAGTGTCCTCTTAATTTTGTAATAGGTGTGCCTATTGGAATCTAGTTGTTGATGGTTTTGGGAGACTCAGTAAAATATAACCAAAAATATGTCAATGAATTTGAAGGAAATTGTGGAGTAAAATCTGGTTTAGTTACTTTGCCATTTAATGTTGTGAAAAAAGATTCATCATGTTTGTTAGAAGTTTCTGTTATGATGGAATGCCAATTTGAATTTGGGAGAGTTATATTAAATATATTTCAGGTTGGCTCAAAATGAGAACTTATTTCACTATCCCATGATGGGCTCCATTTTTCCCTTTGGTAGTTGGGCCTGCAAGATCTTCTATCCGTTGAAAAAGTTTGCAATTATCTGCATGCTGCAGCGAAAGATGATCCTCATCTATGGAAAACTATACATGTGGATGATCCTTCTTGGTTTAAACTAGCTCCTCCATATACCATTGTTGAATAAGGTATGCAGAGAAGAGGGTGAAGATAATATGTATTTTGATCGCAGACAATCAAGATTTCCTACACAACTACCCCCCTACAAGTGATGGTACATATTCATGTCTCTTATCGTTTTTTCTACTCTTGACCATATCACTCTTCACAATACATTAATTTAATATATGAAAGGTAACGGTTCTGGTGCAATATTGGTGCATGATTGTACTATTTTCGGCATATTTGATTGCATTATTTTGGTCTGCAATCATCGATTGTGTATCATGTATGGTAATGTGTTTGGCCTGAATGGTTGTGATTACAATTTGGTATCTTCGCATTTTTAAGTAAAAACAGATCAAACATTTTGTTTATTTTTATGAATTTATGTTTATTTTTGATCTAGTGGAGATGATCGGTGACTTGGGTTCCTTTTAATCAGGCTTCACCATGTGGCCTTACCTAGTGATATACAACTCGTCTCTTGATGTTTTCTTCCCTTATAACCATGTCACATTATTCATACCATAGTGAAAAGTACTGGTGTAATACTGATGGATGCTTGTACTGTTTTTGGCATTTTCGAGTGCTTCATTTGGTGCTACAAACAAGTATGGATGTGTGTTACTTAGTTTGGCACGACTTGTGAGTGTTTGAGATTTTTTTTTTGGATTGAATACTTTCATTACAGTTCGATGCTTCTAGATATTGATTATTTTCAAGTATTGAATTTACTTCAACATCAATTTAGAAACTGATAGAACCTTGTTGTTTGTTGCTTCATTTTTGTTTAACTATCTCTTGCAATATCTGGTAGATATTGATATCAATATCTGTTTATCTATTGCAGGTCAATGAGATTGATTCCAGTGTAGCTCTGAACATGTTTGGGTAGACTTTGGAGATGACAACTTTACCATTAGTAGTTGGGAACATAAAGTACTAGTTAGTAGAGATGGACAAATGAAGCTATCAACTGAAGTATTTTTTTTCTTCAATTAACCAACGAAGTGAACATGCTGCAGGGGAGTGTGCTTGTATTGCTTTGGTAGCAATTATTGCTGACTGGTTACAAAACAACTCCAATTCTATGCCAATAAAATCACAGTTTGACACATTGATATGTGAAGGATATCTGGAGTGGAGGAAGCTATGGGAAATAGAGGAATATAGAGAGAGGTTCCCTGATGGACACTTTGATTTGGAAACAATATTGCAGTCAAACATGTTTTATAACTAGCATTGAACCTCCACATATTTTTAAATTGTGGCAATTGTCTTAAGATTAGATTGGGATGCAGGGGCTCTGAATTGGTTTTGCTTGGAAATATTATTTCTTTTAACATTATTGATTATGCACACAAGTGTCAAGGCTCTTGTGTGATGTTCTAGTGATATTTCAGTATTGTTTGTAAAGACTCTGTTTTTTCTGTGAAAGTTGGCATCCCCTAAAAGTTAGACAAGAAGGTGGGTTGGAATTGTTGGCGGGCTCTGAGACTCGACAGTATCATAATAATACGAAATATAATTAGATGTTAGTAGAATAGTATTCTATAATGTGATATTTACATATTAATACTATTATGTTGTTAAATAATAGACTTTATTAGTCAATAATGTGGAACTTAAATAAAATCTTTTTCAATGACAAACTGTTGAAATAATTATTTATTCTGATATTCTACTTCAGTTTTTGTGATCCTTCGAGTGGCAAGGCACCTTCTATTAAGAAAATTTTCCTTCGTGACATATCATGCTTGTAAGTTAATCATAAATTTGTATATTGTTTTACTTACTTTTGATGATGGGTAGTTCCAATAAATGGAAATGTTTAGTTGGGTTCAATTTTTATCATCTTTATATAGGATTGACTTTTGATAATAGTGTTTTATGCCCTATATAGAAATTGTTCACTAGCATGGAAATTCTTAATGGAGAAGGCTTGGTGTCGTTCTTGTGAATGTGCATTGTAACTCTTTGTAAAAATATAGAATGTTTTAATTGTAATTTTCACTTCGTTGATCTATTTGTAGGGGCAGAGTGGTACCTGCAACTCTTGAGGTGCATGAGGATGAATGTGGAAGTGATGATGATGTTGGTTATCAACGACTAGCACTGAAGAAGTGAAATAGGTGTCTCGTCTGAATTTTGCTACCTTTTTGGTGCTTTTTGTTGGAAACCATCTCTATTTCTATCTATGCACTGTAATTCATACGGTAAGCTAATCTTTAATTTAAGGAATCTGGAATATAAACTATATATACTCCTACAATCTAAAGATCATGGATAAATATTCAAAATTTCAAACTCATGAATTTCTTTTGGGAAAAAGGTTTTATAGATGCTTTTATTTGAGGCATACTTGTGTGTTAATTCAACATTCGGATTTCTTTGCAAAATTATTGTTTGTAAAATCTATGTATTTATAACTATCTCTTCAGGTAAAATTTAGATATATTAAAGTTATAACATCTTATAGCTTTTAAGTTGCACTAATCTATCATAAAACACTAGTAAAAGACAATATCTTATGTCAAACTCAATGCCATTTATTGTGTACAACGGGATTGCCACATTCATGCTTTACCCAGATCTTATTTGTTTTATATGCATTCTATATCATCAATCAAGGCATGAATGCTTATAATATATTGAGCCCTAGTTCTGAAATATCCTCTCTTCAATTTCTTTGTAAGGATTGAATACAATCTAATTGCATAAATTACAACCGGGGCAGAGTAATAAATCAATATTAAAATACACCTTAAGCATTAATTTCTTCAAAGTATTACAAATGCATTTTAATATTACTTGATTTTCCATGCTTATATGGAACATTGTTGAGAGAAGGAACTATAACAACAATGGATTTGCATGAAAGCTTTATAATTTTTTCAAACTTGAAAGTTGTGATGCATTACTAAGTTTCTTCATTATTTTATAGATCATTACACATCAAACCGACTTTACTCCTTGATTGGCATTGCATTCAACATTGTGCACAAGTATGATTTACATGTATCAATCAAAAGTATGATTTTATCTATATTTGATAATGCAAGTTGAATACATCATACAATACATAGGAGTGCTATGGCTATGAAGTTCAATATGAAATAATCTATTGATTGCTACTATTACTATTATATATGGGGTGCTCTTCTAATGGCCATTTATTAGCTATGTGAAGAAGGCTTTGTGGAATTTGTATTTACTATAAGATTATGCATAGCTGAGTTGCGGACAACTAAGTAGAATTTGGTAGGAAGTTTGGAGTATGTGTAATTCATAATGATCTTTTCTTCTCTTCATTGATGACTTTTCAATGTGTGAGTCTTGACCTAAGCCATTGCATTATCAATGTGTCAAGGCTCAAAACTCTACCTATATGTCAACTACTTATGATCATTCCTAGGAACATGAATCCTAATTTTTGCAGGTTTAAAATTTATCACAAGTTTGCTCTATTGTGGTCGAATTAGTGGAGGTTATCTCAAAATTTATTGAAGGTACCATGGATCTAAATTTCTTATGAAATTTAAACACTATAACAAACTTTGGTGCAAATTGTTCATCAATTCTCACTTGGTTAGGGTCATAGATGTTGATGAGAATTTTGTGTGCATGCATGAGAGTTGGGTGCAAATGCACAATGTTGTATAGCATTAGTGTGATAAATATGGGATAGTGCAAAGCATAGTTTTGAATATTAGTCTGAGTTGACTCATACCTAATCAACTCAGTTAAGTTGATTGTTGGTTGAATGGTTAATTGTTGGTTCAATGGACATAAGATCTTGTAGGCCCAAATACCAAATGGCAAAATGAAGCCCATCATGGGGTTCTCTTTGTAATTCTCCACCACTGATACCTCCCATGCTTCCTCAAACTCCTCTCCAACCTCCATATTAGTGCTAGTAGTACCATGAGAAACAACACTACGCTTAGCAGAACTAGAACGAATTTTCCAAACTGCACAAGAACTACTTCCCTCACCAGTCACCATGTGCCATGCTTGGTCTCGGTGGTTCACTTCCTTCAAATCCTGGTTCAACTACCATATCTTCATTAGAACCAACACCACGAACTCCACTAGACAACGATTCACCATTTTGTACTAGTGATTCACAATGATTTCATAAGATAATATAATCTCATGAGAGATTCGCCAAAAAATTATATATACATATTATATTATTGATAAAATCACCTTCCATTTTTCCTATGTATCATGGGGATTCGCCCATTTATTATATATATAAATTTAGGGGGTTCTTAAAATTTTCCCTGGATGCAGCAACCAACCAAGTGGGGGGATTATTTGCACCTTGTTGAGTTTTCTTATAACAACGGGTATCAGGAATATCTGAAAATGAGCCCCTTTGAGGCATTGTATGGTAGGCAATGTCGTACACCTATAAAATGGAGCAGTCCTGAAACAAAATTATTGTTGGGACCTGAAATGTTGGCTAAAATGGAAGCAGAGGTAAAAAGAATAAGGCAGAATCTGAAGGCTGCGCAAGATAGACAAAAGATTTACGCAAACAAGAAAAGGTACTACCATGAATTTGTGGTAGGGGACCATGTATACGTAAGAATTAAGCCCAAGAGAAGTACCATGAGATGGACCTCTTGTGCCAAATTGGCTCCTCTGTACTATGGACCTTTCCAAATATTGGGAAGGGTGGGACCAGTAGCCTATAGATTGGCTTTACCTACTCATATTCAAGTACACAATGTGTTCCATGTGTCTTTGCTGGAGCGATATGTACATGATGAAAAATATGTAATTCATTGGCAGAATATTCAGGTAGAACCAGACGAAGAATTTCTGGTAGAGCTACAATGCATACTTTACCGAAGAGAAATTGAACTCTGCAAAAGAGTAGTTATCTAGGTGAAAGTGCAATGGAAGCACTTCGGATCGGATGAAGCTACTTGGGAGGATGAGAAATTTATGCGGGAAGCCTACCCAGAGCTCTTTGCGGAGCTAGGCTAAAACACTGAGGATGGTGTTACTTCCAGGGAGGGAAGATGTGACAGCCTCATTAAGAGTTAACTAGTATTAACTAGTTAAAGACAATTTTCTTATTTTTATTTTCTTGAAAGAAAGACTTAATTGTTATTGTTTATGAAACAAATTATTATTATTTTTTTTGTTATTGAGTTAATAGGAGGAACTAATGAATGAAAAGAAAAATCTTTTAAGTTGTTGGTAAAAAGTTTCCAAGAATAGGAGGTGGTTGGGCACAGTTAGAAAACAGTCACCTACTCCTCTGAGGATAAAATTGAATCCCAGGGGAGGAGTAGGGGTTCTGTATAATTTTATTTGGTAAAGGAGAGTATTTCATAGAGCTGGTTATGATTAGTTGAAAATAAATCAAGAAAACCTTGTAAACCAGACTTTCTGAGTTTGATTGGATTGGCCATCCAGAGGTCATAGCAGAAAGATAAATATTTCCACTGTTGACCCGTGGCACCGTCTAGATTCTAGAGCTAGGGGGCAAGAGGAGGACGTAATAGCCTCCCTTGATGGTTGGGAGGACCACAGCTTAAGTTTTCTATTTCAGATAAGTATACTATGAATTTCCTAAGCAGGTTAATACTAGATTGGAAAGGTTGTTTCAGTATTATAGTTGAGAAAGATATGTTCTATTTCTTTTTAAGATATGAATATATAGGTATATAATGCATAAGACAGGAAATGTTATCTACGGGAAATTTTGTTATCCTGAGATTCTGATAGAGCAAAAGTAAAAACAATACTATCTTTTCCATGTTATTATTATATGATTGATTAAGTAGAGATACTGTCTAAAATTTTGTGTATCTTGAGGGAAGCTTACAGTGAATTGAAAACACTGTTAACATTGTTAATATGTAATAGAGACAAAATATAAGCAGTAGTATTGCTAAAATAAGACATGCAAGAGATAAAATGTTGTATGAGTATATAGCTGCATTTATTTTATTTTATTTTTGCTACTGTAAAAGAACTTGCAATCGTATGTATATAAATATAGTTATATATGTAATCATAGAAATTGAAAACATGTTCTAAAGAAATGATGTAATCATAACTTTGCAAGACGAGAACCAGTGACAGGGTGTTAAATGATGCGACAAACCGTTGACCTAGTTCTGGGTATGTACCCAAAACCTGGTTTCATCGTCCGGGGTCGATAACACCATTCTAACTCAGACATTTGTGATGATGGTTCAGTCACCAACTAAACTAGTTAACGCAAAACCCTAGATAACAAAAGAAAGAAGCTTCAACAAATTATCAATGACTGCATGTAACATTATTTGCAGAATAATGGGAAAATCATTACAAAAGAATCACGGCGGAACCCTTACAGGTTCAGCTGTTATATTTATAAAGACCTGATAACATCTGTATTCATTACTTTACGAAAATAGGTATGCAAAACTGAAAGGACGCAAATCTGTTATCGGGAAAAGTTAATATGAACATCTACAGTAATAATATTGCGAACAAAATGAAAGTAAAACCAAAAAACAGGTATTTACACAAAGATACATTCGCCATGGTATTGTATATATCAAATAAATTCAAATCCGAACTGTCAAGAGTTAAAATAACAACTCAGAATTGATAACAAAAGACCCTTGGTCTTAATAAAAAACGTGGAACAACAGAAATTAGGGTTTAACCCTTAAGTATTCTCTCAGAATGGAGTCTGGGTCGCATTAAAACTAAATAAATTAGCTTTTACAGGAAGTCCGCAGACTTCTAAAAAGACCCATTATCGAAAAGCTTGGGATTCGGTAAATCTAAGACTGGAATCAAGGGAATTCAGCCCCATTGGGAGCGGAGTACATGTGCAAGCATATTGTGCAAAGAAATAAGCCACGGTACTGTTGCATGTCATTGAAAACCAGTATTGAAATTTTTTGCAACCTTATCTACAGAGAATAGGTAAACAATAGAAGAAGGGTAAGAAACTGTGAAGCATATCAAAGCGAGAAGCATAAAATCCTCTTAAAAAATAAAGGAAAACTATCAAGGGTTTGAGTGCGGACCTAGAGTCAAAGAGCTTCAACCTCTGGCACTCTGTTAACGCCATATTAAGAATAAATATTAAAACCCATAACTAAGTGAACTCCCTAACATTAAAACTCTGCAAGTGGTAGATTATTTATGTAAAAATCTATATGAGCCGATATATTTATCATAAATGATTAACGCACAAATAGTGAAAAGCAATCACAGTGAACTTAAAGGAAAAGGGCTGGTGCTTAAGCACCATACCTGTGCATTGTTCGACGAGGGTTTCAAACCAGTAGTCTACTCCATTTATCGAAGGGAAAAACTCAGAAAGCCTCAGCATTGGGGTGCGAAATTGCATACCAGAGCAGAGATTTCACTCGGTACTTTTCCAGACATACATTAAACAAGAACGAACCCCGTGAAAATGCCATGCGGCCAAGCCAAAGTTTAAATAGATCAGAGGTAGAGAGAACAAATTTGAACAGGTGAAAATGAGGGTAGAACCAGAGCTCATTCACCGCGAAATGCAATTAAGTCTATCAGCTCAGAGATCGAGTGAACTAATTCACTTCAACAACCAATGAAACCTGGCAAATCATGGTAGCTGTCACAAATTATTTATTACGCAGTACAATTGTACCATTGAAATAGTATCCAGCTCATAAAGGTAGCATACAAATGCCAAATGGATGTGAAGTATATTAAGTTAAACTATAGAACGTTCTTCGTCATTGGGATCAGGAGTAATGACTATGCATTCGAGTGCCAATACAATATTCATGTGAAACATATATAATATGCGACCATATAAACCTTAATTACCATGTGAATATATATGTTGCATGAATGATAATTAGAATATGTGCCGGAACTCCTAGTTATATATATATAAATGTCAATGCTCTAATATAAGTATATGTTAGGGATATGACAAGAGATGGGGAATTCACCCCTTAGTTATATTTATATGTTGAAAGGTAGAGATAAGTAAAAAAAAAAAAAATTACTATTGTATTTGTTTTTGTTAAATTGTGACAAAGTTTCTAAAAAAATTTGATAGAATACATCCTCTAGGTGTGCAAGTTTCTAACAAATTTGATATAATTCATCTTCACGGTCTACAAGTTTACGTATTTTATTTAATAATATATGAATGATTTTTTAATTTTTATATATTTTAAATATATAAAATAATTTATTGAGAAAATTTTGAAAAATAATAAGAAAATAGATAATAAAATTTTATATCTTAATAAAACTTTATATATTATTTTTAAATTAAAAAAAACTACTAAAATTATCAAAAACATTTATAAAATAAAAATTATTATTAATAATTAAATTTTAATTTTAATATTAATCAATTAATTGTAATATTATTCAAGTAAGTATTAAAAAAAAATCTCCCTATACTAATTGATCGTTATATACATTTCAATGTATTTTTTTTATAAACTTTGATATATTTTCTTTATATCTAAAATTAATTATTTTAAAAATGTATTTTTTTTAAGCTTTGATATATTTGCTTTATATCTAAAATCAATTATTTTAAAACTATAGATAATTTTAAAATAAAAAATATAATTAAAATTTTAAATATATAAATGTTCAATAAAATCTTTTAATCTTTTATTTCAAATAATTTTGTGTTGACCCATATTATTCCAACCAAATAAACTAAATTTAAAAATAATTCTCAACGGATATGCCATATACAATTGTAATGGAGTGGTTATAAAACACGGTTATGGGCATTAAACCTATAAAAACCATATTAAACAATGTTGTAACAACCATATACACATTTGGTCGTCGTTTTAAATTAACGGCGGATAGATTAGAGGCAGGTTAACAAAATTCTTATATATGCATAACGCGTAGGTCCGAAGCGTTTTGAATCCCGACCCACCGTAACCAACAGACTTAACATAGACAACCTTCCAAACTGCCAATAATGTGAAAACTTGATATTTCCATCCACGTATGAATATTTAAACCCTTACTATTTGAGACTTGAGCGAAGATCCAAGGTCGAGAAGAGTGATGCATGTGGAACAACGCCGAATGGAAGCTAGAGCGTAAGAACCTTCATAGTCATGGATCCTTGACGTGCCCAGTTGCAGGGTGGAACCCTCATCTAGGGAATACTATTTGATGCTTTGAGGAATATTTTAGATTCTTGAGAGGCTCAGATTTGATAGTGTCAAAATGGGTCAACTTTATACTTAAATTTCACAATTTTTCACAAGGATTATGATGGCGCAATTTTTTTTGACATTTGGGTAGTAAATTTTCGAGGCATTGTCAAATTGAGAGGTATAATGATGCATTTTGGCCACTTGCTTATTTTTATTTTGGCGAAATGATGGATCTATGTTTCACGTTCTATAGATATCTATATGTTGCAGTAGGACAATGAGATATGATTCTTTGCAATAAATTCATCACTTTAGCCTTTGCATGAAAAGCTGAGATCGTGCAATGAAAGAGTGCCTTCATTAAGTAGTAATGTTTATAGCCATTGGTTTCAAAATTTCGAGATGATTATGATGGTGATTATTATGTTTTGTTTCTTATCAACAAATTTCAGAGGAACAATTTCCACTTATGTGAGAGTATCCATTTTATGCCACTTTTGTGAGAAGTCATTTCTTTGTATTGTTTAAGCAGAAGTCTCTGTGAGTGAGAGTTCTTTATAGGAGAACGTCTCTTTGGATAGAGACATTGCCACTCGAGATGAGATATTCATCCTTTTGTTGACGAAGATCTCCTATGTACTGATTATCTTTTGCTCAGATTGATGAATTGGCTTCCCCACTATAGACCCAGGGCCCAGAGACATAGTCCAGACTGGACGAACTCTGTTACCACGTCTTGTGTTATGATTTATTTTTGGTTATTTGCTTCCTGATTATGTTGATGGATTGGTAAATCATTGTTTTAAGTAATTGATTGTTCATGTTCACACAAAAATTTAAGTGTCAGTAAAATATCCTGCAATGAATATTTATGTTTAAGAAATTATTAAAAAAAAACTGTGGATCAATAGTTAACCAGGGATTAAGGGGAAAATTATGGTTAACCTTAGTTTACCATTGTTGACAAGGTTAATCGAGGATAACAAGTGTTCATTGTGGATGAAAATGGTTGATCGTGTTTGACCATGGACAAACATAAATATAGTAATATATCTATGTTACATTAATATAACAATGTAATGTTAATGTTGTCAATTGTTACATTGTTACATTATTTTTCACCATGGTTGATATTACATTAATGTTATTGTTAATGTTACATTAATGTTACCAAAATGGTTTCAATAGCTATTGAAGAGGGTTGACGAGTGTAGAAATTCCTCGTAGATTCAAACTGGTAATTGTAATTTGCTAAAACAATAGACTTGGATCTACTTTACCAATTGCAAAAACCAATTTAAATAATCGTGAAATCAAGAAGCATAGAAGAGAAACAATTAAATAAACACATTACACAATGATTTCCTGGGGAAATCCATAGCTAAAAACCCTGCTATCGGTATATTTCATTAGTCATAAAATATGAGAAGTTTACAATTGTTTTCTGAAGGCTCATAAACCTATATACTTTTTCTATCTATCTCACTGCTTCCTAGACCGAATCTGGCCAACACTCATCCAATTTCCTAGCCTTCCAAGCTCCTAATTCCTTGTGTTGTTCAATGAGGAATTATGCACCTATTTAATAGGAATTTTCCTTTATTGGCTTGCACAATTCCTTTAGGCTCTTCCTCTAACTGCATGAACTATTTGTACAACCTGTAAAATTATACAACTGATAGTACACTACCCTTGAACTCAAATCTCAAGTAGGTAACTCGCATATCACACATGCATGAGTTATTTATGGCTAATTTATCAAATAACTGGTTGATCATAGATTACACACCCCACTACTTGACCTCCCACTAGTTCCTCCAATAGTTGGAACTAGTTTAACTCACTTTAACTCATTTTTACTGAATTAATTAATTACAACTCAAAATAAACTCAACCTAGGCACCTATAAAGTAGGATCCACTATAAATGACTCAAGTTAGGCCCTCAACTCGAATTAACTGAACCAACTAAGTCAAACTAACTTAGTTAACTCATACAAGTTATATTGTGATGTCGAATTACAAATTTCTCCTAATTTAATTCAAGAGAAAATTAAATCAGGATTTTGTTATTGCCATTTTCAACACTCCATCTCAACAAGAAAGGGATTCACATCTACCTCAATCCATCACATTTGGAATGTATTCCATGCAACACCTCTAATTGTTGTTGTTGCTACTGCAACATCTGCAACTGAAAATGATCATTGAATCAATATGCAATAGTCTATTGGGAAAATTGTGTTGTTACTGACTCTGCTACTGAGCCACCTTCTCTGGTGTCAACACTGCTTTACATTCCTTAGTATATAACTAACATTGATCCTTCTGCTACTGAATACTGTGGTCCCCCGTAGCAAGGTAATGATCCATGAAACAAAATAACTCTATAGAGCGTACCCAAATGTTTGCATCTCTTGGGACTATTGCTTGCTACATGTGCTCCCTATGCCCATTTGGCTTGAACTCTCCTCCTAATAGGGGTCTCTAACTGATCCTCTTCATCATCATCCTTGTGGTCAACCCAACTGCCAATTGGCTAAGGCTTCCTCTTGAGAGCTAAATCACAATCCCTCTCAACCACAACATCTCTAATCACTGCCTTTCTCCTTAAGGATGTGCATGTATATTCCTCTAATGTGTAGAATCTCTCGATCTTGACATCAAATTGCTTGATTTGACATGAAGCAAGATGCTTGAGGTAGGCTTTCCCATCTCTGAAGACTACCTCATACCCTTTGTCTTCAATCCTCAATTTATTCATTAGTTCAAGTTTCTTGGCTTCATTGCTATTACCAAATAACTCATTGAGAGAATTCCACATAGTAAAGGGAGTCCCTTTTCCAAATCTATCCTTTTATTCCATGCTAGGAAGTTTGTTGACCCACCAATTTGTTTCTTTCATTGCAAAATGTAGTCATGTTATCTGAAAATTGAGACATAGAATATGACATACTACTTGCTTTGTTAACCAAGAGCTTCCTTCTTTGTTAAGTTGAAGTATACTAGAGAAATTCCAATGAAAAATTTGTTCTATCTTCAATGAGAGCTTGATGATGGGGTCTTCTTCAATTTATTAACTCTCCTTCTAGGTCAATAGGTCTTCTTCTTCTTTTCTTTTTTCCCTTTAAAAATGATTACCCTTGACAAGAAATCCCTTCTTTGTGTCCCTCCAACTACCTTCTCTTGTTCACCTTAGCTCTGATACCATGTTGGAGAATTCAACATCACAAATTATTAATTCAATTTATCCTTGATCTTAATAGTTTCTTCTGAACTTTATTTATCTTCTTCTATTTCTTTATTAAATCTTCTTCATCAAACAATTATCAAGTGAAAAAAAAATAGACAATGGAGAGAGAAATTAGGCTCCAAGCCAGGGCATAACCCATCTAAGGGGAAAACCCAAAATATCTCTTCTCTTCCTATAGAATCTGTTTCAAATGTGAAACCAAGACCTAAACCTTAAAAGTAAAAATTCCTCCCAACACCAACTTAGCCCTTCAATAACACCTTCCAATTAGGTCAGAGTCAAACCAATTCAAAAAGTGACAAATCCTTTTATAACTGCACCAAACTCAGAATTTCATCCCCATAGCTTCAAAATTTTCGACCCGTAGTAGTTATGTGACTTCAACCCCCACAGAAGCATAACTACTTCGGACGTGTGTGAGAAAAATAGGGCATGCCTTTGATTTTCTTTCCTTCGAGCTTTTTCTTCCTCCTTCATTTCCTTTATTGACCTCCTTCTCGATTTCTACACTTTAGATCAAGCTCGTAGATTGGAGATCGAATTTTTGAACAAATGAGCTCGACCAATTTATATTTATACTCTTTTGAGTGGGTCAAATACCCCTCTTTGGGTTGACTTGCCTCCGCCAAGGCTGACTTGTGATAGGAGGTTTATTTTAACTTCTTTGACTCAAAATAAATCCTTTTACAAGGTACATCTTGTCGATATGGGTCTTATAATCATGATTTTGACTCTTTTGACTCATGACAATAAATCCTATGACCTAACAAACTCTAGAAGCATGAAGAACACACTTTTACCTAGAAACCCATTAATAAGAAGCATGAAATCCATGCTCTAAAATAATAGTTTTTTCTTCTTCTTTTGTTTGTTGCATAAGATATACATATTGACATGAGTACAATGACAATTATGAAGACCAAAACTAGTTACATTTTCCAAGAGAGTGATGGGGTAATTATTTGTTATACGGGTTGGCCTAATGAAGGGTCCACATATGCAACAAGTAAACAATAATATATACGTAGATATGTAGTCATAAACATATAAGCATGGATTGAATATAGGAATGTATTTTAATATTTGGAGTTTCTCCTACTCTATAAGGAGTTATTGCATAACAATCTTTATTATCTCTTTTAGTGTTGTTCTTCAAGTTCACATTTTATGTACATTGTATATACCCTAATTCATTATGTTCTCCTGATTAATTTCAAACATAACATATACAATGCTACTCATTTAGTACCAACATGAATGTACAAGGGTACCAATGATGACATCACATATGTTCTCTAGTTTCCCAAAATTACAGTTTCACTTGTTAAACAAAAAATTTTGATGCTTATAAACACCAATACACATCTCCCATCCAAAAAGTATACTTGTTTCAAATAGATAAAATAATTCTAATATTGAAGTATTCTTAGTATCACATAAAGCATTAATTTGTGACCTTCTTTATTTCAAATATAAATACAATTTTACTATGCATTATGCTATGAAATAAAATATTTATTGTAATAACTTAATATATCTACTTCAAATTTTCACAAGTCTCAGTCAATTTTTCAAGAAAAAGACTATATCCAAGCTACCAAAACTTCTTGGTTTTGTTATCCTTTTATATGAAAAATAACACAATTCTCATTCAAATTTTTACAAAAAACTATATCCAAACTACCCAAACTTCTTGGTCTAGTTGTCTTTTATGTGAAAATATTTATATAAAAAATCACTTCACCAATATATCCTTAACAAAACTAAAACAAAAATATAAAAAACCTTATTCTATCTTTCATTCAATCATATTATTGACATTTCATCCTATATAGTTTAAAATTTTAATAATAATAAAATTAAAATAAAAGTGATTTTAAAAAATCGCTTTTAAATGTAAAGAATTCTTTAATAATATCACACTTAATTAAAATAAAAAAATTATTAAAAAAATAAATAAATAAACTATTAAGAAAATAAAATTTAAAGCAATAATAAACTAACATAATACTAAATAAACATTCATTCAAAATTTAACAAAGCCCTTAAAATCGAGTATGGTGAAAGCAAGGTTGGACAGCCATAGCTGAGATTTATATGATTGTTACATTCTCTTCGAGTTACGCCCTTAAGTCACAATGGTCTCAACCTTGATAACTAACTCGATAATTAACTTTGGTGATGATAAACACAACTTCTTCACGAAAAAATTAAGAATTATACAAATCTCAACGATGCATATTACAATTGTAAGTATGTCACACATGCGAACTAAATTGATTTAAAAGGAACGTTACATATTTGCATTTTTAACTACAACATTTGAAAAATGAACGTTCGTTCCGTTAAGAAATTAGGTAACGAATAATGTCCCAACATAATTAAACAACATTAAAAGAAATTATAAATGAGCCGATTGTTACTTTTCCAAAAAGGATTTTAACGAAATTAAGCAGTGTCCAGTTTTAAATGATTACATATATATAATCATAATTTCTAATTAAATTTTTTTAGTGTAATTTTTTGAAAGTGTAAAATATAATGTGATAATTTTTAATATGTAAATTGTATTTTTGAATGTTAAATAAAGTATATATACTATAATAATTTTTTGAGAAAATCATATAAGAAATTTTAGAACCAACATATTTCGAACAACTGAATGTAGTTCATCATCAAAATAATAAAGAACATTGAGTAATCAGACTATCCATATATATATAATGTAGAGAAAAACAAAAATCAAAATATGTTATAAACAAAAAAAATAATAAATAAATAAAAACAACCATAAATAAATGAACTATTAAACCCATCATAAAATAATATAAAAATAATAAAAACTAAATAAAAAAACAAACAAATAAATAAAATACAATAAACAAAAATTAAAAATAAATAAAACTAATAAAATAATCAACAATATTATTTAAAATATACTATAAAATGAAAACACTTTTTCACAAAAATAATAATAAAATAAATAAATAAAACCACAGAATGTATTGACAATGTAAATTGAGTCTTCGTATCGATCAATAGGCTTGATCGCCAACGACCATTCAATCATCTCCACAAAGTGCAACCTTATCTCCCTACTTTTGAAATGTTGGAGCTGTTATCGCCCCACTCCATTCCCTTGCGTTCCATCGAATTATTCATTGATAAATAGAGCGGGGTGACCAACAGCTCGGGACTATCGATACCAATGTCCTCTGATAATGAAACAGAAGCTTTCTCCTCAATTTTCACAGCCTTTTTGAGCTCTCTCGCTACTTCACTCACGCTCGGCCTTAAAGACGGTTTAGCCTCAACACATCTCATCGCTACTTTGGCAACGCGAATGATGGATTTGAGGTCGTAACTACCCTCCAATCTCCTGTCTATAATTTCAGCTATCCTCCCACCATTTTCATCCATGTCGGCTACATATAATGTCACCTGTAATAAACTTATCGTTAGACTGTTGGAGGCAATTCAGGAAATTATCGTGACACAAAACTGCACTGTAAAATATCCTAATGTCACATAATATAATTTGATTGATATTTCAGAAGACAAATGATATGATTCCTTACCCAACGAATGATGTTTACTTCATCTAATGGTAGTTTTACATCAATGGGTTGCCTACCGCATATGATCTCCAACAAAACCACTCCAAAACTATACACATCACTCTTCTCCGTCAACATTTGAGTGCTGTAATACCTGTGAAATCGTGCCCCACAAAAATTTGGCTAAGTGAGTACAGTGGAAATGATAAAAAACTACAGTTCATCTTCTCTTAATAATTAATTGAATCCTTATAACTTGGATAATATGCAGCGTGAGGAAAAGTAATTATAGATATGTGGCATACTCTGGATCCAGGTATCCTGCCGTTCCTTTCACTGCAGTGGTAACATGAGTAGCCTCCCCATCAATTGTCACCCTTGAAAGACCAAAATCTGCCAGTTTTCCATTCATATTGCTGTCTAGAAGTATGTTGGCGCTCTTGACATCTCTGTGAATTATCTTTGGCGTGCAACCCACGTGCAGATATTCAAGTCCTTCAAATACAAATCGCACAAATAACTATTATCGAAAACAACCAGAGCTTAGATTTCAAGAAATTGTTGTACATAGAAGTAATATAGAGGAAGAGTTACCCTGAGCAGCATCTAATACTATTTTGAGCCTGGTTTTCCAACTTAGTTCGGATTCTTCTGCTCTGCAACCTGCAAAAGAAATTAAAAAGCAAATACATGTCGGTTACTTTAGCTATTCTAGTATCGATTTAAACAAAGCATACCTTCCAGCAGCAATATAATTTACCATAAAGGTGATCTTTTAGTGACCCTTCAGACATGTAGTCGTAGACCAGCATAACTTCTCTGGTTTCGTTACAGTATCCCAATAATGATACCAAGTTCCTATGATTGATTTTAGAAAGTAGTTCAACCTGTTCATAAGATACCCATAATACTTAGAGTGCTGCCAAAACTGGCATGATGAGATTCAACAATGTAAACTATATTACAAGGTAATAATATCTAGAATTTACCTCATTCAAAAACTCGTGAATTCCCTGTTTGGAAAACAGTGAGAGCACTTTTACCGCTATAAGATTTCCTTCGGGCAACTTACCGAGGAACACAGACCCAAAGCCCCCTTGACCAATCTTCTGAATATAGTCTTGTGTGGCAGCCACAATCTCATCGAGAGTGAAGGCACGCGAATTTGTTGTATTTGGAACCATGATGATTGAGTAGTCTTCAACCCGAAGGTAAAGTTAGAAATTTGTCAAAGCACAATGCACAAGATAATTTCGGTTAGAGGGCACACTCACACTATGCATATCATATCTTAACTTTGGTAATATTAATTGTTTTTGGTAAAATCGTTATAGGAAAGACTACCATTGGTTCCTTTGGCAGCACAATGCTTTCTTCTCCTGCATTTATTGCGATAGACAGCAATACCCGCCATTAAAGCTAAAGCGATGATCAGAATTCCGCTTAACGTTGTTCCGACAATAACCTTCAATTTATTCTGGTGTGAATTATGTGCAAAACACTCCCTCTTATCCATGCGTAGGTATGGGTTTCCAGAGTAACTGCGGCATACCAAGGAAAGAAATTTTCCATAAACGCTTTGCAGTAAGATAAATTAGGTCTTGGTCATTAATTGTAGAGAATACTAAAAGAAAATTCTCAACTTCAAAATCATAAAACGTTAACTTTGTTAAAACATAAAAGAATATAAAGAAGATAGGATTACTTGAAGTTCAACGAACAATTGAGGAGAAGTTGCGCAGGTATTACACCGCTGAAATTATTGTTCTCTATGTTCCTGTGATAATCAATTAAAGAACATAATTATTTTCCTTTTACTTTGAACGTCAACTTAGAAGAAATACATAATAAACAAGGAAATTGGGAGACTTACAACTCCTGAAGGTTTTGGAGCCGAGATAACCACTCCGGAATAGTACCGTTCAGATTGTTGTTTTGTAAATAGCTGTAGCAAAATAATTTTTCGTAGATTCAAAATGCATATATATGTTTAAGAATAAAAGTCGATTAATTATTTATGTAAAGGAAACTTACAGTGTTTGCAAAAGGGTCAAGTTGGAAAGATCTGGCAATGGTCCCGTCAAATTATTATTGTTTAGTGACCTGCCCATTTCAACATGAATGGTTAATGGTGAAGATTGACTGAGAAAGAAACTGTGTTCTTTCATTGCCCGCACCATCAAATCCTATGTTCCCATGCGAGGATTTATCAACTGTTAATGCTTTTTATATAGCCAAGCGGGTGTTTATCCACCGCTAAAATTCCCTGTATCAAAAATATGGAAAGCAAAATACTTTCACTACGAATTATCAAACTCATCACCATTGACATGTATTTTTATGGGGAGGCCTGTGATATATGGATTATCGAATTCTGAAGTAAAGTGAATATTTTGCTGCTGTATTTTAATATCGTTGTTGTACTACTCTACGAAATTTCCGGTAGGGGGATAGTTTTCCAAAAGAGTTCTAGATCATTCCACTTTTTAATTTTTAGGAAAAGGTTAGATAGTTTTTTGCTAGCAAGATGTATTTTAATTATGGATTTAGCAAAGTGTTTTGATATCAAATGTCTGGATAAAAAAAATAAATTGCATCTTGACAGACTTAAGCTCTGGTAAGATACATGGTTAAGTGAATATATATTGATTAGTTCTATTTATTTATATATATATATACCATGTACAATATTTCATATTTTAAATTGCATTTTTAAATATCTATATGGATTTCAAGGCTTCGAAATCACTTTAAACACAGCAATTTTACAATTACATACCTAAAACTTGTAATTACCAAAAAAAACAAAATTTTGTGGTATTTTTTACAAAATTAACTAAAAATATATTGGAAAAATATAAAGTAATGAGATTATTTGAAATGTTTTAAATAAACTATTTTTTTATTTTTTTTTATTTTTTTTTATAATATATATCTATCTTTTATTTTTTTTAAGACACACATATATACATGAAATTGAAATATTACACCTCTCTTATTAATTTTATTAGTAAGTAATTGAATTTTTTTTTTTTTTTTTTTCTATGATTTCTTCCTTCAAAGCAGGGAAAATTTTAAGGATGGAAGTTTATCTTAAAGTTTAGAAACTTTGGCGAATCTTACTAATTCGTAATATGGAAACTCTAAAATGTTTGGTGATATTTTTGTAAAAATATTTATATTTCCAATGATTTTATATTAGTATATATAAAATATTGGATATTCTTAAGGTAAAATAATTTTGTATTGTAAAAATTTGGCCCCTAAAATTTTCCCTCCTTCAAAGTTATTTTTTGGACATCTCATACATACCAAATTGATATTAACATAAATTATTTAACATAAATATTCAAATAGTTTATTTTCTTAAGTTTGGCATTGAAATATTTTTTATAAAGTATACAAATTACACATCATTTTCATATCTCAAAAGTGAAAATATTACATTATTTTTTTCTAAAATTGATATAAAATTATGTTATCTCTACAATATATTATTTATGGTTGAGAGTGACACTGCAATAGTTTTACCAATCTCTCTCATACCAGGTTATAAGATTAACAACTAACTAACATGTAAATATATTATTTATGGTTGAAAGTGACACTAAAATATTTTTACTAATCTCTCTCATACTAGGTTATAAAATCAACAACTAACTCACTAACTCAATAAAATGATGAAAGTGAGATATAAGATAATGCTTTTAATTAAAACTAATTAAATATAAAGTTATACACTATAAAATAATACAAATTTCAATAAAATAATAATATATTTGAAATAATTTTAATTTATTATTTATAAAAAATAAAATATTAAAAAATTATACATAAATAGCGACTATTTCTCACCTATCACAAGAAATTTAAGAATATTTTTGAGGAATTATACACTATAATAAAATACACCCCTGGACAAAATAATAAGATATTTGAAATAACTTTAATTTATCATTTATAAAAATTGAATATAAAAAACCTATACATAAATAGCGATAATTTCTCACCTATCAACAGAAATTTAAGAAAATTGTTTTATTATAGTTTCTATTATTCCAGTGTCGACCACCAAATAAATTAGTGAAAATATTTTATGGCTTAATAAAAGATGAACCTTAAATCTACAATAAAAATACGTTCAGATGGGTTACAGTAAAATTAAGTTCAGATCGTTTACACGAAAAGTAAATGGGAATTAGGTTCAGGTGGGTTACAGGAAAAGTAAATTGATTCTAACAATAATAATGATCGATTTAAACTTACACTTTAACTAATGCTGTCAACTGTTGGATATCTTTGGGCAGTAATCCTGTAAGATTCCCTCCCGACAGATCACTGTCAATGAAAAAACTGGCATGAGTTTTATGGTTTCAGCTGTAAATAAACAGAAAGATAGAACTTACATTTCCGAAATCCTTATGGCAGAAGAGCTGTTATGATCACAGCCGATTCCTTTCCAAGGGATGACATAGCAAGGATCAGAAACCCAATCTTTTATGTCGAAACTCTTTTTGATAGCCTCAAGAGCTTCAGCTGCAGTTTGAGAACTACTCGATCAGCCACTGAATAATCTGGTAATTGAGTAAGAGAAGCTTAGTCGGGGAAGGCACTTACTATCTTGTAAATATGTTGGCTGTTGCGTATCAAATAGCGAGTAACGCTCATAAGCGTTGATTATAGCAGGATAGGTGGAGTTGGCGGCCTCCCAAAGTGCAAAGGTATTTGATTGATTGGAGACGAATACGAATATCTGCTCCAAGGCAGAATGATTTTGCGGGACAATCATCTTATTAAGCACCGTTGCCCCATTTATCTTCATGTTTAAAGATCTGTATTCCGACATGTTGAGCATGTCGACCTCTGCGAAATACAGCAGCAGTAATGTTTTTCTCCCTTGGACCGATGCATAAGTGACTTTCATGCCAGCCTGGGTTGCAACCCACGCCGTTTGCATGACAGCAATTGGAGGAAGGTCCTCCGTATTGTTCGTTGAAATGTTCACGTTAGAAGTCACAGATTGATAGAAATTAACCTTAGTAGAGTCTAACTTTAAAGTTGGTGTCCAAATGCGGTCAAACTTATCTTCAGGATACCTGCATAATTAGTCATAAAAAACTTATATTCAGCGAATCATTTTACAAAATTAAAATATATCACTATTTCACAACACTACTGCATCAAAATATATGAAGTTGAAAATGTTGACCTAAGCGTCGAATTTCCGCCAACATCAATTCTAGCTGCTAGATTAAGCCCTGTTCCTGGCTTGGCCTGTGGATACATGCCATCTTGGAGGGTCCTCAACTCGATACCACTGATAAAAGGATCATCGCTCTCGGAGGTTCTGATCAAGCAGACATACATCACTGTGTCTGAAGTGGCGAAGATTCTTTCATCATAAAGTGCATCAGTTGGTGAATTTAATGTTATGTTATCCATAACCAACATATCTGCTGTCTCAAAAGAGAAAGCAAAGCTAATTGGCAATCTTTGGTATCCATTGTAATTTCCAATGAGAAACCAGAGTCTTGAGAGGTAAGGCACGTTTGAGCGCACAGGCAAGTGATAGCAGGACTTATTGAGAGGTTTTGGAAAGTAGCGTAGACTATCCAAAGAAGAACCAAGGCGAGTGAAATTCCCTATGCCTGCTGTCTCACCGACATCTATATAACTAGCATCAGTAACCCATGTTATATTGTTTTCCGCAGTGTGATTTGTTGTTCCTCCACAGTTAATACTCAGAAATCCTACACACCGCCAGAGTATAATTATTAAAAAAATAATATTTGGTGAAAAATGATCCATCTTCGTTATAAAATTATAACGATTTTAGAACAATCAATAAACAGAACAAGAACATTTTGTTAAATCTGAAAACTTTTGTGATCTATAAAATAAATAAATCTTTTTAAATTAATCAAAAAAACATTTATCTATAAGACGAGAGGAGAACACTCTCAAATAGCACACTAACACTAATGAACCGTTTCTTCAACATAGAGAGTTCTACCACATACCTGGTTGTTGGGCAGTAATTAGAGTGAATAAACTCAAAAGCGCACACACTTGCGGTATCGAATAGCAGACGTTGGTCATGGCTTCTCCAATTATTAAAAAGTGCTGCGTAGTTGTAGGAAGCAATTTGATGCTGGTTATCTCATTAGAAGTTCCAAACGGTTATTCACATATCCTTTATTCCTCTGCCATAACTCTGTTCCAATTTTTTCTATGATCTGTTTTGTGATGTGCATGTGGATGAACAATAAAATGGAATCTCTTCAATTTGTATGTCAACCATCTCTACTTTTCAAGTGCTTCAGAAAATAAAATGTACATCAATCTTGCGGTCAATATTTGAACCGAGTCCAATGAGCCATCTAACCACGTCATTAATATTAGAAACTTCAAGTCTTCTATAATTTTTTTTGTTAAGTCAACATTGGATTAAGTCAACATTGTAATAAAGGATTATGACGTATTTGTTAGTGATTTAGAATGCAAAGCGACATTTATTTAATATACGGCTATTTTTTTTTAAATTTAAATTTTCATTACAACATGGCTTTAATTATTTTTTAATAAAGTATTTAAACAATCTATCATCCAGCATCACGTATTTGGCTTATCAATATCAATACCTTAAGAAGTCTCTTTAAACTTACTTTTATATAATTATAACTTAATTTTCAAGTATGGAATGATTCTCACGCAATTTTAATAAAACATAAAAGAAAGGGTCAATCTTTGCAAATCATGATTTTTGGTGTCTTTATACAGAAGATGTTTCCAAGCAGTTAGTGTAACTTAGTCAATCAAGCAAGGTCATATATATAGATATATATATTTGGTAATTAAATTTTTATTAATAATTAAATTGTTTTATAATTTTTTTAATAAATAAGGATAATTTATATACTATTTTAATATTTAAATCCGTAGTGATCTTAAAATTAAATAATTATTATACTGTTATGATTTTGATTTTGGATATGTTTAATATACAAATTCTCTTACATGATGAATATAATTGATGGAAGGTTTTTGTAAACTTAATTTATATATAACTAACTTTTTCTTGGTCTAATTTTTTATCATAAAAAAACAAATTTCATTATAAAATTATAATTTTTTTTCAGTTTTTTTAGATACTTTTACATGGGACATTTCAAAGTTTTACCAAAAAAAAAATAAGAAGCTACTATTTCTTAGTGTTATTAGATCTAGTATTCAAGAGAAAATTAAATATAAAAAATAAAAAGTAATAGCTCAATAAAATTTTAATATCTAGAAATTCAATAAATAGTATGATCAAAATTGCTAAGAGTAATATTTGATAGAGATAGTAGCAATGCATGTAACTTAGTAACATCAAAATTTTACTTATTATAAAACAAGAAAAAAATAACCTTGAGTAAGTTTTTAAAAAAAGAGCTTAGAATAAAAGAACTTAGAGTAAGCTTATAATTTTATATTATAAGAAGTTTTAAATACAACATTTTCCAGAAATACCTAATATTATAACTTCTACAAAATAAACTTTATGTCATTACTACTTTGTAAAATGTAAAAACTTAGTTAAATGAAGTGTCTCTTAGCAAATTCATATACTCTTCCATATTCAAATTTTCATTTTCCAGGGGCTAGTGCATTATCATGTCTTCTAATAATTTCATATCGTTTGAATACATTGATTATATCTAATCGGAAGTTCCAAGTTCATCCCCTTGAGAAATTTCTCTATCATGCTTGAAAGTAACACACAATCTACCTCTACTACATTAATTTGGTGTTTTTGTTGCAAGAAATCCCCCATTATGACTTCAAAGTATTAGGCAACATGATTGACCTATTCATGGATTTTATTTAATGTAGTTTGAAGCAAGATCCAATTTCGTTCAATTGTGTCCCATGCCTTCTCAAAGTTATGAAGTTTCTTGAATTTCAATGTACTCCATTAACAAATAATAGAATTCCACATAACACAACCAAATAAGGTATACCAAAAGACTACAACTATTAAACTAGCAAGGAGATTCCAATTGTTGCAACACCTAGGATAAATACAAAGTGTGCCCAAAATTAAAATGATAGAGGAAAACACTAAGATTGGATTTGAGCTCTCTAAATTTTTTAATGACCCACAGAGCCATGAGACTATATCATAATCATGCAATTGTAAAAAAGAAAATTAGCAACCATTCAAAGTTAGTTTTCATATTTGGCTTCTAAGGTTAACTCTTTGTTGTCACGGTTAAATCTTGTGTTTCTTATGTGGATTATAGGTTATTGTGTGTGAAATTTGTCATTTCTATGGATTACATATATCTATGGTACTTTTATAAGAAGAAAGTTCACGTGAGGCATATTTTTTGGGATAATCGAACCACATGCCACAAGATTAGGTTTTTTTATAGGAAGAATATCAAGAATTCTTCAATAATACAACAATAAACTCATAGGGATGTGGATAAAAGTGAATGTCAACTAATCCATGGAGCGCCAAGAATTTTTACAAGACTACAAGTTGAGTGGGAATTGGGATGTAAAGTGTCAAATTCTTCATATTGAACTTCATCCTAGGAGACACATAGCCAGCAGAAGATTATGGAGAGTCACAACTAAAAACAATAAAGAGTGCCCTACATTTGCAATGAAAGGAGTAGAAACTATACAAAAACAGAGAAAGCTAACACGACGAATGAAGTGGATAGTAGTTTTATGTTAATGTCCAAGTTAATTTTTCATGGATATTTGTCACAAGGGTGAAAAAAATCTCATTAAGCTCGATGATTATGGATTGATCCATAGAGAAACAGTAAAGGTGTTAGGTAAAATTAGGTTTGATTCCATGCATCAATCACTAATTCATATATGAGATTAAAACCAAAGCATGAAGAAAATTTTCCTCAATATGAACGTAGGAGATGAAAGGATGTAAATATTTCAACTAACAGAATGACATAACAAAGAATTATCCATGTGCATTGGCTTGATAAAGTCAAATGTGGTCCTACTTTCCTCCTTGGGATGGGCCCTTGGCCTCCTTCATGTACTTGGGACTTCCTCCTAGGTTGATGGATAAAGGAGAAACACTAGAAAGATGTAATCAAGAGGAAGGGTTGCTCCAGAGTCTAATGGAATTCTAGTAGCATAACCTTATGTATGCAAGTGGATGGATTGAGTGGCCTTAAATTGATTATATATAGATATTTAGTGGATAACCCTCTTTAAATGGTCTTCCTTATATTGTTCAAAAGTGATTGGATCAAAGATAAAAATAGAAATTAGGATTTACTATGGTCCACACTTAACTAACAACTCATCATAACATTCTATTCACATTGGTGGGGGTTGGAAATAGTCAAAATTAGTGATTTCAAAGGGAAGCACAGATTTTTTCGAGTATTTATGTGTTGTTTGCATACGTCTAATGGGGGTGGTTTTTGCACTAGCCAATTTTTTTTCAATTTAAAGATTTAAATAGGTTGATTGTGGCAATGGTGAGGTCATATGATAGTGGAAATGGAGTGGAAATGAGGATTAATCATACAATTATTAATATATTCTTCTATGATCACTAAAAATTATGCAAGTGAGAATTTTTAAGGCGATACTAATATCTATTATCTAATTTATTCTTTCAATATTGCAGCTAAAGTTTCCCTTCTTAGATATTTTCTAGGTCTTATTTCATGTATGTTAGTAACATTAGAAATTACTTGAAAATCTATGAGCGCTAGTGAAGGAATCATTGTTTTGTGTCCTTGGTTCCTCCAATGAATTTGTTTAATGGATTTGTTAGAGATGTGTGGAGCGGTAGCTATAGAACTAGTGAAGACCATAGCTTTTAGCATTCATTATTTCTTTGAAATATTTTGTAAAGCCACAACAATAATACATTGATGATTTTGTTGTTTATGGTCATACGTGTGGAAGGATTGTCAATTATTTTGGATAAAAGGTGTAGTGATTGCAAACAAGGTAGGTCATTAAATTAGTCACTTATTTTGGAGAAAAGAAGGTGTAGTGATTGCACAAAAGTTAGGTCATCCAATTGATCTAATTATGGAGACATAATTATATATTCAGCACATAAAAAACCATATTAAACACTAGATATTGAGTTATTACATTTCTATTGTTATGTAGGCAAAAACATTTTTTTGTACCCCTTCATTATAATTTTACCTTGTGTCTCCTATATAGACACCAATGATATATAGTCCTAGGGAGAACTCATATCGTCTTTTGTATGGGTTTCATTGTAAAAAGGATTTTCACCCTCGACGTGTATCATAATCATTGAATTTTATCATTTTTATGATTCTTGGATCCTTATATTTTCTATGAAAGCCCAGGATAATAGGGTTTTTATCTTTCTATCAAGTCATTGTTATATTTTTTCTATAACATTTTTCAGAGAAATTTTAGACAACAAAATATTGAGAAGACTAAGGAAAAATATATAAGTACAACTGGTAAAAAAAAAATATTTTGGTTTTATATGCTTTTAGAGATATAAATTATGGAATTTAAGTTTAGTTATTGGTCCTAAAATCAATTTAAAATGAATCATCTCGGCGTACTCACTATTAATTTTTTATGCATGGATTCAAACTATGAAATTTTGAGGCTTTAATAAGATATACCTTCGCATAAGTGACAAAATTTCCAATTATTTGTTACCACAATTTTGGGACATACCAAATGGAATTTAGGGTTTATGATTAATCCAAAATCATATTCTAAATGATTCATCTTGGTATTTTCTTCTAACATTTTCCTAGATAGGTATTAGATTTTGAAATTTTTAGGATTCTAAGGGCACATAATGAGTTACCTCTAGCTAACATTTCATAATCATTTTTGAAAAATTAGATACATCCCGTGCTATAGAATTTCACTCTCATGAGGGTCCAAACATAAGTAAGGTTTAGAAAATTTGAAATAAATTTCACTTGGAAGTAAAATATTGATTAAATTTATGGAAGTATGATTGAAACATATAAAATTACAATAGAGAAAAATTTCATACTCAGAAGGGATCACATTTTGAAGATATATAAATAAAAATGAAATCAATAAAAATAGTCTAAAAATTAGGGTTTTGAATGGTACAAAACTTAGAATTAACACAAATTTTTATCAGAAGATCTAACTTTGGTGATTATAAACTTGTGATAAATAGGAGAAAGAGAAAAATTATTATTTTCTCAAATGGCTCCTAAGGGTTCTTAAGAATATACTCACCAATTAAATTCATAGAGATCTCTATCATTATTCAAGTAAAAAGTGAAGAAATTTCTCACTATTGAAGAGGTGAAAAAGAAGTTAGAAAAAAAATGGATGAGATCAAAACGAATATGGAAGATTTGAAAAATTCCACGTCTATCCTCTGTTGGAAGTAATGCTTCCATGTCATGTTAGTTGTCAGTGTGAGTCTCTAAGCATTAGTCTAAAAGCTATTGTATGAGTTGTAGTCTTGATCTAGATATCTAGAAATCGAAATCAGGGTTGTGTATCCTATATATATGTACCCGTAGTGATCAATAAAAGAATCAAATATTTAGTGTTGTGTGTGAACTCTCTCTTCCACTCTTTATTTTATATCATGATATCAGAGTTGGTTCTCCCTTGAATCCCTCCAAGGAGGGCCACGAAAATGTGAGAAAGCCGTGAATTATATTATTGTAAATAAATAGTGTTGAAGACGGATTGTTCCTGTGTTGTTTATTTAGTGTGTGCTATTTCAGTATACTCATGTATTTGGCTTCGTATTTGTGCATTCTGTAGAGGAGTATGCATGGATTTTTGGTGATCTGCGATACTTGGTCAATTCTCCTATAACCCCCAAAAGCTTCATTTACTATATATCTGACCAAGACGTGTCCCTACAAAAAAAATCCATGAATCTGCAAAGATTTTACAAGAACAGTGTTGTGCATGTGGAGTAGTGATTTGTGATTATTTGCTGCAAAGCATTTGATCCAATCCGTTGAGCCAAGGGGAATTATTATGTTGTGGGAGATTATTTTTAGGTGAAAAATTTGTTGACCACGAAATTAAATACCAAATAAGATAATCTTTATATATTTGTCGTCCATGAGAATGTTCTCGTATTAGATCGTGATGTGTAGGTTTCGTATGGTATTATCTAGTTTCACCAGATCTATTACTAATTTAAATACACAAGAAATTTTTTTCTTCAATACACATAGAGTTCACACAAAGTTACAAAAATGTCTTAATCAAAACAATACAGTTGTGGAAACTAAATCATATGGGTATTAAATTCAATACAGAGTAGCAGAGATTAAAATCGTAACTATAGTGGAGCAAATAAAATCAAACTATTTTACTCACTCTGAAATAAAGTAAACCAGAGTTGTTGTGGTAAAACTTATAAGTGAAATTTTCACAACCAAATCGCAACTAACCTAACGTTATATTATAAATTCAAAACAGAAAATACATTCACATATGGAGGCTGAAATAAATGTTCTTATATTTATATTCACAAGGGTGGGTTGCCTAATTAACACAGTAAAACCTGTAAAATTTTGTTTTCACATGCCCACCACAATTCGCTCCACGATTTTCTCCCCTTGTATTTGCAAACTTACATCCGCCACATTACATTCTACTATACTATGATTTTTAATTCAAAATATATATATCTAACACATTAATTCATACCAGAAAAAATTTAATACAAAGGATGGGCTAACATGATCTTTTGAACTTTACAAAGATTATGTAAACTAAATAACACTTGCGGAATAAATGATTGCCCATACGCTTTTACTAACCATGCATTAAATTTCTATCTGGCTTTTCATTAATTTATTCTGTTGTGGAATGGGTAAAATGTACTCTACTCAGACATTTTCCTTCTTTGCAAACTCAATCCGCAACCTGTAAAACATTTACTATGGTATGGTTGTTGTCATAAAATTAAACACGATGGTTGTAATTAATTTTCCAACACTCCCCCTTAATAGAAAGGGCTGCCATTGACCATTCCAAAACAATCTCTTAGATTAAAAAAAAATTCCACGTGCCAATGGCTTTGTGAAGATGTCTGCAAATTTTTCTCACCTACAGTGTTGCAACACAATCTCACCATTGTTAACTAATTCTCTTATGAAATGATATTTAGCATAAATGTGCTTTGTCCTCTTGTGAAAAACATGATTCTTTGATAGTGAAATTTCTAAACAGTTGTCACAGAAAATAGTGATTGTTCCATCTTGTTCATGACATAAATCCTGCAACACCCTTCTCATCCAAACTTCTTGACACATTGTTGTTATTGCGGTGACATATTCAGCTTCTATTGTTGACAATGACACTATCGGCTACTTCTTGGAAGCCCATGAAAATGCTCCCGAACCCAAATGAAAAACATATCCTCACATGCTCTTTATGTCATCAACACTTCTTACCCAGTCACTGTCAATGTAACCAACCAACCTAAAATCATTTGTTGCGGAGTACAAAATGCAATACTCCTTTGTCCCATCGATATACTTTAAAAATATTGACGCTGCTTGCCAATGTGTCTCCTTGGGTGTCTCCATGAACTTCGACACCAAACTCATTGCATACATTATATCAGGCTTAGTTTCAGTCAAATACATTAGGCTTCCCACCATACTTTTGTATAATTTCAGATTGGCATTGATGATGAAATCTTCCTTGCTCGACTTCAACGCCGTGAATATTAGAGTTGGTGTTGGCTTGTTGTTATGCATATTGAACCTGTCTAAAATGTCCGCAACATACTTTACTTGAGAGATAAAAATGTCATTTTCTGTTTGCTTCACTTCTATGTGCAAAAAAATATGTTAACAACCCCAAGTCAGTCATTTCAAACTCACTTTTCATGACTTCTTTGAAATTAGAGATGAAAAAATCATCACTCCTCGTAAAAATCAAATCATCTACATACAAAACGAAAATAATAAGCTTACTTTCACTTTCTTTGATGTAGAGAGTAGGTTCACCATCACCTTTTTCGAATCCATTGTCAATCAAGTAAGCATCTATCCTGCTATACCATGCATCTGGTGCTTGCTTCAGCACATAAAAAGCTTTCCGCAACCTATACACATTTCCTTATTGGCCTTATATCTCATAGCCAGGAGGTTACACAACATATACCTCCTCTTCCAACACTCCATTCAAGAACACTGATTTTACATCCATTTGATACACTTTCCATTTCTGGTGCACGACAATCGACGAAATTGTATATGTTGTCTCCATCTTTGCAACTGGTGCAAATGTTTTCATATAGTCTCTTCCATGCTACTGCTTGTAACCATCTTGCTTTATGCCTTTCAATCTTGCCTTCAATGTTGCTCTTGGTTGTATGGACCCACTTTACTGCAATGACTTTTTTTCCTTACAGAACGTCCACTAACTCCCATATGTCATTATTTTCTATTACTCCTACTTCTTCATCCATTGTCACAACCCGTTTCTCTTCTTTGACTGCATCTTCGAAGTGCATTGGGTAATCTATATGAAAAAATAATGCAAATAAAGAATTCAAACCAGCGATGCTATCAAATTCATTATGCTCATAAATTTCACTTAAATTTTTGAATTTTGATCTTCTTATGCTTGCAGAAGATGGGCTTCATGTTGCTCTTGAAGTAGATGGAGTTGTGGATCTTTGTAGTGTGCTTGGAGAAACACTTTCTTGGTTGCGCAGCACTGTCCTATTATTTGTTTCTGGTGTCATATGTTGACTACTTTGTTGAGCTTGTGTAAGTGGAGGAGGAGTCACCGTTG
Organism: Pinus albicaulis; assembly: GCA_034641835.2. Taxonomy (NCBI): domain Eukaryota; kingdom Viridiplantae; phylum Streptophyta; class Pinopsida; order Pinales; family Pinaceae; genus Pinus; species Pinus albicaulis. The sequence continues at coordinate 340,206,492 of CM076569.1, forward strand.
AGGAATTACTTGTTGCAGTAAATTCATATTTTTATTCATGTGACATACATGTCTTCACATTGATTGTCTTCTCTAAAATTTCATCACATGCTTCCTCTTCTATGAACTGAACATCTTTGCTGATTATGACTTTCTTGGTTGATTGTAGAGCTTGTATGCCTTGGATTCATCACTGTATCAAACAAATATAAATTTCCTCCCCTTGTTGTCCTACTTCTTCCTCAACTCATCCAAGACATGTGCATATGCCACACACCCAAAAAATCTCATGTGAGTGACATATTTCTTTCTTCCACTTCATGCCTCTTCAGGAAAAATATTCATAACATTTTTGGTTGGACACATATTAATAATATATGTTGCACAAGTGACAGCTTCAACCCAATAATCATTTGGAAAATGCTTTGCCTTCAACATACTCCTTGCCATTTCCATAATGGTCCTATTCTTCCTTCCTACGACACCATTTTGCTGACTAGTGTACCTTGTTGTAAAATGCTTCTGAATTCCATGCTCCCTCCAAAAACATAGAAGGTCATTTTTAATGTATTCACCACCTATGTCAGTCCTCAACACTTTGATGTAGTGTCCACTTTTCTTCTCAACAAGAACTTTGTAGTGGCGGAAGTGATCAAACACTTCACTTTTCCGTTTTAAAAAGTAGACCCATGTCTTCCTTGTGTAGTCATCTATGAAGGTCAAAATATAATGTCTCCCACCAATTTATGGTGTTTGCATTGGTCCACATAAATCTGAGTGGAAATTTTCCAAAGGTGCCTTTGCCCTTATAAACTTTCATGTTGGAAATTATTCTCTATGTTGTTTTCCCAAGATACATCATTTGCATAGGTTGTCCGGTTTTTCTATGGGTGGCAATCCTTTCACCATGCCTTTTCTATGCAACAAATTCAAGCCTCTAAAGTTGAGATGACCAAATCTCAAATGCCATCACCAGTTTTGATCTTTAATTTCTACTTGAAAGTTTTCTTGTGTGACAGTTGCTACATTTCTCTCATCATTCTGTGAATTCATTGATAGTTGTGCTTGATACTTTCTTCCTTCAAGTCTTACCTTAGCTTGAGAAAAAACATTCTATTGTGTTTCATATGAACTTTTTCAATCAGTTGTCTACTTTGAGACTTATTAATATTGTGCATAAATCATTCTTGAAAAATACATTGTAGCCCTTTTGCATGAGCTGTCCAATTCTTATGAAGTTATGTTTCAAAACAAGAACAAAATATACATCTAAAATGTATTTCATCTCTCCCTTCTTTGTTAGAATGTCAACTCTTCCTTTTCCCATGACCAAGACTTTGTCATCATTCCCTAATGTCACCTCATATTTCACACATTCATCTGAATTGGAAAATGTTTCCATGTTTCCAATCATGTGGTTTCTACACCCTAAATGTAAGAACCATACATCTCCTTGTTTTTCTTGTGCTACATTACAAAATAAAAACATGTTATCATGGTTCTGATTTTCCGTTATGAAATTTTCATTTGGTTTGTTACTTATGTCATATTGCTTATTTCTACATTCATTTGCATAATAACCATATTCTTACAATAATGACATTGAACTTGAGATTTATCATACCTCTGACCTCGTGCTTGATTTTGGTTTGACCCTTGACTCGGATTTTGATTGTTGCCCCTTCCACTTGATCTTGAAGGGCTGCTTTTTTCACCTCTATGTGGGATTCTTCTTGTTCCTCTATAATTTGTTCTTCCTTGACCTTTACCTTGACCTAATGGAAATTGTGTCTTGAATGCTTGCTCCAATGATGATTTTGTTTCTTTGTTCAATCTATGTTCATGAGACATCAGTGATGCATGAAGATCATCCACAAAAAATTGTGAGAGATCATTTGTCTCTTCTATGGCCACAACTATGACATCCAATCTTGTTGGAAAACTTCGTAAAACTTTCTCAACTATTCTCCTTTCTTCAAGTGTCTCACCATGAGACCTAATTTGAGTAACCAATCCAATTACATGTGTAAAAAATGAGTCTACACTTTGAGACTCTTTCATACAAATTGTCTCAAAATCTCTTCTCAACATTTGTATTTTTGATGTCTTCACCTTTGCCATGCCTTGGTAAATTGTCTAGAGGTTATCCCATGCTTGCTTGGACATTGTTTCTAATGCAATCCTTGGGAAGATACTTTCATGAACTGCTTGAAAGATGTAGAAGAGGGCTTTGGAGTCCTTCTTCATATTGTCTCTCAACAAATCTCTTTCTGCTCATGTCAAAACATTCTATGTTGATGCATCTGCTGGTTCTTGGAAACCATTCTCCACCAATTCCCAAATGTCTTGTGAAGAAAACAAAGACTTCATTGTTATAGCCCAATAGTCATAATTTTTTCCATTAAATTGAGGTATTTGTGGATAGTCAATCTTGTGCTTGTTTCTGCCATTTTCACTATGTAAACAAATTTACTTATTGTGTACAAATTTTTTCCTTGGTGGTAAATACTCTCCTATTTTTTTTATTTTTATTTTTTTAACTCCTTAGTAAAATCAATACCTTTTACTAAGATTATAAACCCACTCTCATACCATGTTAAGAATTTAAACACACAAGAAATTATTTTCCTCAATGCACACAGAGTTCACATACCATGTTAAGAATTTAAACACACAAGAAATTATTTTCCTCAACACACACAGACTTCACACAGCGTTAAGGAAATTTCTTAATCCAGAAAATACCGATGCAAAAACTAAATCATATGGGTCTTCATTTCAATAAAGAGCGGAAGAGATTAAAATCACAACATTGTAAAAACTAAATCATATGGGTCTTCATTTCAATAAAGAGCAGAAGAGATTAAAATCATAACTATAGTGGAGCAAATAAAACCAAAAAAAAATTATTCACTCTGAAATAGAATGAAATAGAATAAAACAAAGTTGTTGCGGTAAAAATCATAAGTGAAATTTTGACAACCAAACTAACAATTAACCAAACTTTATATTATAACTTCAAAACATCAAATACATTCACAGATGGAGGTTGGAGGTTGCGACTCCTTTACGAGTTAAATAAAGTTTCTTACTAAGATTTACATTCACCAGGGTTGTGGAATTAACACAAAGTAAAACCTCTAACTGTTGCTTTTACCCACCAAAATTTTCTCCACAATTTTCTCTCCTTGTCTTTACAGCCCCACATTACATTCAACTACACTATGCTTGTTAATTCAAAACATATATATCTAACACATTAATTCATGATGGACAAAATTTAATACAAAGAATGGGAAAACATCACTTTCTGAACTTGCGGAATAAATGTTTGATCGTACGCTTTTACTAACCATGCATTAAATTTAATTAATTTGCTTTGTTGCGGAATGGGTAAATTCTACACTGCTCAGAGCTTGTCCTTCTTTGGGAGCTCAAACATTTACTGTGGTATGGTTTTTGTCAGCAAAATTAAACGCGGTGGTTCTGATTAATTGATGTTTCAAAATTGAACCTGAATTAAAAATATTTCAGGATCTAAGGGTAAATTGTACTTTGCTCAAAACGAGTAAATTGTACTCTGCTCAAAACTTGTCCTTATCTGCAAACTCAGTCCATAACCTGAAAAACATTTATTATGGTATGGTTGTTTTCAGGAAATTAAACATGGTGGTTGTGATTAATTGATGTTTCAAAATTGAAACTGAATTAAAAATATTTCAGGATCTGAGGAGACTTTGGAATGGGATGGCGAATCTTGATTGGATCTACCGCTATGTGAGAAAGGCTAGCATGGGATGTCCATGAAACTACACAAAGGTGGATCTGGTGAAAGGGTAATCTAGATAAACGATGATGATCAGAGAATATTGATGTTACTAGATGTGGTCAGGGACTACCTTGAAGCCTTGAAAAAATTATTGCGTAAAATCCATAGAGTTTGAGATCTGATCAATTGAGACCCTCATGCGGTCCTCACAAATCATTTGTGAAGCTAATGCTATTTTCTCAGCATTTTTAGGAGCAATAACACTGTCATGCAATGTGCCATTGATGCCATGGATATTTTGTAATATTCACGCACTATGCGGATGTGTTGTTGAACATTCCATCCATAGGGAAGTGAATTACGACTATTCAAGATTCATTTGACTCAAAATTATCGGAGGAATGGTCATTCCACTGTGTGAATGGTGTCAGAAGAGGGATATGCCGGGGAACTTTTATAAGACATTTGGCTCAATCACCATTCCATAGATCAATACTAAAGGTTGCAGATCTGATGAGGAATATTAGGTTTTGTTGATTCGTGGATCTGGCAGCTAGTGATTTTGGACATAACGCAGCGTGGGGACTGCTCGTGTAATTATAAAGTTAAGAAGAGAAGAATAATAAATTTTGTGAAGAAAGTATTTTTTATTGGAACGTTTTAACCTTTGGGTGATTTTGGTTTAAGATTTGTTTTAAAGATGGCGGCGTAGTTAAAAAAAATAGATTTTTTTAATGAGTGGTAGTGTGATATTTATGTTTTTATAAGAAAAAAATAAAACGAGTTGTTGATACAAATTTTTATGGTGCATATTTATTATAATGTTATTGTTCAACTGTAAAAATAAAATGAAGAAACAATCATAGAACAGATTAGCGTAATTTAAAATTGGTGGTTCTTGCTGCATATGGTGACATAAGAACGTATCACTAATTTGATTATGTATAATTTGTTATAAGATGGTGGTGTTGTGTGGATCCAGGAACACAGGAACATTAGCTTACAAGTTAATTTGATTATTTATTTAAGAGGTCATCCTGCATAGTTGGCTTATGAATACATTAAATACCTAGACAACCTTCCTAGATAACCGGGGAATACATAGAAAGACCATGTGCTCAATAGATGGAGGTGTGTCCATAGGATGGTTTAGTATTGAGACTGAACCATTGTGCTCTGGGAGGTGGAGAAGTGTTAATTATTCTAAGTACGTCAAAGATGGTTTGAAGCGATTATGTTTTAAATGGAGGTCAAGTGATAACTCGAAGATGTGGTGAAGAAAGAGCAGTGATTGCGAGATTCCAGAGTGGATGTGAGTGCTGATGAATACCAGTCATGCAGAGATTCATATATTTGTTGTAATATGTATTTTTTAATATTTTCCATGTAAGCTTTAAGGGAGGGTGTTGGAAGTAATGCTTCCATGTCATGTGAGTTGTTAGTGTGAGTCTCTAGGCATCAATCTAGAAGCTACTATATGAGTTGTAGTCTTGATATAGATATCTCGAAGTCAAGGCTATGTATCCTATATATATGTACCTGTGGTGATCAATAAGAGAATCAAATATTTGGTGTTGTGTGTGCACTCTCTCTCGCTCTCTCTATTTTATATCATCTTCCTCTTAGATACCCTAGAGGAGACATTCTCTAAAGAAGATATCAAAATGAAATAAAATCTTGAAAATATGGAAGAAATAATGATTGAGTCTCAAAGCATGATCTTTTGACATCTCTCAATACACACATCATGATTCAATGTTGCATCAAGGAAACACTTCATTTCAGAAATAGATATGATATTGTTTTATGTTATATATCCTATAACATGGATATTCAAGATGAAAAAATAAATTGATCTACACAAAGTGGCATCCTTACAAAAGTTAAATATTTCATCCTTGTATTTTGAACAAGATCAATTTCTATGGTATTAATGATTTTGTGAAAGTAAAAAGGATTCTATTGTATCTTGGTATATTTTACAAGAGAATTCATAATGAGTTATTAGGATAATAAGAGAAATAATTTCTTTAGTAAATTGGTAAATATTTGGAAAATATGTTCATTTACAAAGAACATTCATAAAAATCACAATAACGGCCATAAATTTGGTGATAAGAAGTTATTATAGAGAGACTATGGAGAGGAAGAAGATCAAGAATTAGAATCACAACAAGATTTAGAGATAGAATATACTACTCCAATACTATATTTTCATGCAATGGTTGGCGTTAATACTCCAAAAACTCTCAAGGTAGAAGAAAAGAATAAAATGAACAAAGTAATAGTGTTGATTGAGTAGGGTAGTACCCATAACTTCATTAGTTACAAATTAGAAAAAAATTTCATTTTCTTTGTATTTCAGACACTATAATTTCAAGTAAATATTGTAGATGTAGGTACCATAATTTTTTTGGGAAGTGCCTCCATATTAATTTGAATATGGGGAGAATTTATTGGATAATATTATTATTGCAATATAAATGGGTGTTGTTGATGTTGTATCATGGGTCCATTTGAAACAATCATTGGGAAAAGCAACCCTTAATTTTCAAGATATTTTCATGAGATTTTCCTCAAAAGGAAAGGAATTTGATCTTATAAGTATCCAAGGGAAAACCTATGAAGTGACAAGCAATAATAACACGATACAATTAATCATAAAATGGACACTATGGTGTAACTGCACAATTTTTGCTCATTAGATGTCTAAAATTCCTTATCGTTTGCTCTAATGGATCTACAAAAGGTTATAAAAAATAATTCCAAGGTATTTGGAAATATTCCTAACGGTATCCCACCTACTCAAGATCATGACCATGTTATTCATTTGCAACCTAGAAATGTACCAATTAAAATTATGCCTTACAAGTATCCATACACATAGAAGAGTGAGCTTGAACATTTTATTCAAGAAATATTTGATGTCATCATCATTCAACTTGGACAAAGTGCTTTACCTTCAATATTAGTCAAGGTTACAAAACATGATGGTTCATGGGGCATGTGTCGAGATTACAGACAAATCAACAAAATTACCATAAAAGATAAGTTTCATGTTTTTATCACTGATGAATTATTATATGAATTGCATGGGGTACTTTTCTTTACTAAATCGAATCTTCATTTAATATGTCATCAAATTAGAATGAGGTAAGATTTTATGAACCTTATACCTTAAAAATGATAATAAACAAATTATTATAGTCCTCTTTGAGGAGGAAACCTACTTTTATAATGAATACAATGTACAAGACAATATTTTATGATTCTAAGACTAGGTCTCCTTAGTATATATGTAGCAGAAAACGGATACAATTATAATAAATGGGACCAAGAGGGGTTCTGACCTACATAACAATATCACAATAAAAATATTATCGCTTAATATCTAGGGTTTAATAAGGAGTTATGGGGTTAAAATGGGTCTTGTATAGGGCTTAGCACGACCCTCTACTTCAAACAAGTGTTGTCTTCAACAGTTGACTAACTGCGAGTGATTATGCAAGAATCAATCATCTTCCCATGTCATATATTTAATTGGTAGGTTATTCTATTAGATGTTGTACTCAACAATTTTTGGGTTACTCGGGTGCTTAATATTTGTTGCAAGCATTTTTTCTACTTCTAGTATGATTTTCCCTTCATCATTTATCTCTGGTACACTTCTCAACAAAAGGTGAATAGCATGGTCATGATCTCAATTAGGTGGAAGACCCTTAGTAATTAATCCAAATACCTTGAGACAATTGTTGAGAAATTTATGGATATCTATTGACATAGATGATATTGATGTCTGAACATTTACTGAACATAATTGTTCCATTACATCTTCATTCCCCTTTCCGAGTAACCTTTTAATTACATTAGAGCTTATCACTTTAGATGGTTTCCATTGGATACATCTAAGCTCAGTTTCCTTTCCTTCTTAGGTAAATCTTATCATGATATTTAAAATTAAATGTCATTGTTCCCAATGATTGTAACCATTGGACCCTTAATACAACATCAACATCACCCATTTGTACTAGATAAAAATCACACTGAATTGAAAAATAAGGAGTTGCATCTCACAGGTGAGTACTGCACTTGGAGATTGCACACAAACGAAGAGATCACTCTACATACATTAATCATAAAGATACATATTTAATTATATAGCAAATAAGTAGGAGGTTGTAACCAGACTCCTATATTCTAGGAACTAATCCTAAACTAAGGAGGTACATTACAACAATGTAACCATTTTATCCATTAATATACAAATAATATTAATTATTTCTAACTCTCCCCCTTAATGGAGAAAGGATTACCCTGAACTCCTAGCATCCCTCTAAACAATTCAAACTTTATACGCCCAAGAGGCTTAGTAAAACTGTCAGCGATATTGTCACAAGTTTTACAATATTCAGCAAATATTTCCTTTGATTGAAGTTTCTCTCAAACAAAATGGAACTGAGTATCGATGTGTTTGGTATTTTTATGAAATATTGGATTGTATGCTAGCTTGATGGTACTATAGTTGTCACTTTTAATGGTAGTTGATTCTTTCTGTTCTTATCCTGCATCATTAAGAAGTCTTCTTAACCAGACAACTTCACATGTGGCTGCACACAATGCTTGGTACTCAGCTTCACATGAAGATAAAGCTACAGTGCTTTGCTTTTTGCTGCTCCATGCTATGATTCCGGATCCAATGCTGAATGTGTAACCTATGATAGACCTTCGATCATCCAAGTTACCTGCCCAATCTGAATCTAAAAATCCTACTAGAGTAACATCAAATGTGTCAGTGTATAAAATACCATAATTACTAGTACCACTAAGATACCTCAACATGCTTTTTTCTGCGACCCAGTGACTTTCGAGTGGTTTAGACATAAACTAGCTCAACATACTAACAGAGTATGCCAAGTCTGGTCTAGTTATAGTAAGATATATCATACTCCCAACTAATTGTCTATACATAGTGGCATCCACCTCTTTAGTGCCATCGTCAGTACACAACTTTAGATTCTGCTGCAATGGTGTTGCTGCTGATCTACACTGCTCCATTCTGAACTTTTATAGCAGACTTCCGGTATACTTCCCTTGAGTAAGAAAATTGTGTCTAGAATCTCTCCATACTTCCAATCCCAAACAATAATGGAGATTTCCGAGACCTTTCATTTCAAACACTTGTGACATCTGCCATTTGATTTCTTTGATCAGATTATCAGCATTCCCTATTATAATCATATCATCCACATAAAAAGAAATCAAAATAATTTTCCTCTATTTATTAAACTCGGTATACAGATTTGGATCATTCATGCTCCTATGAAACCCATGTTGTACAAAGAATTAATCAATCTTCTCATACCATGACCTGGGTGCTTGTTTTAAACTATAAAGTGCCTTTTTCAATCTACAAACAAGATGTTCCTGCCCCTTTTTAACAAACCCTTCAGGCTGAAGTAAATAAATTTCTTCTTTCAACTCACCATTCAGAAATGCAGACTTAACACCTAGCTAGTGTAGCTCCCACTTATGTTTTGTTGCTAAAGAAATTAGCATTCTAATGGTGTTTAATTTTGCTACAAGAGCAAAGGTCTCATCGAAATCTATTCCCTCTTGTTGTGAGTAACCATTTGCTACCAGTCTAGCTTTAAGCTTTTCTATACTCCCATCTGCATTCACTTTAGGTTTATACAACCATTTACATCCTATGGGTGTTTTACCTTTAGGAAGTTCAACTAAATCCCAAGTATGGTTTCTAATAATTGATTCAATTTCCTCATTCATTGCAGCCCTCCATGCATCAGATTGACTTGCTTCCTTATAATTTGTGGGTTCTACAATGTTTAAAATATTTGTCATTAAAGAATAGTCTTTCAATCTGGATGGTAATCAAGTCTTCCTACTTGATCTCCTTGGTAGGGGACTTACCTCAAATTTGTCTGCTTCAGACTTATACGGGCTCGCATCATTGACTACATCACTTGTTTCTTCTTCTTCTTTCTGCTCCTACTCTTGATCATCCTCGTTGTTTTCTTCCATTAGTAATGGAATGTGCCAATCATTATTATTGTCATCCTTTCCTTCTTCAACCTATTCATGAAATATAACATCTCGGCTTTCAAATACCTTATGAGTCATAGGATTAAATAACTTATATTCTTTAAATTCAGTGCCATATCCAATAAAGATACATTTCATGGGTTTAGGATCTAACTTATTTCTATCCTCCTTGGGTATATGGGAAAAATCTTTTGACCCAAATACTCTTAAATGACTCACTGCTAGTTTGAATCCAAATAATGCTTCAAAAGTGGTTTTGAAGCCAAGACATTTAGTAGGACTTATATTCTTTAAATAGACATCAGTGTTAATGGCTTCCGCCCAAAAACCATTTGATAGACCCTTACCTTGAAGCATGCTCCTTGTACACTCCACAAGAGTTCTGTTCTTTCATTCTACCACTCCATTCTGCTGTGGTGTGTGAGGCACTATAAACTGTTGAACAATCCCATGATATCTACAAAAATTCATGAACTCTCCCAACCTGTATTCTCCCCCTTGATCTAAGCGGAGAATTTTTATGCATTTTCCTGTCTGTGTTTCTACCATATATTTAAAATCTTTAAAATACTGAAAGGTATGACTCTTTTTACTCAAAAAATATATCCAAGAGAATCTAGTGCAATCATCAGCAAACAAAAGGAAGTAATATGCACCACATAGTGACCTGGTTTGGATATGTCCGCATATGTCTGTATACACCAGCTCTAGAATATCTCTTTCCTTTCTATTAACATGCAAAGGAAATTATTCTCTATGCATTTTCCCTAATGCACATCCATCACAATCCAACTGAACATTATGGAAAATAGGTAGTCCATTGACCATACTTTTTCTCTGAAGTAGAATGAGGTCTTGCAGATTAAGATGACTGAATCTATGGTGCCAGAGGTTTTCGGCTGTCGATCTTGTTGCAACCATGGCTTGCCGTAGCATGCTTTTCACATCTAGTCTATACAGGCTCCCCACATGCACTCCTGTTGCAACAGTTTCCATCTTGCTATCCTTTATGACATAGCAAGTCTTGAATAATTTAACTTGCATGTTTTGATCAGTTATCATAGATACAGAGATCAAGTTTTTCTTAATTCCGAGCACATACAATACATTATTAAGATGTCTAATGTCACCACTAGGTAACTTTACCGGAATATCACCATATCCTTCGATATTATATCCGCTATCATCTCCTAGATAAATTTTTGACCCACATGAAGTTTCTTCACGAAATTCAAACCATTCCTTCTTACCTGCCATATGTGAGGATGTGCCAGAATCGACATATCATATGTAGTCCTCATCTCCCTTAGAAGATGAAAGGGCACAATCGACTGCAAATAGTCGAAGTTCATGGCTATGGTCTTCATCTTCCTCAACAAAGTAACCTTTGTGCTTTCTCTATTTATTCCTCGCTTCATCTGTCTGCCTCCTATAACAATCTTTAATCTGATGGCCATTTTTTCCACAGTAAAAACATATCTTCCTGCGAAAAATATTAGCAGACATACCTTTAAATGGTCTCTTTTGAAACATGTTGGCTCCTCTCTGCTGCTACTGTTGATTTGGTTTTTGTTGCTGCTGTGGCTGCTTCCCTCTATACTGTCGCCTTTTCACCATCAGAGTAAGATCATTGCTCTGTGATTTCAAATTTTTCCACCACTCTTCTTCTTGTAGCAAAATCCCTATCAATTCTTCAAATGCAAGGGCTTTCTCCCTTGTTGCCAATCCTGTGATGAACATCTGATATTCATCTTTCATTCCATTCAATGTGATCGTGACCAGATCAGAATCTGACACATTTTCTCCGATATCTCCCAATTTGTCCTTCAGGTCTTTAACTCTAGAAATGAATCCAACAGCGGACTCATTTTCCTCCATATTCATCGCAAACATCTTTCCTTTGAGTGACAAGACAAGATTTGTATTATGTGCCTAGTATAGATTCTTGATCGTCGTCTACATATTAGTGGACGATTTGCCATCTCTGCTATAAGGGATAATATTGTCCTTGATGAACATCTTCAGTATGAATTTTGCTTTGTTCTCCCTTTTATCCCAGTATTGTTCTTGTGTAGATGTTCCTGTTACCAAATTTGGTCTCGGCTCATTTCCTATGACAATCAACCACACATTTCTGCTTTCAAGTAATGTCTGTATCTTGAATTTCCAATTGGTGAAATTAGATCCATCGAGTTTTCCAGACTCGTGGAGATACGATTCTATATTGTTATTCATTCTGGACTGATAAACTTTCAGATCTTCCGATGAATAATTCTACCCAACTGAATAATTGCAGGATACAGTAAAAAAAAAAAAAATCAATACATACCAGATCCTCACCACTGATTTGCTGGAAAATCCGTAACTTCAATGTGCCACCACCGGGCAAGTCCGATTTTCCACTACTGGGAAAATCTGGAACTTCAATGCGCCACCACTGGGAAAGTCCGATCTGCCACCATGGGGCAAATCCAGAACTTCAATGTGCCACCACCGGGAAAGTCTGATCTGCCACCACTGGGAAAATCTGATACTTCAATGCACCACCACCGGGCAAGTCTGATCTACCACCACCGGGAAAATCTGGAACTTCAATATGCCACCACCGGGAAAGTCCGATCTGCCACCACTGGGCAAATCTAGAACTTTAATATGCCACCATCGGGCAAGTTCGATCTACCACCATCGGGTAAGTCCGATCTGCCACCACCGGGAAAATCCAGAACTTCAATATGCCACCACCGGGCAAGTCCGACCTGCAAAAGTTGCAGATCTTCCCAAAGAGAATGAGGTTGGTCCTTTTCCAAGGCTAAAAATCTGCGCCCAAATCAAAATCGATGTATCTCCCAAAACTGGCTTGGGTATGGCTTGCACCTCCACGCCAATGGCGTATTTCGGCGCGTTGGCACGGGTATGGCCCTCACAGTAGCACCAATTTCGCTTTTTGGCACGACTGAGAGTGACAAAAACGCACCAACCCTTTCTTATGCTCAGAGATGATCAGTCATCTGAGACCTATGAGTCAGGCGTTGCTGCAGCCCACCTGCTCCTACGAACACGAAGCTCCTGTGAGCACAACGCTCTTGTGCACACCTCAACCACTAAGGCTCTGTAGTCAATAAAGCTAAAAAGAAAAAAAATGAGGCTCCCCCTACTTTGTGCTTTGATACCAAGATAAAAATCACACTGAATTGAAAAAGAAGGAGTTGCAGCTCACAGGTGAGTACTGCACCTGGAGACTACACACAAACGAAGAGATCACTCTACATACATTAATCAGAAAGATACATCTTTAAGTACATAGCAAATAAGTAGGAGGTTCTAACCAGACTCCTATATTCTAGGAACTAATCCTAAACTAAGGAGGTACGTTACAACAATGTAACCATTTTCTCCATTAATATACAAATAATATTAATTATTTCCAACTATACTGCAATAATGTAACTTCCCAACAAATACTCCACCATATTGAGCTTAATACTATAGTCTATGGCACTTCCTTAGACAATTTATGTTCCCTCGATATGAAATCATTACATGGAAATTTGGTGTTGAATATATGAAACAGTTGCTAAGTTTTGCTAATTTTTAATTGATGAGGTGTTACACAGCAATTTGTCACCTTCCCTACCATTCCCCATCTCGCACATTGGAGGGCTCATTCTGTGACCTATGAGTAAAGACAAAGCTTGAAAACACTTTCATGACATCCCTGTAAACATGAGCTTTCATCGCCCTGAAGACATCTCCTTGCAAAAAACCCTAAATACACCCCTTTTTGCATTGGCGCGGTCATCTAGTTCAGCACCCGCGCCAATGGGGGAAATCCTTCAACGAGGGCGCGCCAATTGGCGCTTTGTCCCAAAGTTGCACTCACGCCAGCCATTTTAAGGAGTGTTTTTTTAAAAATAAATGGCGGAAGAATCGTCCTTGGACAATCCCTCTCCTCCGGAAATTCAAATTCAAGAATCCATTCCCGACCAACCATTGGTCATGGGATCGGTTGAGCTAGCTCCATCTACGGTGCACCAGGTCTTTTCCGTCGAGAGTGGACCTCACATCCCCCATGTCCTTCTAGTATATTCAGATTCTTCGGACTTGGAGAAAGATTCTCCTGTCCCTATATATCAAGAAGCTTTTCCTCTGCCTCCCATGATGGAGGCCTCGGAGGTTACCCCTTCCACCTTCGCGATGGAGGTCGTGGAGGATGCTCCTTCTTCCATAACACCAGGGGAAGACCTTCTCAGTTCGATGGTAGCCCCTCCGAGTAGTTTGGTCACTTCGGTCGGAGCATGGTTCCTTTCCTGTGTCAAGCTCCCTAAAAACTGAAACAGGATAGTCAGAGCATGGTTCCTTTCCTGTATCAAGCTCCCTAAAAAATGAAACAGGATAGTCGGAGCATGGTTCCTTTCCTGTGTCAAGCTCCCTAAAAAATGAAACAGGATAGTTAGAGCATGGGTCTTTTCCTGTGTCAAGCTCCTTAAAAAATGAAACAAGCTTGTTGGAGCAGAGTTCATTGTCTTGTGTGAAGCTCGTTAAAAAATGAAACAAGCTTGTTGGAGCAGAGTTCCTTGTCTTGTGTCAAGCTCCTTAAAAAATGAAACAAGAAGCTGGTCAGAGCAGAGTTTGTTTTCTTGTGTCAAGCTCCTTAAAAAATGAAACAAGGTTGTCAGAGCATGGTTCCTTTCCTGTGTCAAGCTCGTTAAAAAATGAAACAAGTTCGTCGGAGCAAAGTTCCTTGTCTTGTGTCAAGCTCCTTAAACCATGAAACAAGGTATCCTGAGGATAGTTCTTTTAATGTGTCAACCTCCTTAAAACAATGAAACATGTTCCTATTCAATTCGAGTCTTTGCTAAGATCTCGTAAAATCCCAGTCGAGTCTTTCTCTTGATCTCGTAATTTGAACCTTCACTCCATCTGCCTTTCATATGGACTGAAGCTTGGCGGGCATGTACCTCGAATTGAGACAACATGCTGGGGGGCATGCCCATTTTCCTTTTTCAAGCATAGTTTATCTTTGTTTCAAGCTTGTGTAAAAATGAAACCAACTTCAAGCAGAGTTTCTTGATTTCAAGCTTCTGTAAAAATGAAACCTTTCCCATTTTACCTCTTGTGATCACCATTTTATCAGCCTATTTTTGCCAGATGAACCTTGGTTCTCTCAATCCATCGTCACTATCTGCTTGGCCAATCATATGCCTTCACTTGGTTGTTTTACGCGTTCCTGAAGAACCGCTGTGATGAGTGGTCTTGTTAGCCAGCCTCTTGACCTTTATTTTTGTTAATTTCTGCTCATGTTCTATGCCATTTCAGATTAGGGCACAATACTGAAGAAGATAGAACATACTAATAGATCGATAGAAGACAAGCCTAAACAGAGATAGGAAAAGGTGACGTTACGGCGATCAGCAGGATGCTTCTACCAGCAAAGTCTTCAATAGGTCATTCAGCCAAGCGTGTCACACATAACCCCAGAACAACCCAAACAAAGAATACGCAGCTCCAATGCCATCAAGAGAGAGAGAATTCCTCCACACCAATGTTTCTCAAATGAACTCCAAGTCTCTCCAATATATAGGAATCTTTGGGGGTGTGTGACACGTCCTTTAACACATTTAAGTCAATATTTTATTCCAGGCCGACCCAACACATAAGTGGAATAAATTCAAAGTACATGTTCTGCTCATCCGATCGAGATGATCTTTAGATCAATCTTACACCTCTCCGAAAGAGGAATCCAATAAAAATATTGTGATCGTCATCTGAGCAGCACAACCCGGAGTTTGGACCTAGTTGTCTAATTTTAACACTCCCTCTCAACTAGGGAGAACTCCGTCCACTAGTGCAATCCAAACATCGTGCGTCATCCCGCCGTAACTTGCTTTGCTGGCCTCTTTATTTCAGAACAGAAGTGAGTCAGTCACAAAGACATCATACCCGGCTGACAGATTCAGCCTAGAGGTCCGAAACCTCTATCAGACTCACAAAGAGTCTCCAACCCAAAGTTGGTTCATCTGACCCGAAGTCAGGCAGAGGTTCGAAACCTCACTATCAGACTCACAAAGAGTCTCCAACCAACCCGAAGTTGGTTCATCTGACCCGAAGTCAGGCGGAGGTCCGAAACCTCACTAAACTTGAACCCAGATCAAGTGGTTGGACCGTGCCATCCTAGATAGAGAGTACGGCAAGTTCTGATGCATCCATTAGTCTTTGCTACTAGTCTCTAGCCTTTCCCATCTCATTGTCCAAATGAGAGGTACTTCCCATGAGCCCTGAACTCAATGGGTAGGATGCATACGGGACACAGATAATGAGAGGCGAACAAACTCAATAATCACAATGGTGGGGCAGAAGCACCATAAGTGCTTATAGCTCTGAGAAGCTATCCCCAAAACCCCTTTTGAGCTCCCAGAGCTCATCGTCCAATAGGACCCTCAGAATAAGGTCGTTCCATGATTCCAATATTCTCACGGAAGGTTAGGAACATGACCTTCCCCAAGGGCATTGTGAGAATATCCGCGACCTGCTCATCAGTTCCTATATGATCGAGCCTTACGGCGCCTCGCTGTACCATATCCCAGATAAAGTGGTACCAGCCATCAACATGCTTGAATCAATCGTGGAACCCGGGATTCTATAACAAATGAATCCCCCTCTGGTTATCACAAAGGATAACGGTGGCATCTAGCACATGCTCGAACAGCTCACAAAGAGCTTTCGCAACCAAGTGACTTCACAACAGGCCATACATGTTCAGTGTATTCGACCTCAATGGTGCTCAAGTTGCCCGAGCTTTAGATTGCCGAAACGGTGTACATGTGAAGTAACATCTAGATGTGCTCTGCGATCCACCACACTCCATGGCCAATCGGTATTAGTACTTCTCCATGGAGTGTCATACTCCCGGCAGTGTATCTCAGCCCATGGTCTATCGTGCCTCAGAGATATCTCAAGGGTTTCTTGGCACCAACCCAGTGAATGTTATGATCAACCATGTGTTGACTCAAAGTGTTCATTGCACAACATATGATCTAACAGGTGTTCATTAAGAACATCAAGGTCCCTATGAGTTTACGATACTCAGTAGGACACGCCCAACAACGCTGCTACTCAACTTCTTAAAGTTGAGTTCCATCAGTGTCGTCACAGACTTACAGTCCATCATACCAAAAGCTTCATAATGTATTTTCCTTGAGAGAGGACAATCTTGCCAGGTCTCTGCCAGACCTCCAGGCCTAGGCATCAGTCCTAGATCCTTCATCTCGAACTCAGCAGCAAGCTCCCTCTTGCACTGATGAATGAGAGGGTCAGCACCTGTCAGGAAGAGGTCATCCACATACAGCACCAGAGTGAGAGGCTTCTTTCTATTAACCTTGCAATGAGGGTTCAGATCAGCAATACTACGAGTGAAGCCCAGCTTCATGTTATTATCACTCTCTAGTAACAAGCTCGGGGTGCTTGTTTCAGCCATAAGTCTTTCTTCAACCTGAACCTTGATTCAGATCACAAGACTTTCGACCCCGAGAGGTTGCTCCACATATATCTCTTCCTTTATCACACCATGTAGAAAAAAAATGCGGTCTTTACATCATCCGATGAAGACTCAATCCTTGCATAGCTAAAAGGGCTATAATAGATCGAATGGTGGTAACTCGAGCCACAGGTGCAAATATGTCATCATAGTCTATATCTTCCTCACAGACAACGAATCTTGCCTTGAGATTTTCAGTGCTTCCAACAGATCCATACTTGATCTTGTAGAGCCATTTCAAGGTGACAACTGCTTTGTCCTACAGCATAGCATCTTTCCAGACTTGATGCTTTACGACTTCCTCGAAGGTATCAAGATCAGATTATTTACAAAAGTACTCATGGCTGCTAGATATCCTGTTATTAATATGGCTTCTTGGTTTTCCTTCAGAATTTCCCCATCTGAAGCCATATGTCCCTGAGCCATGAGGATCTTCTTTCGTTTAACAAAGACATCCACTCAGGAGCATATAGAGATATATCTCCCTCTTAATGGCAGCTTCTCTCTCGAGAGAAGACATCTGTTTTAAATGAGGGCATCCCAGACACCATCTTGGAATTGGGACCCGATCTTCAACTGTCAAATCCATCCAACAGACTTTGCTGATCATGATTCAAGATTCCAACCATGTGACCAAACGCTACATAAACTTCCCAGTTCACATTTTAAGTTTACCATAACGCTCCAATGTAGGACTGATACAGTCACATGCTGCTGCTATATAGGTGTCTATCTATGTCACTGACATACAGGGGGAATATATCAGCAAGCCTGTTGCCTTCGAAACAACCCCCCGACCACTGCTGTTATTACGACGAGTAGCTCCTTGAACCATCGTGACACAAAATCAGGGATCAATCTACCTTGGTTATCTGCCTTGAAGGTGTTCACCCATGGTTGCTGAATCTGCCCATTTCTCGTTATTTCAGCAGACTGCTCCTAGGGCTGTCAAAATTTTCCAAGCTCAATGACTTGCATCTATGCCCATTTCGTCAACAATTTGACCACTACATAGAATTTCCCAAGGACTTCAGCAGTCAACCCTTTTAAAACTTCCAGCTTCAATCATCGGTGTCTGTCTATGTCCCATAATCGCTAATTAATGATGTATAGATCCTGGGGGGAACTATCACATTCATCCTTTACAACATTGAATCTTGATCACAGCCAAGGGACCAAATCTCATTTGTGATTTTTCCTCTTTGAATTTCACAGTTGGAACGTATCCTCCTGATTTATACCCTTCTCCATGTGTCCATACAGATCCGGCACAGTCATAGTGGCACCCTTGCTCATCAATGTTTCAGCCCCAACCATCCAACAGAATAAATCAAGACAAGGCACTTCACTGCTCTTAAAGACTCTGTCAAGTACATCAAAACAATTTCTTTGTCTTCACTTGAGATCCAGTCTATGCCATATGCACAAATCTGGGAATTATTACCATTGGTCTGCGTCCAAATTTTAGCTTGAATATGTGGCTGCCTCAGATCACATAGTCGAAATACTCATGTGATAAACACACAGCTTGTTGTTGTGGTATGGCCTGCGGCCTACCACAACACTCATCAGGATGCCTTCAAACAAGATTCAGCAAGTCTGCCTTTTCAGATTCTTCTTCTCATTGTTCCTCGTTAGTTGGGTTCCTAAACCCGGACAGAATTAATGCATAGAATAGCTCTCAATCCACGAATTGAAGGCTTGCATGATACCTGAAAGCCCACCTTGTATCTCATCTCGAGAAGTCTCGACGACTATCTCAACGTCAATCTAAATTAAGTGCATGAGAGAAAAATCAGAAGCCGCAGATTTAATGACAGCGCATGCATTTTTAAAGTGCTGGAGGTGACAGCGTATGTGGACCGCAGCTCAGAAAGGCTGGTGTGCTGGAAGAAGCCCACTTATTTACCCTAGATTTATCTAGCGGCATTTTTTTTCCAAATCGCAGGAGAAGGATGATTGCTGGTATTGAGATGTCGTGTAAGCATGAAAAGGGCGACAACGGATTCAGCAATTTCAGGAAACCCTCTTGTTTTTTTTTTGGATCTCCGAAGATGAGTGACGGAGGGATTTGAACTCCCGACTCATCGACCTGCCCGCAATTCTAAACAAATCCTTCTCCGGAGGTTTTAACGTGCATATTACGTTGAATTTGGTATGCCGTCATTTTGTATGTCGTCTGAAGCATCCTCTAGCGTGCACCCCGATCCCAAAAATGATTTCGTATACATCGCAAATGGAATGCATGCATATGCGGGACCGATTAGTTCGTTGCTCCGTGCCGGAAACCATGATGGCGGAACACCAGAGATTCTACACGTTTGTGCCATAAATTGAGCTTGAAGAATGTCTGGAAATTTGGCTTACGAAGAAACAAAATTCGACGCTGCTCAGAAATTTTTACAGTGTACGTGGCTACTTTGGCAATTACAGTGTACGTGGCGATTACAGTGTATGTGGCTACGTGGCGATTACAGTGTATAGCTTCAGGCACAGTGGCATCGTGGCATCACCATACTCTGAGGCACAGTGGCATCGCTATACCCTATAGTCTGTACCGCTATACTCTGTGGCATGTATTTGTTACTATAATGTTTTATAGCTCGTATCATATGCTGTGACCTTTGGTTTAGCAGTGACACATATATATAAATGACAGTGACCCTATGCACGCCAAGTAAACTTGTTATGACAGTGCCTGTAGGGTGCAACCTCCCAGTGAAGGTTAGCCACAGTCTAAATTAAAAACGCTGATAAAATGGCAGTGTATGCTGTTGTAGAAAGGAGCCGCTGGCACAACAGGAAGGACAGTCCATGTTTTGACAACCAGACAGGAGAGTCAAGATATGTTAGAAGGCAGTGGGTTGCTGAAAAGATGTTTTGAGACCGACTTGCACGAGTTTTTCAAAACGTTTGGTCACATCATTGCCATGGACCAGAGGACCGGAATGAGCAGGGATGTTGGCTTTGTCAATTTTTCCATCAGGGAGGATGCACAGAGCTTCAAATAAATAAATAAATAAAAATCTCATTCTGAGAGTTGAATGGGCATCTTATAGACAGACAGCCCAAATCCTTTGTGGGATTTTAGGCATTTTTATGTTGTTAAGAGTTTTGGACTAAAAATTTGAGAACGGTAAGGAAGAAAGAATGCTGAAACGTATTGAAAAGGGAGGGGAGGGAGAAGAAAACTGTTTCTCTTGAGTTGATGATTGCAACAATTAAGACTTGTCTTAATATATACGATACCATGTTAATTTACATGTGTTCTTATGCCATTTTGATTAGACCACGATGTTTTGAAGAAGATACCTAGAACATACTAATAGATCGATAGAAGACAAGCCAAAACGAGAGATAGGAAAAGGTGATGTTACGGCGATCGGCGGATGCTTCTACCGGTAAAGTATTCAATAAGTCATTCGCTAGCGTGTCACACATAACCCAGAACAACCCAAACAAAGAATGCGCAGCTCAACGCCATCGAGAGAGAGAGAATTCCTCCACACAATGTGTGTATAATGAACTCCAAGTCTCTCCATTATATAGGCATCTTTGGGGGTGTGCGACACACTCTTTAAGACATTTAAGTCTATATTATATTCCAGACCGACCTAACACATAAGTGGAATAAATTCAAAGTCCATGTTCTGCACATCCAATCGAGATGATCTTTAGATCAATCTTAGACCTCTCTGAAAGAGGAATCCAATAAAAATATTGCGATCGTCATCTGAGCAGCACAACCTGGAGTTTGGACCTAGTTGTCAAATTTTAACAATTTTTCTCTGAGCAATTCCACCATTACCGGAACCAGTTGCTACCCTTTATACCACTCGTTCCTCCAGGAGGAGTCAACTTCGACTCTTTCCGACTCTCTAAGCAGAGTGCAGAGGCCCTTCTTGTTCGATTCTCGTTAAAGTGGACATGAATCGACATCTACCCATTATACGTTTACCCCTTTTTCGGGGTGGGATACATTATTTACGAAAAAGGAATACCCTAGTCTATCGCGACTAGGAGGTTTTCTCAGACATAGTTTTCTACCTTTTCGGATCTGAGAAACTATTTACGAAAAGGAACCATAGGAGTTTACTTTTCTTCTGTCTTTTCAAAATCTCTAAACATGAAAAGACGTCGAGTTCTTCCTTTTTTAGACTCGTTAAACCCTAATGACATCGGATTCAGTCATAATGACGCTACTCGAGTCGCTCCTTCCTAGGGCTCTTAAAATGTACTAGGATGGATTCGCCCAAAGGGCAGACTTATAGCACAAGCATATGCTATCCCCTTCAAGCTTGTTATAAAAAATAATAGGGGTACTCGCCAAAAATGGTGGGGAAAAAATGAGACCACAATCATTGTCATGTCGACAGTATGTTGCTCTTGAACATGGTAGTTGTCTGCATTTGTGTCGGGTTGGGGACATCTCATCTCGTTTTTCACTTGCCTCCGTGGGTTTGGGTGATCCCTTTTGACCTCTCATCTTCTCTTTGCCTTGTCATTATGACCTCTGATCTATTGATGTCAAATACTGCCAAATCCACTGTCGTGCCGTCAATATGTTCAAGAGAAGTTGACCTCTGCAAATATCAACCTCCCTCTGATTCTCATCTGACCGTGATTCACAAAAAAAATTATGTTCCTCTGTCTCGTGTCGATGATGTGGGAAACATTATGGCCCACCTTCGATCAAGGTCACTTCCTGTCGACTTCAGCTCATTATCCAGGAAGCTGATCTAGAGACTCCCTTTTGGTACCTTGGAGCCTGCATGCCTCAATGGCAGGTTCTTCGCATTCGACGAGAGGTTCTCATCATTGGCCTCCGATCGAGTGATTCTACGGGTTTTCGACGCCAGCTCATTGATTCACATGCCGTAGATTGTACCTATAGTACCTTGAGGGCCATTGTCATTATTGGTGGTACCTCTCGCGTCTGTTCACAGCTTTCATTATTGGCTGGTAATCAGACGATGTTCTTGCATGTTCGACTTCAACTCACATATTCGCATGCTTGAACTTGTACTTTTTTCGGGTCGAGATGGAGCGCAAGACCCTGGATCCTGTCTATTAAAAATCCAGGCTGTGATTTTGTGGATTATTATGATTAGTTACATGACTCATTCACTGGATGGCTGCAACCATACCTGAGTCTATTTATTGATCCTCACTGGATGGCTGCGTCCATGCCTCGGATCTTGATTATTGTATACTCTATTATGGATGGCTACGCCCATACCACTTATATCATGTATTTGAGATATCATTTGTACTTCGCTCCGCATGTTTTCCGACGGCAGTGTTTTTAGTTGGACATGTTTTTGTAAAAAATTTCACCCCTCTCTCTCTCTCTCGGGCCTCATGCTTTAGGGGGCATCTATTACACAGCCATTTGTCACCTTCCCTACCATTCCCCATCTCGCACATTGGAGGGCTCATTTCATGACCTGTGAGCAGAGACAAAGCTTGAAAACACTTTCATGACATCCCTCTGAACATGAGCTTTCATCGCCCTGAAGACATCTCCTTGCAAAAAACCCTAAAAACACCCCTTTTTGCATTGGCGCGGTCATCCAATTCAACACCCACACTAATGGGGGAAATCCTTCAAAGAGGGCGTGCCAATTGGCGCTCTGTCCCAGAGTTGCACTCGTGCCAGCCATTTTAAGGAGTATTTTTTAAAAAATAAATGGCAGAAGTTTCGTCCTAACCAATTCCTAGACTGATATCTATCTTGAGTTGGGAGGTTTGGCTATGGATTTCCATAGAGAGGAAGTGGTTTGCCACCTCTCATGGAAGCTTTCTTGATGATAGGGCCAATCCCATAATTATAGGGATCCCAACTCCCCTTCCTCCATCTATAAAAGCTTGCGCATCTCCTTTGCAAGCTAGTCTTGAATCTCCAAGTTTCCAAGTCCCAAGAGCTATCATAGCCTTATGCTGCAAGAGCCTTGATTCATTCCCTTAAGGCAAAATCCAAGCAAGGAGACTATCGTCAAGATCCAGAGAGAGAGGCTTGTCCCATCCCTGACAGGCTTTATCGAGACATGTTTTGCTGACGACCCGCTGAAGGAGAATTCTGCGTCGAAGCTATGGTTGTATTCTTCTTTTGATTCATTAATGATAAGTGACTATTAGTTATGGTTCCACTCCTTTTCTTGATTATGATCATGAGTTATGTCCTCTTCGACTGACATATAGTTGTATATACTGGATTTTATGCTTGCGTTTGTTCTGTTTCTTGTGTGTGTAGGTGTCTGATCACAAAGATCGTGACGATTGTGATCTGCCAGGGCTAAGGAATGGGAGCACTACCTCTTCTACAAATGACAGCATTGGATTCCAGGTAAGCCTTCATCGCAAGTCGGTTTATTTGCAATTAGGAACCTGCACTGTAGTGTGTTTGATTGTTGCTAGACCCGACCTGGGCTAGTAGGGATCGCCTCTGTCCGCAGAGGGGATTAACCTCTCCAACATAAGGTTATGGGTACTTCCTAAATTAATCAACATTGATACATTTTTCCATTTGATATTGTTAGTTCCCAAATTGTTCCGACGACAAAGAACAATTCAAGGGACATTCAATAAGGATCCAATGTTCCTCCTACTTTAAGTTGGAGACTGGGCTTCTCCAACAACAAGGTGCATTACCTATTTTTAGTATTATCTATATGGATTTTCTATAACAACAAATAATGTAGATAAAGTATACATAAGAGAGTGTTTTAAACAATGATGAGTGGTTAAACTTTTAAGAAAATGAAAATTATGGAAAATAAATAACCAATGTTTTAAGTATGCAATTCTAATAAATAGCATCATCATGAAAAAGAAAACACAAGCGACATTATTAAATAAATAAAAAACGATAAAAAAAGAAATATTATACATATTTATTTCATTGATATGAGATTACTTATCATAATGAAGGAAAAAAAACAAGGCAATATCATGTATTGTTTCATATCATTTTCCATGCAAAAGATATGTAGTGTGAACATATAGTTTCCCTGTAATATATTATATAAGACATAAATTCATTATAAGCTATAACAAGATAATGTTGATCACATCAACAATTGACATGTTAAAATATGCTATGACATAAACACGTAAATAAATTTTAGTTAAAAAAAAAAATCTAAAATAATTTTTTATGTTTATATGAAATATTTCAATGAAATTACCAATATCAAATATTTTAAATTCAATTAAACAACTAAGTCATATAAATATATGAATTCATATTCCTGAAATAATATTTATATTAGGAGGAAAGGTGAATCAAATTAATAACGACTTGACTTAACAATTTCCTTCATAAAGATTAATTTCATATATAATTCTCCATCAAATTACTTTTTCGTATATTTTTAATGCAGTCCAATTAATTTTCTCACAAAAAATCCTGGTAAATTCCTTCAAATTATAACAAATAGATTTTATTTTTGAAAAAATATAAAACGAGAACTCAAAGAAAACCTTAAAGATATTTATTTCATTGATATGAAATTACTTATCATAATGAACCAACAAAAATAAACAATGCAATATCATGTATTGCTGTATATCATTTTCCATGCAAAAAATATGTGGTGTGAACATATAGTTCCCTAGTAATATGTATATCAGATGACACATGAATTTATTATTGGCTATAACAAGACAATGTTGATCACATCAACAATTGACCTGATAACATATGTCACGACATAAACATGTAAACTAATTATGGTTAATAAAAACGAAAATAAATAAAAAAGTCACTCATATAATTTATGTTTATATGAAATACTGCAATGAAATTATCAATGTCAAGTATTTTAAATTCAATTAAAAAACAAGTTACATAAATATATAAATTCATATTTCTCAAATAATATTCATATAAGGAGGAAAGGTAAAGGTGAATCAAATTATATTTCAGTAGTTCAAACGATCGACCAAATCAATCAAATAAACTACTAATTCGAATCAATCAACATATGAGAATACAAAACAAATTACAGAAAACACAAAAACAAAATGTTATATACAAGAACTACATAACATAAAATTACAATAGCATCACGACCTAGTTAGTTCATTAAGTGCATTCAGACGATTAAAATCTGTCCGATACCCTCCAAAGCCACTAGCCTACCTATCATATGAGTTGGAAGGTCTTTATATATAGAGATTCTAATAATGATTCCATAATTGTCTTTACCTGCATAATTTAAAGGGAAATAAAAATTATTTTTGAATAGCCAAAAAACTTTAATTTTTTTCCTATATTTTTAATGCATTGCAATTAATTTTCTGCATCATTCAGATGAGAATTAATTTTTAATAGTTACCTAATAACTCATAAAATACATAAAACATATTTTTCTTACCTTATTTCCTTAATTTCTTTCCACCACCACACTTGAGGTAAAATTATTGGATAATAACAAACATGATGTTTCTTTATCAATTAAAATTTTCCTACTAAATTCCTTCAAATTATAAGAAAAACCTTAGATTATGAATTTCATTCAAACAAATGGATTTGATTTTTCATCAAAACGAATCCTAGTAAAAATGTCGAAGGTAAATAAACCTTAAATGAAATAAATGATAAGATGGAGATCTTTATGCTACAATTACTAAAGTCTTGATCTCTTTGTGTACCAGTTCAAAGATGCAAAAGTCTATAGATAAATTAAATAGGCTTCCTGGTACTAAGTCTTTTTGCGGTAGATATGGCATAACAGTTGATGATCCTTTGGTGCATCGCAGAAAGCATAAGAGACAAGCAAAGAAGGCTTACAAAAGAAGTAAAGCCTCCACCTACCGACTGAGTTCAGGAAAAAGACAAGAACTCAGAAGGCCTAAAGAGAGCAGAAGGCCAAAAGAAAGAATAAGATCTTCAAGGTATAAGCCCAATACTCATTACTATCAGCCCCATGATATCCGTCCTAAAGATACCAAGCTGAATAGAATGAAAGAAATTGTCTGTTGGCTCTGTGGTCAACCTGGGCATACTTCTAATCTATGTCCTTCCGCCCTTGAGTCTAAAAGAGGCCTTGGTAAGAAATCTGCTAAAAACAAACAGCCATCTACTAGTCAGACTGTTAAACAAGAACCTAGATGTGCACACTGTCATTCCACATTCCATAAAATAACAGATTGTACAAATCGCTCTCAGCATCTCTCGATCCAACAACATGCTGAGCAGTCCCTTTCCTCTTCTTCTGACTATTCCTCCTCCTCTTCCGAGGAACAAGTCAATATGTATTGTAATTGTTCTGACTCAGATGCCTGCCATTGTTCTGAGTCTGATTCTGACTCCTTCTCTTCTGCTGAAGAAGAACTTCCTCATGTCCTCATGGCCCAAGTCGATGATGATCTCAAGATTTTTGCTCAAATTCGAGCCATGGAGGAAGGTGATCTCAAAGCTGCCCTCCTTGCAGCCTACATGAAGAATCTTCCTGGTTCTTCCAGTTCTTCATCCAGTTCTTCTAAGAAGCCCACTTTTGTTGAAGCTTCTTAAGAAAGAAACACTAAATCGTATCTCCAGCATACTTCTAACAAAGCTCGTAACCTCACTTTGGGGGAGGTGAGCAAGGAGATACATGACTTAAAAACTGAAATCCGCAGCATGAAAAATGAAATTTTTGTCCTGAAATCTCAAGCTCAACAGCCAGCCGCCTCCTCTTCTACAGCTATTTCAGGCAGAAAGACAAATTATACGTTGAATTCTACTCCAAAGACTGAAGTTCAGTTTGCAACAGGCAAGTTTGATCCTTCAGCTGGTTTCAGTGAAATCGGGGATATGCAGGTCCTTGCCATCCAATACCAACAACACCATGTGAAGGTAAATATTTGTGTTGCTGGTCATGTGTACAAGGTTATTGCACTCATAGACTCTGGATCCGATATTAACCTTGTCTCTAAACACATAATCCCATCAAGATATTGGACTACATCTGAAAAGGAAGTCATGGGATTAGGAACAAAACAGTTGAAGTTTGAAGTTGCCAAAGCTGCTGTATGTTTTGATTCAAAATGTGTGAAGCTTTCCTTTGCAGTTTCTGATATTCCAGTAGACTGTATTTTGGGAAATATTTTTCTAGCAACAGTAGAACCACATGGGTCTTTTAGATTTCCTGACAAATCTGCAGGATATTTTATCACCATTTTTGGAGAAAGAATTGAACTGCCATATACATCCAGACCCAGAATTTCACCCATGGTTCAGGCCATGCAGGCAAAAGAAGAGAAACTTCAAACAGCTGTAAAAATCCTGGAAGAACTCAAGGATCACAAGAACACAATAAGAATTGAAGAACAGTTGAGTTCTCCAGCTATCCAGAAAAGAATCTCTGAAATTCAGAGAGAATTTGAAGAAACATGCTGCTCAGAAGAGCCCAATGCCTTTTGGCAAAGAAAGCAGCATAGTATTGAGCTACCTTACAAAGAAGGTTATATTGGCAAACCTTGTAAGTCTAGAGCCATTTCCATGTCTGTTGAGCACATACAACTTTGCCAAAAAGAGATTGAACAGCTTCTTCAGAAGAAACTCATCAGAGAATCCAGCAGTCCTTGGAACTGCTATGGGTTCTATGTCAATAAAAGGAGTGAACAAATCAGAGGAGTTCCCAGATTAGTCATAAACTACAAACCTCTGAATAATGTTTTGGCAGATGACACTTATCCGATTCCCCATAAAGGTGATCTGATGAGAAGAATTTCAGGAGCCAAAGTGTTTTCTAAGTTTGATTTAAAGTCAGGCTTCTGGCAAGTTGCTATTGCAGAAGGTGATAGATGGAAGACTGCATTTAGTGTTCCCCATGGACACTATGAATGGAACGTAATGCCATTCGGTTTGAAACATGCGCCTTCTAAATTCCAGAAGGTAATGGATTCTATCTTTAAGCCCTATGATGATTGGTTACTTGCCTATATAGATGATCTGCTAATATTTTCCAAAAACTTGCAAGACCACTTCAAACATTTGAGGATCTTTATGAAGTTGGTCCAAAGGAATGGTTTAGTCTTGAGAAAAAAGAAAATGGAGCTTTGCAAGACTAAAATAAAGTTTTTGGGGCATGAAATTGAAAATGGTCAAATTTCTCTTCAACACCATGCACTGGAGTTTGCTGATAGATTCCCTGATGTTATCATGGATAAAACTTAGTTGCAAAGGTTTTTAGGCTGTTTAAACTATGTGAGCAATTTCTATCCGTCATGTGCCCTCGACAGGTCTCTGCTCAACCAGAGACTCAGAAAGAATCCGAAGCCTTGGACAGAGAAGCACACTCAAGCAGTAAGAGAAATAAAATCCAAGGTTCGTAATCTCCCTCTTTTATATGTTGCTGATGATAATTATTTTAAAATTGTTGAAACAGATGCAAGCAACATAGGATGGGGAGGTGTCCTCAAACAGAAGCCAAAGAAAGACAGCCCAAAGGAGCAAGAACAGGTTGTGCAGTTTGTTTCAGGAGTTTGGAGCAAGGCAGAATTAAATTATGCTCCTATTGAGAAAGAGGTAAAGGCAGCCTGGAATAGCATCAGTAAGTTTTCTATCCATTTGGCTAATAAAGATTTTCTGCTCAGAACTGATGCAAAAGCCATGGAAAAAGTTTTAACAAAAGAAATAAAGAACCCAGAAGATGCAAAGTTTGCTAGATGGCAAGCTCTGTTTGCATATTTCAGTTTTAAAGTTGAACATATTAAGGGTTCTGAAAATTGTATTCCAGAATTTTTGAGTAGAGAATATATCCAGCACCAAGAACAGAGAGATGACCCTGAAAAGGAAGAAATACATGTTATGGTCATTCTCATAGAATGGAATCAGGCCTATCAAAGAGAAGAAATCAGATATATTCCAGATGAAGAATCATGGCCTGTATATGCAGAAAAATGGAGGCCAACTTGGCAGCTCCGAAATATACAAGTGCTTGATGCAAACCTTCAAAGTCGCAATGACCTTCAGCACTTGGTACCTGGAAGGAGAGTGTATCCTAAAGGAAGCAGGTGGATACATGACATGATGTATTCACACAGCATGGCAGCTTCAGAAGAAGCAGAACGGTCACTCTCACAAGATTTTTGGGATCTCTCCATCATATGTACTGGAGGCGGAGACAAAACAAGAATATATTATAAATCCTTCACCATAAACAGAACAAGGAATCTTGGCCAGTATACTGCTGGAAAATTTCAAACATGGCCAGATAATAATCCAAAACTAATTTTTCCTGACACTATTTATGATTTTGCAGGATACAAAAGACTGTGGTGGGACTTATTAAACAAAGATGGAAGAGATGAGACCCATTATACAAAATTGAAATTTGCTCCTACTTGGATTAACTCAAGGGAAGCTGCTGTTCCATGGTTATCTGACTGGTGGCATCACTATGGTGTCAGTCCATATAGTATGGACCCAAATTTTTATGAAACCTATTGTCGTAGGTTTTGTACAGATTGTATCGAAGGACCAGCCGGAGAGTGCTTTCATTATCCCTGCCAGAAAGTGGGAGAAATTGGTGGATTAGAATATAAAATGGTGAATCCTATCTTGAATCCTACATGCAGATGCATTATCAATGGCTTGTCATGACCAAGATCAAGCACCAAATCGTCCTCAATAAGCCCATGATCGTCCGACGAATCTATACGAAGGCTTGGGACGATGAGTTTTACGGATTGAGATATCCTGGTATCACGATCTTGGATACTCCTGCAGCAACAACCAGTACAAGTGGTCCTCGGGAGCCCCACTAAAAAGGTTTTCCCATTGTAAATAATGATACCTAGTCACGGGTCTATTGTGATAGAGTTTTCTCGTGGGTTTTTCCTCTATTTGAAAAGCATCCACTATGTACTTTAATTCCTCGTGGGCCTTGTAAGGTATCCACAGTGTATGCTCACCCATTATCACTAAAATCTGTCGGTAGGTCAGGATCTCCGTGCGGATGTCACGTTATGTGTTACCCGAAAACGATGATCCTACTACCAAGTGTCAATAATCGGATGGTCTATAGGAATTTTTGTCCCCCTCTCCATTCTATATAAGGAGGGGTAAGGCTCATTTGTAACCATCGGCATTTGGAGTTTGAGTCTTTTGCATTTCTGTGTTTTTGAGTCCGAGTTTTGCTCCCTGCTCTGCGTCTACGCAATCTCTGCGATCTTCTCACATCACGGAGTCTTGACTCACAGTCCTTAGGAGAACTGAGAAGCCTGCGTGTCTGTTCATGTGACAGGCAAGAACCTAAAGTGGCCAGTTCTTTAGATTGAGTCTGTATATTTATGACAGTGTGTTTATATCTCTGAGACAAAGTCTATATTTTGGCCAGGAAGCCTCCAATATTGCATGCTCATTCACAGAGTTGCATCAGTCCGGTAAAAGCCAATACAGTCGATCTCTGATACAGAGTTTGAGTCTAGAAAGTCTGTAATCTGATTGTGAAGCATTCTGCTATAAATAAAAGAGAGAAATTTTTACCATTCCGCATTTCTGAGTACTGTCACTCTGAGTTTATATAGCTGTTAAGATACTTGCATTGCTTGAAAGTTCGCCATAAGTTCGCCCGAGGTTCGCGAAACAAGTGAGGGACGCCCAGGCTGTGTAAAGGCGAGGTATGCCGTTGAAAAGGCCGTCAGTTGCGTGAAGCTTCAGTAGGCACGTGTAGGGGTTCACAGTTGGGTTCACATAAAGCAGTGTTCAGAGAAACTTAACAAGGCCAAGACTGCCCGTTGAGGACAGCAAGCAAGCTTTTTGAGAAGCCTCTGCTAGCAATTGGTATCAGAGCTAGTAAGTCAGTATCGCCTGGTTCGTAAAAGGTCAGTACTTAAACCAGTCTCTCTTTGAAAAATATAAAATGGATTCACCTATGAGAAAATCTTTGTCTTTTAGAGAATTAGAAGAGAAAGATAGAGCTGAACAAAACCTATTGAGGGATATGTTTGCTAGTAGCAGTAGTAAAGTAATCAATGAGTCTCCTATTGAGGGATATGTTTGAACCTCAAGCAAGATGGGTTTTGCCTAGAATATCCGCCTCTCAAGTCTATAGTGACCTAGGTGTCTGGCATCTGAAAGCAGCCACTAGGATCACCATCAAAGAGTCGGTCAGTTCTATAGAAGAGAATAGTGATCGTGTACAGTTAATCCCTATTCTAAACCCGAAGGAACTTCAAGCAGAAGCACGGAAGCTAGGAACCCAATTTTTGCATTTGGGTTGTGTAAGAGTTGGCATTCATGCATTAGTACATCCGGGTGTTGATGCTTATGTGCTTGCTACTATCAGAGATCTGACGCACAATAAGTATACAGATTCTTTAATTGGAGGGATTGTTGCTCCATTGTCTAATGGCCCGGTGTGGTTTGCTTGTTACCCGAAATTTTCGGTATCAATTACAGATGAAACCTTGGCAGACATATTGCAGCTCCAAATCCAAACAATGGGATTTGATATGAGGAAGAAACGACAAAATATTGCCATTCAGTTTCGCGGATGTTTCCGCCATACCTCCACTATGTTTCTTGCAGTTCTCCATGCTCCCAGTAGAGAATCCAAAACTAGTGTCGTAGTCCTGACAGATCCCAAGAATCAAAAGATAGAACATCAGGCTATAAAATGGGAAGATCTGACTTTCCCAGAACACTGGACTGTTCCAAATCCCAAGCCTCTCGCTGTTCAGAAAATAACCTCCGCCAACATCACAGAAAATCAATCCTCTTCTATTCTGTCCTTTCCCCGAAGGTCAACTATTGACAGAAGAAGGATTGAAGAAGAATGTAAAAAGTCTCCCAGATATATTTCTTCAGAATGTACAAATACTAATTGTAGTTCTATTGTTTCAAACTGTAGTCATGTTGCTTTGTTTGAGTTTGCTCAGTTTGTAAATTATCAGCCCCTGAGTGTCCAATGTCCACAATGTAGTCAGCATGTCAATTTGCAGAGTTTAGCCTATGCAGTTCTTCATAAGAACCATAACAATAGGACTGGTGAAGCCCCTCCTACGTCTTCTACCAACCCATGTCCTAATCCTAAATGCTCTGACATTCCATTCCCACATGATGAAGAGCATGTTCTTATGATGCATCTTGTACCTACTCTAGAAAAAGAAGATCCAAGGTTAACCTCTATCTATATGAACATGAGACCTGAAAATATCCCAAAGTATGGATTGGGTTATATTGAAAAAGCTGATAAATTGATCCCTGAATGCAGATTCAGAGATCTCCCTCCAGGATGTAAGAAACCATCAGTGCCTGAAATCCACAAGTACTATACATTGATGGATGGTTGTCCTAAAAACCAGGTCCCTGCCCAATGGATGAAGCAGATGATAAATTGGGATCTGTTCACCCATCCACAGGCTGATGAGTTTGCAATAGCTTTCCCTAAGGAAGAAAAGATGAAAATGGCTAATGAATGGAAAGCTTACATGGAAGAAGAGAAAGTATGGATTTCATTTTACTCATGGAAAAAGAAAATGGAATCAGATGTGGTATTAATGGCAGAATCAGTAGCCTCTTCTTCACATTCCTGGACTACACCAGATGGCAGTAAAATTGAGACCCATTCTACTTACCCTCCTTTCAAGAGTATTGTCCTAGGTGAAGGACAAAGTTCAGCACTTGCTTGTCCTCTGGTTCAGAGAGACAATTCTGTCAGTGGAACAGAGGGTAGAATACAAAAAGTTTCTGAGCAGGTTAATTGGACTAACACTGCTTTAACTGGTCTTGAGAAAAATGTTGCAAAGACTGCTCTGGTCAAAGATCAAATAGATTCAGTTCAAGTTTCTATAAATGATGTACATAGAGTTTTAAATTCAGTACAGTGTGATTTGCAAGTACAGAGAAGACTTCCACAATTTCCACCAAACCTACGAGCCCAATGAATGGTCCATATTTAATATTTGATGGTTAACTGGTGGTGTGCTAATGCCTATCATTTGAATTGATGGAACATGGTGGTGGATTAATGACTCTCATTTGAATTGATGGAACGTGCACGTGCAAAATGAAGACTATGGGACCTATGTGCATTAATTTAATTTAATACAAAATTTAAATTTATGTTGTGCTATGTTTAAATTTTGCTTACCTTTTTAACTCATATATTAATTTATTCATGAGGGCGTAAATTTTAAATGGTAATTAATTTGATCTTTTGTGGTTTGGTGAATGTAGTTTTAATACGTGAAATTCTTCTAGCTAGAAATAATTCCCCATTTTATATACAAATAGACTTGATGGATAGTTGAATATTCCAAGAGTTTTTAATTTGGTCGTTGTTTTAATATACATACCACCATCAATGGCAGTATTGAGTGCAATTTAAGAACTTAGATTTAGATAGGGTTGTGTCCACCAAGCTTTAAACTTTGACCTTTAATATTATGAACACAAATAAATCATGCCATAATAAATATCCATTAATTTTGAATAATTGGTATTTTGATATTGATGTCAAGGTGTAAAATTGTTTGCACATTAAACACTTATTATGATCTGATATAATCAAACATTTACTTGTTTTTTATTATGTTAGGTAGGAATATAAAATATTTAGAAATAATGGAAAAAGGTTGTTTTGATTGTTTTGATTTTTTTTCTAAGTTTAGATTTAGATCTTATTTTCTAGCAGATTGTTGTGATCTCCCGAACAAAATGTAACCATTATATTCATGTGTGTGTGATTTTTTTTAATCAAATAATGCAACGTTATGGTAGCCTCAGGTGCTCCTCATCTAAGTGTTGCAGGTTTCATTCATAATTTCAATTTTTCTTCTTATTATTTTTAGTTGGTATCATATCAGTGGTGAGAGGTTTTCTGGTAGTTGACGATCTAGTGAGCCTTAGTGGTGGATGAGGGCACTTGGGGTTTGGCCCATATCAATATATTTACCCTACCATGTATTTTGTCTGTTCTGGTGATTTGATCTATTAGTCTTCGACATATACATTACCAATTTGATAATCCAACACATGGAGGAGAAGTTACACTGGTGTGACCTATGGAGGATCGAAATGTGTACGAATGACCCGTTCATTGGAACTAGAACTATGGAACATTAGCCAGATTGGTGTGCTGCAATGGAGATGTAATTGATGTTGGGAACAAAGAGTGATTGCAGATCCAAGCATGACTGCTAAGGAAGGCTCATTGATCTGTTTGGGCTCATTTATCTCCAAACAAATGACACCTTGCGACAAATTAGATTTGAGTTGCTCCTAAGAACATTTGACGGCTAGCATGGCCTCAACAACATATTTCAAAGTCAATAGTGTGTCGTAATGATTCACATCAATCACTTCTTGTCATTGGATCATCCAGTCAAGCTCTGATCCCATGAAATAGTCACCTAAGGCCTTAGACATGGGCACAAAAATCCCCTTTGTTCAACACATTTTTCAACATAGAGCCCCTGTGTTGATGGACGTGAACTTAAGAAACTAGTAAATTTCATGTTGTAATGCTCCCCTCCATCAAAAAGTGTGTTGGAGTTAGTCAAGAACGCTAAGAAAAAAGGACATTAGTTTTTTTTTTTTTAAAGGGGTTTACATATTTTTCTAAGGAAAGTGCATGTGGAGTGCCACCCACCATGAAGCCCTCCATTGGAAAGTGGAAACCATTTTTTTTTAAGAAGGCACCTAGGGTTTTATATTGTTTTAAGGGGAGAGACTCTCTCTCTCTCTCTCTCTCTCTCTCTCTCTCTCTATATATATATATATATATATATATATATATATATAAGAAGATGGAGTGATCATATAATTTGAAAAAAGACGTGTTATTTTGTTAGTGTTATTAAATTTTTTTGGATTTAATTTAAACTCAAGCCTTGAAAATATATATCTTAAAGTTGTTGGACATCCTCCTGAAATATATTGGGAGAATATGGAAAATCCACTTGTAGAGACATACGTAAACGAAGTAAATAAATTGGATGGCATGAACTACGTCAATTGGGAATTCAAGATGCAAACATTATTGGAAGGTTATGTCGCTTGGACCATCGCAAAGGGAGAAGAAGGAAAACAAGTTGTAGGATTGACAACTGCATCAATTCAGGATTAGGAGAAGCAGGAGAGAAAAGAAATGGTATTATTAAGGATGTTTGTTAAAGATAATGTAATTCAGTATATTCATGATTGTCAGACCTCTAATGCGACTTGTAATGCATTGAAGGATATGTATCAAACTAAGAATACAAATAGAGTCTTGTTTATGAAAAGTAAGTTTTTTATATTAAAAAGGAAGAGAATGAATCTGTTAGTTCCCTTAATTGGAGAATTAAATATTTGAAAGATAATTTGGGATATATAGGAGAATCAGTACCCGCTACTCGTAGATATTGTGACAATTACTTTAAATGTAACATGAGAGGACTATTATATATTTATTACAGTTCTTACAACAAGGGAGAAAGCACCAAAATTTGAGGTATTAACAAGTATATTGTTGCATGAAGAAGAGAGCCAGAAGAATTTGAAGCCTAGGAATCCATTTGGAACTCATGGCGAAGAATAAATTCTTCAAAGGGAAACAAGGAGGAAAAAACAAAGGTGGAAGATAATCTTAGAAAAATCCATTTTCGAAATCAAATCAAGGTTTTTCATCTGTTAGAAATGATTCTAGAATATTTTTTTTTTGTGGTAGAAGTGGGCATCTATATAGAGACTATTCTAAGAAGAAAAGTGGTGAAGCTATGAATAATAAACATAGTAGGCATATAGGATATTTTGCAGGAGAAGACCTGAATTCTGATCTAAAAAATATTAAGTTTTTTATGTCTAATGTTCCATTTTCCACTGAAACAGATGATGTTATTGCTTGGTTTGTGGAACCTGAAGCATAGATAAATATGACATGCAATAACAACTGCTTTGAAATCTTCGAGGAAATATGTAATGGTGGGAACATCTATCTCGATGATGGTCGTTCACATTAGATCATGGGATATGGAGATATTCCAGTGACCTTACCAAATGGCAGTGTCTAGTGCATTCATAATGTTATGTATGTGCTTGGGATAAAGAAAAAATTGATCTTTGTGTCTACAATTACAGATCAGAATTTGAAAGTTTAATTCATCAAAACACATTGTATAGTGAAATATTGTTAGATTAGTACAAAAATGTTGCTTCAGGAGTCAGAGTTGGAGGCCTATACAAGCTTGATGTTACCAATAAAATGAATCAAGCACTGACTTCTACAACTATGTCAATAAAAGGTCTTTGTCATCAGAGGCATGGTCACATCAATTATCATGATTTATTGTTGCTACAAAAAGAACGTATGGTTGAAGGACTCCCTATGTGCAGTAGGAAAAAATCACATAGATGAATTCCCCTCTAATTCTGATAGGAGAAGAAGATATTTATTAGAATTTGTGCATTATGAAGTTTCTGGACCAATGTAGATGAGATCCCTAGGAGGTTCCTATTATTTTCTATTTTTTATTAATGATTGTAGAAGGTACAGTTGGGTGTACTTGCTCAGGAAAAAGAGTGATGTTTTTTATTATTTCAAAGCATTCAAAAACATTGCAAAAAAGAAGAAAGGGAAGTTTATAAAGATACTTCGTTCATATCAAGGGGGAGAATATAGATTGGGTAACTTTTTCAAGTACTGCAGGGATCATGGAATAGTGCAACAATTCACAGTACCCTACACTCCACAACAGACCGATGTTGAAGAAAGGAAAAACATGACATTGGTGGAGTGTGCATGGAGTATGATCAAAGGTAAGAACCTCTCAAGTGATTTTTTGGCAGAATCCATTAGTACTGTTGTTTATTTAAAGAATATAATTCCAACAAGGTATCTTTATTTGAAGACCCCATTTGAATCCTTCTATGGTTTTAAACTAGTAGTTCATTATTTGAGGGTGTTTGGATGTAAGGCCTTTGCATATATTCCGAAGGAGAACATAAATAAACTTGATGCTAAAGGTATCAGATGTATTTTTTCAGGATTTTGCTCAGAATTTAAAGCATATAAAATGTTTTATCCATCTACTCACATAGTATTTGCGAGTAGATATGTAATTTTCTATGAATAGGAAAATGAAGGCAATAAGGACAACAATTATGAAGAGTTGCACATCCTACTTGAAATTAATACAATAAAGAATCCAAACTAGAATATATTAAGCAACAAATCCTAAGGAAGAATCCAATAATATAGACCTCACCCAAAGTTAGAGCCCAATCAGAAGTGGAGAAGTAATTTTAGAGAACAGAGGTGAAAACACTGAACTGAGAAGGAGATTTGTTACACTAAAATTTGGTCATCTAACCATTTACAATTATATGGGTCGAAGTACACCATGTAAGGCCAATTTTACCATAGTAAAATTGCTTTCACTATAAGAAATATTTTATTAACCTATTTCTGGTTAAAACAAGAAACCCCATGATGAATAATTAAATAAATCCTTATTTATTTTATTTTCCTCTAGGAATAATTAATTAAACCACTATTTAAATAATATTCCTAGTCATATTTAATCCAATTATGCGAAATAATTAGATAAAACATTATTTATATTATTTTTCTCTAGGAATAAATAATTAAATTGTTATTTACTTATTATTGCTTGTTAAATTTGACTAAATCACCTAGAAATAATTAAACAAATCATTATTTGTTAACTATTACCTAGCCACATTCTTGAAATGATAAATAAATAATTCGTTTATTCATTATTTCTAAATAAAGGTATTTAACCAATTTAATTACCTTTTCCCTCCAACAAAATATATTAAAATATTCCAAATGGTTAGATCTAGATCTTGGTTAATAATATTTTATGATGAGCCATTATCGAGGATAATTGAATATTTTTTTGTAAATAGGAGGGTTTTCCATTCATTCTTAACTTTGATCACTTTCATTGTCACGCTTTTATCATTCGCATTGTTGTTACTACTTTCCTTGCTTCTTGAGCTCCCATAGAGTTCAACACATTTTGGGTTTTCTACACCATTGAGAAAGAGAAACTTCTTGATTTGAAGTGTTGAGGACAACCAAGAACCCATCCCATTGAGGGGGATTAGTAACAGTATTATGTGTTCCCTTCCAAGGTGTTATAATATATTCAAAATTATTTATATCTTGTCTTGTCCGTTGGATGCATGAAACAATTATTATTTATTTTCATTGTTTAACTCCTTTTACTGCATATATCGAGTTTTTTGTAGCATTTGTTTTAGCTATCCTTTGCAGATATAAACAACTTAATAAAGCATCTATGTTGTTAGGGTTGTTTTTCACACAAAGCTAAAGCGATCTCTTTTCGTAAAATTATGTTAATAATTTACGCTAACAATTAGCGACTCCGATGTGTTTTTAATTACACATTTTTTTCAACAAATGGCGACTCCACTATTGTAATTCAGATTCCTGCTTGACCAACAAATTCAGTAACTAGGGTTTTTCTTCAACTCTTTTCATTTTCTTGATGTTTTTTTTTAACTTGTATGCCCTAAAACAGTAAAAATTCTAACTTCTAGGTGTTTTTGGGTCTTTCCCTTAGGGTTCCCTTGTTTCCCCTAGGGTTTTAAGCTTTCGCTTCTCATTTTACAACATTGTTCCCCTCCAGTCTCTTGTTGTTTTTTGTGTCCTTTCCAGCAGATCTACGATGTTAGACCCCTGTCCCTTAGACCTTCAATCTTTAAGAATGGAGTTTTCCCATGTCCCTTTGCCTCCTGCTACAATATTCCATCAATTTTTGCCATGTCCCTCTCTCATGTTGCCCATTTTGGCTACTATCCCCCATCCCTTCTAGAGTTGAGTCAGTCGCTGCCAAGTCATTGATAAATTTTATGCTCTAACAATGGAATTCGTTCTTCTGCTACTCAGTATCCCCTATTCCATCGTCATCCCTGGTGTCAGTCCATCAGTCACTTTACTATGATCCCTCGTGCCTTTGTTGACGATTGATCATTGCCTCACCTATGATGGACCTCCTTCTATTGACATCAACACATTCATTCCAGAAGAAAGGTCTAGAGGGCGGTGTACCTTGGTTCCATCTTCCATTCTTGTTCAGTGCCTCATATCAAGAAAAGGGATTCATCATTTCCCTTTGACTTGATTGTTTCTCATCTGCTCAACTTCATCTCAATATTGCATGATCGATATTTGTATAATTGACATTTTGGTGATTCAACAGATTATACCAGTAATTCTAGAGTGTGTGTGAGATGTTTCAGACCTCACGAGGGGGTGGCCCTTCAGGTAGCCCCCCCACATTCATGGATGACCTCAGATTATTATACGACCTCAGATACAGCTCTGCAGATTTGATGGGTTCGATTCCGGCTGCTTGTAACGCCCATAGCATGCATGTATCATCATATGATCCATTCATATTTTCATATCCCTTTCCTGTTTAGGAGGGATTCTTTGGTTGTTGTTATGTCTCATGTACTTAAATATTATTGTATTCAGTCTCGGCTCATGTTTCTTTAATCGCAGTATGTATGTGGGATCAATTATATATTTTTTGGCCCATTTTATGCTAGCATGTCATGTACCATTTATCATGTGCTTTATTGCTCAGTTTCCTTTTGATGGGCACACCATTATTCTTTG
Source organism: Pinus albicaulis (assembly GCA_034641835.2). NCBI lineage: Eukaryota > Viridiplantae > Streptophyta > Pinopsida > Pinales > Pinaceae > Pinus > Pinus albicaulis. The sequence continues at coordinate 340,246,420 of CM076569.1, forward strand.
TACTTTGTCATCTCATCGAGCATAGATATGCCTCCACCATGTTGCTGAGAACAGGTACCTGAATATTAAAGGATACGTATATCATTTGTAGGTCTCGGCCCCTCAGTTATTGTCCTCTCTCGCTTCACTCCATCTATGTATATCTCTTTCTTTGACTCCCCTTCGTTGTCTATTGATTATGTTCTTACAACGTACTTCGGTCATATGATTAGCTCCAAAGACTCGCACGTTGGGGGGGAATCTATTACACCAAAATTTGGCCATCTAACCATTTACAATTAGATGGGTCGAAGTAAACCATGTAAGACCAATTTTACCATAGTAAAATTTCTTTCATTATAAGAAATAATTTAATAAACCATATTTTATGAAGTTATGTTTGGTTAAAACAATAAACTCCGTGAGGAATAATTAAATAAATCCTTATTTATTTGATTTTCCTCTAGGAATAATTAATTAAACCACTGTTTAAATAATATTCTTGGTCATATTTAACCCAATTATGAGAAATAATTAGATAAATCATTATTTTTCTCTAATAATAAATAATTAAATCATTATTTAGATATTATTTCTTGTTAAATTTTACTAAATCACCTAGAAATAATTTAAAAAATCATTATTTGTTAATTATTCCTAAAACACATTATTGAACTGATAAATAAGTCATTTATTTATTTACTATTTATAAATAAAGGTATTTAACCAATTTAAATACCTTTTCCCTCCAACAAAATATAATAAAATATTCCAAGCGTTTAGATCTAGATCTTGGTTAATAATATTTTACTATGCGCTATTATCAAAGATAACTCAATATCTTGTTATAAATATGAGGGGTTTCCATTCATTCTTCACTCTTTTCACTTTAATTTTCATGCTTTGATCATTCTCATTGCTACTACTACTTTCCTTGCTTCATGAGATCCCATAGAGTTCAACACATTTAGGATTTTCTACACCATTGAGAGAGAGAAATTTTTGAATTTGAAGTGTTGACAACAGTCAAGAACCCATCCCATTGAGGGGGATTGGTAACATTATTATGTGTTTCCTTTCCATGTGTTATAATGTATCCAAAATTCTTTATATCTTGTCTTTTTCGTTGGATGCATGGGAGAATTCCTATTTATTTTCACTATTTAACTGTTTTTACTACATAGATCGGATTTTTTGCAACATTTGTTTTAACTATCGATTGCATATCTAAAGAAGTTAAGCAGTAATATTTGTTGTTAGGTTTTTTTGTCACACACAGCTAAAGTGAGATCTTTTCATACACTTGTGTTGAGGACTTACGCTAACAAGATCTACTCGACAGATTTGTCTACTTGAAAGTTATAAGGACTATGCCTTGATGAGTAGTGGTTTAAATGTCATATAACCCATGAGTTTTAATGAAGGTAATGAACATGAAGAGTGGAGAAAATATATGGAAGAAGAATATGAATATGTAATTAAAAAAAATGGGAATTGATTGAATTTCAAAAAGATAAAGAGACCACTGGATGTAAATGGTTGTACAAACTAAAATTTAAAGTAGATGGTACTATATATAAATATACAAATAGATTGGTGGCACAACGGTACACACAAAAGAAGGTCATTGATTATGAATTCTTTTTTAAAATTAAATACTATCATACTATTAATTACAGTAGATATAAAGTACCATTAGAATTTGCACAAACTAGATGTAAGATATTCTTTTCTGAATAGTGATTTAAAGAAGGAGGTGTATGTTGTGTATTTGAAACAACTTGAAGGTTTTGTGAAAAAGGGAAAGGAACATTTAGTTTGTAGCTTAAAAAAATCTTTGTATGGACTAAAGCAAGCACCTAGGTCATGGTATGAGAAGATTATTTCCTTCCTTATTCAGTGTGGTTTTATGAGGATTCAAAGTGATCGAGATATGTATACTAATTTTGATGCAAAGAGGCATGTAGTATTGATTTATTTGTATGTTGATGACCTCATTATTACATGAAATTAAGTAAAACTCATTGATGAAATTAACGTGAAAATGTCATGAGTTTTTGAGGTTAAAGACCTTGGTGAAGTACATTACTGTCTAGGTCTTGAAGCGTGGAGATATGTTGGTCTAAATTTTGTTACCTAGTGTAAGTATGTCAGAGAAGTGCTTAAAATTTTTAAAATAGATCAATGCAAAGTTTCCTTTAATCCATTGCAATAGAATGTGAAACTTCATTTTGATGATGGCTCAAAGGAGGTAGATGGTAAATTGTATAGACATCTGGTGGGAAGCTTGATTTATCTTATTACAACCAGACCTGATTTGGATTACTTTGTTGGAGTGTTAAGTCAATTTATCGCGAGATCTCTATAAAGGCATTGGAAAGCAACAAAAGAAGTACTCGTGTATCTTAATGGAACAATTGATTTTTGTCTTAAGTATACTAATTCATTCGATGTTGAGTTGACAGGTGACTCAAATTCAAGTTGGGAATTAATCTAGATGATAGAATATCTACTACAGGTTATGAATTTAGTATTAGATTCGAGATTGTTTCATGGAGAAATAAGAAGCAACCTAATGTATCTTTTTCATCTACTGAGGTAGAATATACAACTATGTTTGTAGAAACTTGTGAAGTTTTTTGGTTGAGGAGGATTCTTAAAGATGTTGGAGAAGAACAAAAGGAGGCTAGAATTATTTAATGTGAGAAGTAAATTTCAATCAAGTCGAAAAATACTCCAAATTTTCATTTAATGACAAAGCATGTTGACGTTCAGTTTCACTCTATTAGAGAAAAGTTAAAGTTTAAGGAGGTTTTATTTAATATTGTAGTACTTGTGAAAATTTTGGTGATATTTTCATAAAGCCCCTTGGGAAGATGAAATTTGAGTTGTTTAGGGAGATCTTAGGTGTGGAGGTTAATCCTTTCTCCTTTAAGGGGGAAACTTAGAAATAATGGAGAAAGGTTTTTTTGATTGTTTTCTAAGTTTAGATTTAGATCCTATTTTCTAGGATATTTTTGTGATCTCCAGAACAAAATTTAACCATTATATTTGTGTATGTTTAATTGTTTTAATTAATAAATGGAGTGATATGGTAGCCTCAAGTGCTCCTTACCGGAATTCTGCAGGTTTCATTATTAATTTTAGTTTGTCTTCATATTATTTTTAGTAAAATTGGTTAATAAGACATGATTTTTACCTATATTTACTTGGGTAGGGTTATATTGTTATAATTTAACACATGTACTACATCTTTTAGTTAAAGAATATCAGTTAGCATAATCAGCCTTAAATTATCTTTATTATAATGCATCTTTTATATATTCCCCCATTTTATGGATGTATTTACCCTCTTTTGTGGACACCATAATTACGATTATGATTGTTAATAATGTTTAATGATATGCATTATTGTGATATATAGTTAATGGTGTTAATAATTTTATCATAAGCATATATGTGTATATTTTTTATATGTGATCAATAATATTGAAATGATTAAATAATAATAATAAAAATAACAATAATAATATGCACATACATTCCTATTGATATGTGAAATTATTTAGGTATGTTCATTCATATCATTAATACCACTCTTTATGGTTGTTTTTTTGTTTTAATGTCATTTACTGATGAACCTTTTTTATTATTATTACAAATCGGCTATAAGGAGTGGATTAGAATATCAAATATGAGCTTAGGAGGCTGAATAAGGCTAGTAGTAATAAGAAAAACTTCATGGGAGGAAGAATTTATAGAGGTAGCACAATATTTTAAAGAGGTTAATATTTGGATACAATAGATGTCCTTCTATCTTGAGGATTTTTGAAGTATTGATCCTAGGAAATGCATGATAGGATATTATTGGAGTAGTCTTTTCTAGCTCTAGACCTTGTGATGGTTCCAATTCTTGATCTTCTTCCTCTTCAAATTCTATGTAGAACCATTTATTCCAACTTCATTTATTCCCCTTACTATACTTTATGTCATATTTTAAATACAATACCTTTTCTCTTCTTTCATCCATGTGTTGTGGATTCAACCTTGTCAGTTTAGGAGAGGGAGCATAATATTCACTATAGTTAATAGTGATTGATTTTATAGTGGAAATAAATTTACTTTCAACTTTAATAGCTATACTAAAAGAATGCTTTATGGACATAGGTTCAAATACATGTGCTGGACAAATAGAATTGTCTAAATGGATAGTGGAAGTAAGTGTGTTTGTATTGATGTCAACAACCATGTTAGGAGATGTGTTGAGCGGTTGGAATTGTCTGATGGGTGTAAATAGTTTCAAAATCGATGTCAACTAGAATATCATTGATGTCCACTAAGATAGCATTTATGTGCTTGATGTACCATGCTCAAGGGTAATCCCATGGGTGTTGTGATCTCCTGTAGAGAATCATCATAATTGTAGGCTTAGTGTACAAGCCATAAAATGACGACTATGATGATTGGGAGTCCCATTTTTTGGAGGAAATTCTTCCTCAAGATATCAACTCAGATACCCTTGGATGTCACACAGTTGGATAGAGCTTGAAAAAATATTTCTACTCGCATGAAAAAGTCTGAAAATGGCCTCATTGTTTTAGAGATAGAGCCAATCAAAGTTGAGGTGCCCCATAGTTAAATGTGGCCTTAGGTCAAAGGGGTGACCAAGTTTGGAAGTTTCCAGAGTTGGAAAAATTTCTAATGGAAGTACTAAAGGAAGTTTTGGGAGGATGTGGAAAGAAAGAAAAGTAGCATGAAGTAGTTTGATTGGCTCCAGTGGAGCCCATAAACGGAGCTACTGCGGTGGATGTACCCTAATAGTTTGTAAAAGGAGCAAAAGTTAATGTGTTGAGATGAAATTGAGTGGGATAATGATGATCTTGAGCAAAGAAGAAGAATATTTTTGGATTGGCTCAGGTGAAGCCCACTTAATGGAGTTACCCCGACGGATGTACTTTGGAGGATTGCAAAGGGTGCACAAAGTGAAAGCATCGTACAATTGACACTGGGACATGAAAAAAAAGAAACATGAAATAGGTGAAGAGAAAGGGCTCTGAGTGGACCCCACATGACAAATCATCCATAAGGCTCATCCCAAAGGATTTCAAAGGGGGAAAAAAATTGAAGTGCCAGGATATAGGTGTCGAGCCACATGGCGACATTCGGATGGGCCTTGATATGGAAATATTGTCAGGCCTAGAGAAGCTGCAAGGTGGTTTCCCATACCAATGACCGTGTATATCAACAACAAAGAACCACTTCAATACCACTCCTCCTAATACCACAATCCACAATGGAGTGGTGTCGAGGTTGGGTTCATGAACCCAGTGATATTTTGATTAACAAAGGTCTCGAGGACCCTTTCTCTCCACTCTGGAAGAACATGTGGCAGTGTGCAATTTTCTTTCAGGATATGATGGTGGTAGATGACATCAACATGGTGTAGATATACAAGGGACACATGGTAGAAAGATTCAACTTTTTTGGGTTTCCTAATGGGCGAAATATGGGCGACATGTGTCACCAATTAGGAGATAGAACGTGGGATTGATGATATCAGCATTGCATCATCTGATATGGGCTACCGTGGAAGTATTAGAAGGTGCACAGAGAGGATGAATTGGGAAAAAGGCATCACGTAAATGTGGTAGCTGACTTAGCCTCCCTACATTTTAATTGGTTTATAAGTGAAACAATAGTCCCACTACGACACATCATCCTGAAGGTATGGATCACATAACTTTGATAAGGAAGTGCAAAGGGAGTTCGTTGGGAAGTAATCACTGAGACATGTTGGTTAGACAGCTCATCCTGGCGGGGGCTTTGATTGGCTAGTTAATGTGTGGGGCAGACTCCACAGGACAGCTAAGCCCACCAATAAAAGATTGGAGGTATTTAAAGAGAAAGCATGAAAAATAATTGGAACTTGGGAGCTACAGGATAAGTGCTGGATGAAGGCATATGCAATAGGTAAAAGCCAAGGGAGTGGGAGCAAATAACAAATGGAATTCAACCCGTAAAGGCAGTTGAGCGAATTAGTGCCTATAAGATTATTCGATGGTTAGAACATTGATTCCTATGGTGAAAAAGAGGCTAAGTAGTAGCATGAGAGGGTATACAATAAATAAAGGCCGCAAATTTATATTCCTCAGCTACTTTGGCAGGGTTCCACCATATTTCGAAATTGTGCCATAATTGGCTATGGTCATTGTTGGGTCAAGCATGCATGGATAAGTCAGTAGCTAAAATTATTATTTGAGTCAATAGTAAATGCACATGAGAAAATTAATGGATCCTTTCTTAAAATACAATTAGCCAACCTTAAGCCTTCTTGCAAAAAACTACAAATTCAAGTGAAAAGAATGCTAAGTGTAGAAGGTTTGATCATAGACCTAGAGAGCCATGCCTGAAGTACAATCTAAGTTATGTGGGAAATTAATCAGCATTGGGAGCCTTGTTGTAGTGTGCAGTTTGAGTGATAATTAATTATCAGTATGCAAAATTGTTCAAATTCCCATTCTCATATTTAATTCAGTTGCAATGGTCGAGAAGTAGTACAAAGCAAAGAGATAATGGTGCCAATACATATTCTAAATAAGAATCAATTCTGAATATGGGGTAAACACACAGGTGCCCATTCTTATGTTAAATGTAGTTGTATTGGTCAAGAAATTTGATGTAATAGTAACATGGAGAGCCATGATGAGTACGCTCTTGAACAGAGTGTGGTTGGCTATAGAGAGAACATCAACCAATGTGTAGAAGAGGAAAAAAACTCAAGATTGTGATTGAGAAACTAGGGGGAAAGTAACATTGTTGAGAGAGATTTGTGTGGAGCGAAATTCTTATGAGTGCATTGCTAAGGGGAGGCCAAGTGTGCCTGTGCAGAAGAGGATGGCCGAGAGCAGAAATATTTGTGTGAGGGCTACAGAAAGGAGGTTGAGTGAGCTTGTGTTGCAAGGAAGAGGTTGAGAGTGCATATGCATAGGAAATAGGTCAAGGGTGTTGGTTCTGTTATGCGAGACCAAAATAGCCTATGTAATAGAAGAGGGTTGAGAGTAGAAGCATGATGATGTAGTGTGGATAGAGTGTTGCATGGGCCATATATGAGTGACTACTATTGAGATGAAAACAGGGCCAAATATAGAGGAGAGAAAAGAGTTGATATCAGGAAAAGTGATTTCCATCTACATATAACATTAGTTCCTTATTGAGTGTGGGTTGGAGCTTACTTATAGGAAGTTATTGCTTCCATCTCTAGTGGGTGTTTAAGAAAGGTTTGGGGGTTGGTTGCTCTTGCAAGTTGGTTCTTTAATAAATCCAAGGATATGCAAGTTGGTACTTGCAACAAATCCATGAAGCTGGTGCTTCACATGGTGTTTCTGGTAAGTTGATTAGGTGTCTACAAAAGGAGGGAGTTGGTTCTTCCTACTAGTGGGTGCTAGTAAAAAATAAAAGGGAGTTGGTGCTTAGTCAATCACATGCCCATGCATGGTGTGTTAGACTGGTTTGGCTAGCACTAATGGTGGAGCGCCCTATAAATTTACAAGTTACACCGTACATGATTTTTTTTGTTAATGCACCATAGTTTTGCGGTGCGTTTGGTAAATTGATATGCATTGGGAAAAGGAAATACTATACATTTTATTCTCCTATCAAGAGAAACATGAGGAAATGGGTGATCATGAAGTGAATGATGAAGAGGTGGAGTACTACTGGAAGGATCATTGAAAGCTTGATCAGAATATTATGGGGTCGTAATAAGTATGGGTGAAGACTATGCATTTGAAGGATCACCAATAGGATCACGACACTGATCACCAGAAGGATCTTAACCCCGATCATCATGAACTAATGGGGTGGTACTCGGAAAAGACTCATGTGTATCTGCTACATGCCCATGATCCCTCCTTGCTACCAGTAGCTTGGTAGCTCCGATGATATGATGCATCAAACTCATCATATTGTGAGGATAGTCCCCGAAGAGCTCCATGAGCATAGGATCTGCCTCAATGTATTGATTTGTCACATGGTAGACTCACTCCTCGACCAAAATTATAGAGAGTTGGTTGCAATACTCCATCCTGAATCTAACACCATCCCTACACACCTGCATGCCCATCCCCATCTACAGTTGTGGATGTGCCTCACCCTCCATGAAGTTAGCCATTAACGCATCTCCCTTCGATGGTGGAGGAATAATGTACCCAATAAAAATTATGATGACTTCAAAATATATAATACACACCAATATTAGACTATTTCATTAAATAATTGAATAAAACAAGTTAAATAACGGGATATAATAAAATTTATTCTAATTAATTAAGACAATAAAATGAAGCTATATTAATTTAAAGAAAACACTAATATTACCTCTATTATCTACAGGCTCATCTGATGTAAGGAGGATGCTGGGACAATATCAAAATTCCATTCCTATGTAAGGGCACACTACCAAAACAAACATGTGGTCATCGTCACTTTCGAGTAGCCCCAGTGCCTTGGCGGAAATCCTAGTAGTTTGACATGCCCTTCTTAAGCATCATCTCACCCCACATGTGCATGTTCAACTTAATCGTAGACATAGGGAGCGATAGTCAAAAAGTAGGCCTTGTCTTTAGAAACCTCTCAAAAAATAAATAAAATAGCTCCGAATCAAAAGGGAATTTCACCCTCCCTTGTGCTTGAGCATGACATCTATCTAAAGCCATACAAAACTACCACAAAATTTTGGCAAACCATCTGATACATTGTGACCTCTGCAATAAAGAATTAACAGAAAACAAAAGAGGGAAGCTAATGTATTTCCCATCACTAGTATAGTGTGCAGTGGTACTGACTACTAATGGGAGGCACTTAACCTCCTTTGCACCAAAAGAAGCGGGTTGTAACCATCCACTAGACACCTGAAATTATGTTGCACCAACCACATGATCCTGAACATTTCTATGAGAGTAGACAAGTTGAATCTCTATTGCAACACCATGCGGGACATCATGGAACTGGGGAAAATCCCCTGCACTCATAGATAGGCTAGTGATGAAATATGCGTCCTCCTTAGTGGGTCCATACCACATGTTAGGACCGACACGAAAAATATTTTTGGTGGGAATCACACCAACAAATCAGTTGTGCCAAAAACCCTGGTTGCCCCTTCATGGATGTATCCTCCTCATAGTAATTAAGGATCCATATTTTCCTCAATATGAGTTAGGTCGTTGAGGTGATAAGGTGATGGTATACATATCACTCCCTCTATCGTACCTCCCATGGTCAAACCATATTTTATTGGTATGAAATTTTCTCCTGTTGTTGTTGCTCCTCCCTCTCTTGATTTCTTTGCTACATGATTGACATACAAAATGCATCAGCCTCATAAGTAAAACATTATTTTTTTTATTACATGAAAAATGTGTTTATAAATATTAAAATATAAATTTCAATAAATAAAAAAGCATCCTTAGTGCATATAAAAAAGAATAAATCACTAGAAACGGCGCACCACACAACACAATAAAGCACCTAAAATGGTGCATACAACTACTTGACACGCCGCTTAAATATATATTTTTTAATTTCTCGTTGTGGTGCATTGACATACACTTCACACTGGTGCGCATGAATAACCTTTTCACACCAAAAAAAAACATTTAGGGTAACGGACACACCAAGCTATATTTTTTTAATATTTATGCATGCAGTGTGTTTAGTAAAAACAAACTCACCGAGAAGTAAATTTTACCAGACACATGGTAGAAATCATAAATTTCTTGTTGAGTATCATTTTACCAAATGCACCACTTAAAAATTGTTTTTTTATTTCTCAATGCAGTGCGTCGACATAAAATTCACACCAATGTGTATGAATAAAATTTTCAGACTAAAATGGAATGTTCAATTTAACAAAAGCACCGAGCTATATTTTTTATAAATATGCATGTAATGCGTCTAGTAAAACCAACCACACTGGGAAGTAACTTTTACGAGGCACATTATGCTAAAAAATATAACTCTGCTAGTGCGTATCAGTTTACCAAACGCACTGCAAAACTATGGTGCATTAACGAAAACACTCATGTACAGTGCACCTTGTAAATTTATAGGCTGCTTCACCATTGGTGTGAGCCAAATGAGTCTAACACATCACGCATGAATTTTTTTTCAAAAACAATAGAATTTTTAACCTAATTTTTAATTCTACTCTGCAAAAAAGTTAAGTTAAAAAGAAACATGTACATCACTTGAGCATTTGCTCGTCAAGGAGGCACGGTTACCACGTAAATGAAAACAAAATTGTGCACCGTTTAAGAAAATATGAAAGCAACGCACTAAGAAATAGATGGAAGGATGGAAAGCAATGGAAATACTAATGATAGGGAACTTGACAAAGTCAAGAGTAGCATGGGTTCTTGAGAGCTCTACAACACTACAAATGGTAAAAATGAAATTTTACGGCTGGTATATATTTTTTATTTAAACCTATTTCAGTGCACTACGGTAACCACATTGGTGTGTGTACATTCCTAAGTGTGCTGTTTTTTTTAATTAAAATCATATCATGGTGCACCTTGTGGTTTACGCACCAGTATGTTTAAATACATTAAGAGCATTGGTGCATCATTTGAGTATAGCACCAAAAAATGTGAAAATGAATTTTACGACCAACATTTTTTAAATCTAATCTTTTTTTCTGATGTTATCGAGTATTATATGCACTGGTGCACCTTATATAGGAAGTGCGTCATTAGTTTTTATTTGTATAAAAAATAAGCCTACAATGGTGCACCAAATTCTATTAAGCATTGGTGCTCTATGCGTTTTACGCACCCAAGTGTTTGTGTACTTTTTTAACACTAGGGCATCGTGGGAGTATATTACTCGACAGGGAAAAATGAAATTTAAAACTGACATTTTCTTAAATTCAAGCCCTTCTAGTGATATTGAGTATTATATGCACCCATGCGCATTATGTACTTAGCACACAATTACGTTTTTATTCTTAAAAAAAAATTGTCATAGTTCACAATATTTTTTTTTTCAAGTTGTCTTGAGTTCATCAAATATTGCGTCATGCTTGACCTGTGATCACCCTGCAATCACACCCGGACTGGGCCACACCAACACTAATATAACTGGGTTTAACTTGTCTCCTCCCCCTAGCACGGATGCAATAGCCTATATGAGGCTTAATCTTAGGTCGCCTTTCAGACAAGGCCCATACTCAACCGATTGTGCTAGTGGGACTTGACTTGATGCACCATATTTTATTAAGCACCGATGTGTATGATTATATAATGCACCAATGAATTTTGGGTTTCATAGATGCACTATTAAAAAACATATTCTAAACCATCCATTCACCAATCTCCACTAGTGGCCTCCACTACAAACAATTTTTTTCTGCTATTTTTATAAGAGTTTCCGCAAAAACCTCTCGTAGAGGGCCTTTTCCTTGTAGTGAGTATTGTTTCACTTTTGCGCCATAATGGAAAGGGATATCTTGTTAAAAGAGACCGAGTAAGTGGTGTGTTAGAGGTGAAATTATTATCAAGTGTGCCAAAATCTCACTTTCACTAATAGTAGCCAAAGTGGCCTAACAACACAAAATAAATCATAAACTCCAAAAAGCATGCAATATATAACAACAGTCTTCAGATATGCATTGTAAAATATTAATAGAAATCCCCGCAATAAAGGAAACAAAAGTCAAAAACATATATTAGACACAATTATTATGGAACCTGATGGAAAGAAAATGTTGATTTATTTATTATTGATGAAAATTATAAATAACAGCTGAATAGAAGAGACTTGACTTGGGTAAAATATAGTCCCCCTCCATGGGAGGGTTCTTTAGTGTCCTTTATGTTGCAAAGTGTTGCTTCTCTCCTTTGTGAGCAAGTGGGAACTGAAATGGTAAACAAGAAAGTGTGAGAACCCAAGTGGAGAGTTTGTATGCAATAAGATCAAAATGATCATGACAATTCTCATCATTTGTTAGTGGTGAAGGAAAAAAATCTCTATTTATAATAAAATACTAGATTAGACTAGATCTAGATAAATAATAAAATATTTGATTGACTCAATCAAGATCTAACCATTATGCTCGTATTTTTTTATTTTTGAGGGACGAAAATATTAGAAAAATGAAAAATAATCTTTATTTAATTAAATAACTCAAAATATTATGATTAATTGTTTTAATTAACAAAAATGGGTGAAATAATCAATAAATCAAAATGATTTATTAATTATTTCTACGTGATATGGTCAAAATGACTTCGAAATAATTACTAAATAGTGATTTAATAATTATTTCATTGGAGAAAAGTAAACGGGTTAAGAAATAATAAATAAATAAATATTTATTTATTTAATTATTCTTATAAAAATGAAAAGAGTAGGTGAAAATAAAATTAATTATTTTCACAAAATGGATAAATATGAAAATAACATGAAATTAATATAATAAATTTCTCGGTTATTTTCATGTGGGTAATTTAATTAAACAAAAAATAATTTAGGAAAAATGTTTCATTAAATTTTTTCCTATGGTGAAAGTGTGTTTTAAGGTATAAAATATACACAGAATGGCTACCTTTCATTAAATCATCCTTGCAGAGAATGGCTAGCTGGTCAGTTTTTAGTTGGTAACATGGTTTAGTCTAGGAAAACACACTGCAAGAAGTTGTAGAGTTTTGGGTGGGGTGATGTTATGAATGGATTTAACCTTAAAGGGACCCACCATAATGCCTTGCTAAGAATTAATGAATCTAAGAAAGTGTCCAACAAATACAAATAACACAAACTTCAAGTGGAGGTGATAATGATGACAACACTAAAAATTATTCACAGACATTTAGGATGTTCAGAATACTGCTTGCAGTGAGAAGTGATATCATTTAAGTAAGCAACGATAATATGATCTCTAGATCATGAAATATATTGTTCACAACTCACTTGAAGGCAGTGCTAGTGTTTTTGAAGTTGAAGGGAATCATGCAATAAGTGATGGTTCCCAAACGGGTAGTACATGCAGTCTTGTATTGACCTGAATAATGGATTTGAATTTAGTTATAGAATGAGAGGCCATCCATGAAGGATAGAAATTCATGCCCAACACACACATCAAGAAAAATTTGTTAATGAATGGCATGGTAAAGTTGTCATTTAGACATCCTTTATTCAAATAAAAAAATAGTATAGATCCAAAATTTGGTACCTTATTTATTAAGTTAGTTCAAGTTGGTTTTGTGTCCAAAGAGGTAGTTTGCAAGACATGTTATTTTAGCAACAATCCCTATTGTTACTTTTATGGCTTGTTTTTCAATCCTCAGAAGAATTTTCTCTCTTGGTGTATTGGGTTATCTAAAGATTGTCGTAATATAGAATCCTCCATACCAACTCATTTAGGCTTGGTAAAGGTGGAAGTTGTTGCATGTCAGGGTATCGTTGTTGCCTCTACTTGGTTTAGGGAGGTGTTCTTATTATTTGTGTTCATACCAGTCATTGGTTTGTTCTTTGTATTTTCTTCATGGCTAGAGGTCGTTGAAGCCAAAGTAACATTGCTAACAATAGAGGTGGTCGTAAGGGACACAATCGGTGTTTCATTGTGCAAGACTCGACCTCTCATGCACAAATTGTGGTAGAGGAAGTTGCTAGGAGATACTTTTCATATACCCTGCTAGATTTCCAAACTAAATTAGAAAAAGTTGAGGGAGAAGCACATTTGAGGCAGGAACACATCAGATGTGGAGATGTTGGGTGAAATGGGGGATTGATTGTTGGATGCCAATTGCACTCATACTAAAAAAACATGATACCTCCTTGCAATCAATTTTTATTAGTGGATAAAGAAAATCATGGAACATGTAATTTAGTGAAAAGGAGAAACCCAGGAAAAGTCAGAAGACCAATTGAAGGATATTCAACGACAATTGAACATACTTGACCAAAAGCTCAATATCTTGGACAAGCACCATGAAAACGTTGTGCTCACCGAAATGAAGGTTGAATATGACCACCCAGAGACCATTATAAAGGACTCATGCACCATTAAACTCTATTCATGGGTAACTTGATCCTTTTTTTTTTTTTTATTGTCTCTAGTTAAGTTATGTGTGTCATTGTTTCTCTTATACATTTATTTACAATCTCCTGGAAATGAAACTATGAGGCGTCCTAGGCATTTTTGTTCATGTGAGTTTGTGATAAACAAGCATAGTTTTTACTTATCAAAGAACTTATATTTTACTAGTGGCTGGTGACAAATCAATAATAAAAATAAAGTAGTCATAAATATAATTTTATTTTGTACAAAAATATAATGCAATTTAACACTCATATATATATATATATATATATATATATATATATATATAGATATATATATATATTATGATTATTTTTATTATCTAATTTTAAGGTCACGACCAAGCTAGACACCAAATTGGTGTATAAGACCTTCTTGTTTGTCGGACAAGGGACCCACCTCCGTGCAACGATTTGACTGCTAAATCTACGAAGGCATACATACTCTACCCCCCTTTGGTTTTGAACCTGTGACCTCTTAGGAGGAAACGTCACATGCTCTTAACCATTAAGCCCCATGCTATTTTTATTTTTTTCTAAGTCTTACCCACGAGAGAAGACCATAAACACCATTCCCATAAGACCATATGCGAAGTGACATCTTTAGGATTCACAAAATGCATCATATGTTAACCATAGTTTATAATATTTTCATATATTAACCTCTTTTAAATAAGGATGCATAAAACAATTTTTTTGTCAAGTGGTCTACGTTCACTAGAGATTAGGTTTGACCTCTGGCTTGAGAAACTCAGACCCATGGGCATCTAAGTCGTCAAAATCACCTCGGGATCGCACCTAGCCTTGGCCTCACCAACAATAAGCAAACTGGGTTTAGCTTCTCTTCTTCCCCTAACACAGGCACAACAACCTTCATGAGATTTAATCTTGGATGGCTCTTCTACCTCCTCAATGAATTGTGCTAATGAAACATGACAAATGACAAATTAATGATATTTTTAATTTTCAATATAATATAAGATTAAAACTATTAAAATAAAAGAGAGTATTCGACAATAATTTTATTTGTTTAATAACAAATAACGTCTTGGGATTTTTATGAACCCTTCAATGCTCTTAACTCACATTTTATCATTTTCTTTTAGATATATAAAAGAAGTCAACAATCATTTTTTTAGTTTAAGAAAAATTGGCATTTTATTTAGTTTAATAAAAAATGACGTTTTAGGTTTATTCTGAACGCTTCAACGCTGGATGGCAAGGCTGTCCACCAGAAAACAAAATTAGCAAAATGGGGGAGACATACACGGTATCGTTCACGACTGGTATTCTCTTTCTTTGAAAAGATGTCGGACCCCTCTACATTTCCAATAACAACTCCGCTTTCGCTGTCGCGCTCGTGCGTAAATTCAGCACTTCCAACTTCTTGTAAGTTTAAGTAACAGCCAACTTCCATCCATCCTTCCCGGAAGTGAGGTCTAAATTGCTCTTAAAAAAATATTTTACTACTATAATTGATAACAATAAGATATTATTGATAAATTTCGTGGTGACATCAATAAAATTTTGATATATCTATTTTCCATCTATTTTTGGATTTATATTATATAGATTATTTTAATAATAATCTACATTTATTATTCTTGGATTTATATTATATAAATTATTTTAATAATAATCCACATTTATTCCGTAAATTTGTCAGAGATAGACATATCTTTTTAAGAAAAAAAAAAAAAAAAACAAACACTTAAACCATATTCCAGATATTTGCTATTAGTAATTTGGACTTTGATATTTTCACGCTCCATCATATTCGAAAAACACACCATCGGATTTGTATTGAAATATGTAAACATATAATTTGTTATAAGCCATAGATAATGAAATAATATAATTCATTTCGTATTTAAATTTATGGTTTATAATATAAAAGAATATAATTCATAACAATAAGATATTATTATTAAATTGCCTGACCATATGAATAAAATTTTGATATATCCAATTTCCATCTATTCTTGGAATGATATTATATAAATTATTTTAATAATATTCCACATTTGTTCCGTAAATTTGTCAGAGATGTACATCTCTTTTTAAGAAAAAAAAACATAAACTATATTCATATTTGGTATTAGTGATGTGGACTTTGATATTTTCACGATCCATCATATTCGAATAGCACACCATCGGATTTGTATTGAGAAATGACGTTTGGTGGAGAAAGTGAGCGTGATATGGTTTGAATTTGTGATAACGAAAACATACTTCAAATTGTTATCAATTAAATTCCAAGTCTTTTTAAAAATAATTTTTATATTTAACGTTATGAATATCATTTTTTCCATCCAAATAAATAAATTAAAATAAGATTTTCATATAAAAAATTAATATATTAAATTTATGAAATTATATTATAGGACAAGTAATTACCTTTTTATTGTATGATTTTTTTTGGTAGCACAAGTAATTACCTTTTCATAGTGAATATATATATATATATATATATATATATATATATATATATATATAATTTTAATAATATATTAATATATTAAATTTATGAAATTATATTAGATATGGTATAATTTATGTAATGCTACTTGGTAGGACAAGTAATTATCTTTTGATTCAGTGATTTTTTTTTGGGTTAATAGAGAGGAAAGGAGACTTAATAATTAATGGTTATTAATATTTTTTAGAAAAATAGCTATAAGATTTGTAGAACAAATATTATGTTATGAGTAGTCTTATTCATATGGTTGGGAAATAGTTATAGTGTAGTTGGGGAAATAGTTATTGTGTAGTTGGTTATTAAGGAAATTTTTTTAGAAAGAAAAAGGGGACTGATTTTCTTTCATAGGTAGAGGAGGAGAGAGGAAAATCGAAGTCTACAAGAAAGAAAGAAAATATGTAGGATTTTCTTAAAATCTTACTTAAATTTCCATGATTTTCAAAGCGAAAAAGCAGTTTAGTTAAACTATGGCCAAGTAAAGAAATAAAAATCCTAGAGATGGATAGCAAGTGGGATGCCTTCAGGCTGAATAGTATGTCTGGTAGTGATCCAATACTCTAACTCTAACCTGAATGTGTGATGGCTAGGGGGTGAGATGCAGTACATACCTGATCTCTTGATAGGGTGGAGCATAATTTTAGTTTGCAAAACTCAATAGAGGACACACAAACTCATATTAGTGTTGAATATTTTGTTTTTGTCTGTATAGTAATAGACTAATGCAATGATAGTTGAATAGTTATGTTATTTTGTTCCGTGTCTGTACATTATCAAAGTATTACAAAATGTTAATTGTAGAGTTATAATGTCTTTACTTTAAGGATTATATTATTTTTATTACGAGATTTTTTTTTTTTTTGTGAAGGAAAGATTGATGACTGATAGGAACATTGCAAACTTAGATTTTATTTCTATATAAAGACATGAAACAAATTAACACGGTTACTGTAAGAGAACATATTTATTAAAAACAAATTGTAGGAATATATATCTAAAACTAAGTAATTAGGCACTGAAGGAAATAAAGTCTCGAGGTGAGGCCTTGAGCCAAGCCAGTTTTTTCGGCAGCACAGGGCTAGTCCCCGACAATCGTCGGAAACTTTGAATCATAACATTCACATAATCTAACAAATTAACCACAAAAAAAATGCCAGAAAATAAAAAAAGAACTGAAAGGAACAAGATTTTCTTGTGAAGTGACTACGAATAATCCAAGTCTCTCTATTCCAAAAGTTCTGTAATAATTTAACATAGACCGAGTAGATAAAGTGACAAGAACCCTTTTTAAGTAGCGGAAAAGCAGAAGCTTTGCATAATATAACCACAGTATCAAAATATAACCCCAAAGAGATTAACTCCATATAAAATTATGCCGATTCACCAAAAGGGAACTATGTGAGTTTTATTGCCATAACAAGAAGAGAGATAAACATAATTACAACAGACGATGAGCCTTGAAATTCACCAAGCATTATGACAATTAACTGAACATAAGGTAAGTACATAATCTTGGCCCTAGACACAATGCAATGTAACCAGAAGGAAACCCCTGCAACAAATAAGCCAACTGTGGAAATGAAATGAAACTAAGTGATATCTAAAATAGTTGTGCAGCCTCTGGCAGAGGTAAAACTTAATACACAGATCAAAGGTAGCAATAAGAGCTTGACCTGGTAAAGTCCGATGTGAATGGTTGAGATAAAACCCTCGAGCGAGGTTGTCACCATCTCAAAGAACTTTGCGGAGTATGAGTGCAAAACCCACACAGAATGAAAGCGCAGGTTAGGCGTCATAACAACTTCTCTGTAACAACTGTCGTAAAAATTAATGTAAAAATATATATAAGATCACGATGTATGGGACATCTATTCCAAGCTCAATGCTAGGAAAAAATATCTTAGTGGGTGTTCATTCTGTTTATTATGGCTAAGGAAATTAGCAAAGGAAATGGCAAAGCCATGAGGCATTAATTGGAATTTTATATATGAAAATAATGGAAGATAGGAGAAAAAGAAAGTGAAAGGTCACAAATTTCATGTCAGGAGGAAAATGAAGGAAGACGAAAATGAGGGAAGATACTAGAAAATGATGAAAATATAGGCCTCATTAATAAAACTACTTTTAAGAATGAGTGGCCAAGGCTTGGTCAGTTTGAGTTTTGGAGCTCTCATTGTTCTCTCTCTCATACTCTTGAGAACTTAAAGTATTCTTGAATCACTCTTGGAGAGTGTGGCATATTTGGATATTTGGATCAGGAAAGTGCAAAGGACATTAGGATCAGCATCTACAATAGGTTTTTAGTGTAGGTACCGAGTTGCATGTATTATTTCCTCACTAGTTTTTGCATGCATGGTATTGCATGTGGTTTCTTGATTATGATCTATCATGGGCATGGAGGATACCCAGGAATGATAGTGGATTTGCCTACCCTTGCCATTTCCTGGATAGCCATGCTCATTGTGGCTTTATTTCCAGTGATTGTTCTCTGGATGGTTCTCATGGTTCCTTTAGTTGTTGGGTTGAGATATTAGTTCCTGGAGCCTTAGTTGGACAAACACTCTTGAGCCCAACAGATAACTGTTGGGTTGAGTTACTAGTCCTAGAGCCTTGGTTGGACAAATGCTCTGGAGCCCTAGGTTGGTTGAGTTACTAGTCCTAGAGCCTTAGCTGGAAAAATGCTCTAGAGCTCGGGAACAACTGGGTTGAGTTACTAGTCCGAGAGGCTTGGTTGGAAAAAAACACTATAGAGCCCTAGAGCAGCTTAGATGGAGACCAATCCGTGATGGTTAGTGATGTCCGACCAAGAGGTGGAATCTCTGGTTTAGGGTGGAGACGGTTTCATCTCTGGAGCCTTGGCTCGGTGGTGATTTATGTGTTTGATAAAGTCCCACATTCATTCTTGGAATATGGCAGGGGGGTGACTGGGTGAAGTGAGATTTGGCTCAGCCATATCTATGGTCAAGTGGAACGCGAAAGTCCCATTCAGGGTTGGTTTTTACATTCATTACTGAAAGGTTCAATTCCTAGGTATTTGATGCGTATATGAAATGGTTTATATTTGGATTCTATTGTCGATGTATCCATCGTATTTATGTTGGTATTATGCTGGTTATGAGAATGTATTGTGAGAGTGATGAGGTATGACTCTGTCCATGTTTTTACATCTAAATGAATACTTAATCCATCTATGGTCAAATTGATTGTATGATAGCTTATGATCTAGGGGAGAAATTCTTCTTAGCCATTCTCAGATAATAAAGAGACTCATTTGTTTAAAATTGTTGTTTATGCATGTAGATGCTATGTTTGTGACACATTTGATGAAATTCCTGTCATGGCTTTGTGGGGTCGGATGAGTTTTGGTTGATGTGATTTCTTCCATATGTTTGTTTTAATGTTATTTTCCATCTCCTGAAGTTATAGGAAGTTATGGGAAGTGACCTGGGCTTAGAGGCTGAAAATGTGGCACAGATCCCAGAGCTACAAGAAGAAAATTCATTGTTTGGGCCTTATCCACTACCTTAACAGGGCTAGCCCATGACTATAGGGTACATAGATGCTCCCTTGCCTTACAAGCCTGTGGCTATGGCTCAAAGGGGCTAAAAATTAGTCCCCCCATAGGGAATAGGGCCCTGGAAGGTTGGGTTACCTCCTAGGGATGTCAATGATGAGGTGTAGGGTGTTTTTTTGGTGTTTCCGTCAGTTCCACTTCCTTAAGGTCATCTAAGTGGTTGAATATCATATTAGTAGCCTATTGTCACATGTTTACCCCGGTTTTCCGATTACATGGGTAGATGTGGAACAACATTTTATAGAGTGGTATCAGAGTTTCGTTGCGTTCTCCTTGGGCTATGTGTGTTTATTGTGCATTCATGTCAATTGCATGTATATTCCTCATGCTTATGTTTTATATGCTTGTTGTGTATGCATGATGGTGGTGTTTGGTTTCTATTCTCTGTGTGTGATATCTGATACCATAGAGTAGTATCAGAGCATGGCTCAACTTTCACACTTGATGGGTAGTGTGTTGGTCACACGTTTATATTGATTGCTTATGTGTTTTCATACATATGTTGCATTTTTATGTTGTGCCTTTGTTGTGTTGGCCATGGTGGCAATGGTGTTGCCATGGATGTGGTTGTGGTGTCATTGTCAACCTGCAATCTTGTGCGTATGAATGATTGTATGTTGTTCTTGTTATGTATTGTGTGCGCACACTTATTTACAGAGGGCTACACATTGTATGTGCATTTCTTTTGAATGTTAGGTCACATATTGGTCATTCTTGCATGTTGTCCAAGTATGCTTTCTTGTGTGAGGTTCTATGCTTAACATGCATTGGTCGTTCATGATTGGTTATACATGTCAAGTGGGTGCATGTGGTCAATTTTGCATTGGTTTGGTTGAGGTTGTTGTGCATAAGGTCATGTTACGCTATTAGGCCATCATGATGATATTGGCATGTTATGATGCTAATGTGTTGGATGAGATTGAGTAGGAGATGTTGATTGTCAAAGTGAAGTTGCAACATTCGGCCTCAAGATAATAGCATATCGTCATACAATTTGTATGCTTGGCATGTCGGTATGTGATTCATGGTTGTTGTAAGCATTATGGTTACTTATATGTTTGGCATTCTATTATTGCTATGGCTATGTATATGCATGTCATTGTATTGATGTTATGGTTACACACATGATAGATTTTAGTTAATTAGTGTGATCATATGTACATGTGTCAGTTAGTCAAGAATGGTATTAGCTTTATGATTAGGTTACATAATGTTGATGAGAGTGATATATAGCTTGTTGTTGGTAAGTGATAGTAACTTGATGATTAGGGTTTTTTATCTCCCCATAATTTGTTAGATTAGCAAGAACAAATGTACAAGGGTAACATCAAACCAATCTTTGGAGTCCTAGGACCTAGCCTTCCTTAGGGTTTCGATTTTAGGCTAGTTATAAGGATTAGGGTTTGTTTGCTTGTTTGTTTGGTTGGATAGGTTGTCAAGAAAAATAGGTAGAGTAAGAGAAAATCAATCCATTGGGCTATGGAGTCTGCAAAGGTCTTGAAAAGTACAACAATAGGTCAAGGGTGTTTCATAGGGAAAGTTAACAAAGCCAAATGGATCTAAGTAGGTTTAGTGAGTGTGAAATTAACATGAGGTTATGAAGGCAATAGGTTCAAAGGGCAACTAAGGATCCTTCGACATACTAAGAACAAGAAAAGCTTTCAAGATGATAGCATAGTAAAACTTGAAGAGAAATGAAGGAATCTTCAACTAGACTTTTGCTAAATAGACCTCAAAAAAAAAAAAAGTAATCCTAAAGAGTAGTTAAGAATTCTCTGAACATTAATTTCAAACAAAGAGATCTTTTAACATAAAATTTCAGTGAAACTAAAGAGCATTTAAGGATTATTTAATTAAACTTCAAGGAAGAAAACATAGAGATCAAAGGAGGCAGATAGAAGTAGGGTGCCAAGAAAGCATATCCTACTATAAAAATTTTGTTCTAAGATCAAAGAAAACATGAACATAATTAAAATTGAAGTAAAAAAATACAAGAGTGGAAATACATCACCATCTAACAGAGCTCATGAATCCTAAGAATGTGGTTAATCCATTGATGCTCAATCTAAAGCAATCACAACACACCAAAGCCAATTTTTTCAATAAATTCAGAGTTTATATCATATTAAGCTCAACAACCAACCAAACACAAACAGAAATGAGGCCCTCATGCTTTATTTAACTTGCAAAGGAGAGTCAAAACCCTAGCTAGGGTTTTGGAGGCCATTAATTGCTCATAAATGCCAAATTTGTCCTATGAGACCATGCAAAGCCCAAGGCACAAATATCCTAATTCATTAAATGCAAAATAACTTCTAACATAAATTCTGAGCTAACTAGGAGTTATTTGCCTTAAAAGTCCTCAAAATTATATTTTTTCAATCAATTTGTGTCTTTTGTTGACTTTGCAGGCAAGGGTGCAGCACTTGCACTAGAAAATTTTCCTGTTTTGTAACCAAGATTTGGAGGCCTTTTAGGTGTCCAAATGAGCTCCATGATAGCCCATTAGAAAGCGTGTACAATCTACTTTCCAAAACTAAATTTAGTTTTCTTTTTGGGCTTCATTTACCAACTCAAAATCTCAATCTCCCAATACTGCTCAGGGCATAGCACCAACTATAAAAATAGGGACAAAATGTGATTTTTTTGGTGTTTTTGGCACTTTAAGAGTACTAATTCTGCTCCAAATGATCTCAAATTTTTTTTGGATTATGTACTTGGCCTAAGGATTCCAAAAATGTAAGCCATTCCTCACAAAATGTCCCCAAAAAATAGCACAATTCTAGTGGCGCTACGCCTTTGGCCCTCCAAAACAGTAAAAAATTCACAAGTGCAAAAGTGTGCCAAAAGTTGGATTTTGTTCAGCTGATTATGCTTGGGAGGCCTTGTAGGGGATGGATCAGCCAAGTTACCAATATTTTATTTTTCTTTAGCCTCCTTTGTTCCACCATGTTCCTCATAGGCCTTATTTTTATCAGCCTTATTGCTTTCTTCATGGCTCTTTGACCCACTACCATCATCACTCTTTGTCCCACTGTCATCATCTTCACTGCTATGTGTTTCATCACTATTTGCCTCACTAAAATCATCTTCACTGATATCATCGCCCTTTTCCTTGTTGCTTTCCTCTTTACTGACATCTGCCTCACTGACATCTGCCTCCTCATTTCCTTCTCCTTCATTGCTTGTTTCATCATTGCTTGATTTCTCATTTCCCTTATTTACATTTGATTGTTCATTGTCACCTTCCTCATTTTCTAATTTTTCATTGTTATCTTCTTTACTGATATCCTCTTCTTTGATTTCTTCTTTATTTCTCTTTCCCTCACTGCCACTGTCCTCTCTTTTTGACATTTTGACCACTCTTCCTTTGAAACCCTAGCACAACTATGAAACTAATATGGAAGAGGGTAAAGGAATGGTGATGAAAAAGGCAGCTCTGTAAATGAATAAGATAAATGGTTGAGGGTATATGTATATTAGGCTGAGTGAGAGGCAAAACCCAATGAGAACCTCAGCTGCTTTTTTAAACTCTGTGTTGAAACTCCTTGCACTGATGTAAAAATCTTAGCAATGCTTGTAATACCCTGGGCATAGATTTGGAGGTGCTTGACTTGATTTGGAGGGTTAATTTTGCTTGGAGGGGCCTCCTGGCAAAACGCGCAACACCTAGGCCAAGCGCACAGTGCCTAGGACAAGGGTGTAGCACTGAAGGCAAGCTTTTTGTGGGTGTCAGGGAAGGGTGTAGTGTCTTTCCAGGCATGCAGTGCCTTAAGAAAATATATGGGGAGAAATTTCCAGGGGCGCAGTGCCACAAAAAATTCTCCAATTTGACTTAAAAACTCAACATTTCTCCCTTTCTTGAAGCTTCTAATTGTGTGCAAGTGAAAAATGATTCATATGAAGTGTTAAAAGAGCTCATTAGGCATGTGGCATTGGCTTTATCTTTTTAACCCTCTTTCTGATTGTCTTAAGTCTCTTTCACTTTCTCACTCATGCTTCTTGACTTTTACCTTGCAGGTGACTTGAAAAGATGAAGTTGAGCTTTCTTTTTCTCCTTGAAGCATGAAAAGATCAACTTGGAAACTTTAGGATGTTTACACAATAGAAACCTCTTCCAAAACCTCCTTTGTCCCCACCATGGAGTTCAGACCATGTTTTTACCTTCTTTGACACTTCTAATTGTAGGTGACTGAAAACACTGCCTTTGACCTTTCTTTCACTCCTTAAGGCATAACAAGCTTATTAAAGACTTTTGGGACTTAACCAGATAGCAGCTTCTTCAAATCCTTGTGTAATTTCTACCATGAAACTCAACTTAACCTTCTCACCTTTTTCTTGTAATTTGCAGGAGTTATGAAATTTGTTTTTCTTCTGATCCTAGAGATTTGACCTGTTTATTTTGACGCAGCAGTAGGTTCAAAATTCTCTTTTATTCCTATCATGGATTCCAACTCATTACTTTACCTTCCCTATGCCATTTCTGCAATTGATCATTGTGTTGGCACTATGCTAGACGATCAAGTGCAAAACCCTAGTTTTCCTTACGACCAAATTGCTTCCCTTTCTTCTAGTGTAAGTTGTCTTCTCTTAGGAAAAGACCATATACCTTATCAATTCCTTCTGCTAATGGACCTCTTAACACTCCTGCAAAAGCACCAAGTTTTGCCTATTTTCCTCATGTGCAAACTCTAAAACTTAATGGATAGTCTTTCTTTGGAACTCTTTATGTTTTTCTTGAGTAACTATGTGTTGATCTTCTATTACATCTAAGCCAGATTCTAGAAAAGGAGAAACAGTGTTTGAAACACCAATGATGACCTTACAACCTGTTAAACCCTAATGACTTAGTGGGAGGGTCTTTTGATGATGATCTTGGACTGAGAATTGGCTTGGAGGCTTTAAGTGAAAAATAGAGTATTTATCAAAGGACTATATTGAAGATAAAAAATCCAATGTACTTGAGTTATCTAAAGAGCCTATAGAGATAGTTTTGAGACCATCAATGCTTGAGCAATTTGGGGATCATGGGAATGATTTAGGCTATAGGTAACCCTAGATGCAAAGTGGAGTTAGGGGCAAGGAAAAAACATAGTAATGAGGTCAAAGGTAGGAAAAATGGATGGAGATGAGTGGCACAAGCCCATAAGGAGTCTTTTAGGAGTGGGAGGGTGACCATGAAATGGCAAGGTTGATAGAATAGTGAAAATTTTCCTATAAGGATAATGAAGGGAGTGAGATTTCTAAAACTCACAATGTTCAAACAATGTTATTTTTTAAAATCTAGAACCAATCTATAGTCATCTACCAATAGTGAAAAATATTGATGACTAACAGTGGCTCCACTTGGGGAGGGAAGCTCCTTTTCAGGAGGTGTCAAGAACCTCAGAGTTCAGATCTTTGAGTTTTGAAGATCGGTACATTACTTGTACTTGGCAGACCTCTCCTCCTTCATTTGTTGATGTTTTGTTGAAGCCATGATCTCAAAAATATGAAAAGACATGATTGCTTCAATATCAGTTCTACCTACCCATCATTCTTTTCCTAACATTTTTTCTTCACTTGGGTGCATTTGGATTTGCAAAACCTTGACATTCTCTTCTTTTGAAAGCATTATACTATTTACTTCTACCCTTATGTCATCCAAGAGTTTAGATTAGGATTATGAACTCTTTTATTCTCTACCTAGTCTACTTATCTGTCAACTTTATGTTGTTTGATATATTTTCATTCTCTAAGCTACCAACATGAAATTTAAAACTTGACCAAACCAAGGTTAAGCAATTTGATTTTTCATGGGCTATGGCATTTTGGACAAGCTGCACACGGACTTTAATTTTTTACAAGTGAAAACTAACTTGAGGGCTGTGATTCAGAATTGGTTATGCATCCCTCTCATTTCTCGTTGGCTGAGATTTAAGCTTTGGGAACCAGCATCTCTTCCTAATCTAATCTACTGACAAGCCAAGTTTACATGGTTTGGAAAATCCTCTTTCACTAACTTATCAAAATAAATTGAAAACATGTTCAATCATGATTAGGCTAAATGACTGAAAAATATTTTCTTTTCTTCAAGAGGAGTGGAATTTAGACTTGCACACTTTCAGAAGTACTCTTTTTTGGTATGGGGTTGTACCTCTTCTTTAAACCTTCCCTCTTTTTCTTCTTTTCTTTGTTTTTGTATTTAATTTTTCTTCCTTTGTGTAAAAATAATCTGAAACTAAACCTAGAAAGATGCTCATAGTGTTGAGCTTATTGGCATACCTAACTTATCCTAATCTAACTTGTATATGATATCTAATTTAGGTGAACTCTCCTTTCCAATACAGCCAAGCAAGTAAGTGACTACATGATTGATTTTCATTCAACCCTTTGGGTATGCTGAAAAGACAAGAAGGCCATTCCCATCTCACTTGCTTTTGAACAGTAGTGGTGAAGACCTTCTTTACACTCTGCAACAAACTCCTCCTGGCATATTTTACTCCCTCTTGAAATGTCTTTAGGAAACAGCAAAGCGGTATCTGAATAATAACTGGCTTAGAGGATTTGGTAAATAAGCTTCATTCAAGACTACTCCTTCCTCCACTTGGTTAAGCTTGGGATTCTTTTGGGAAAGAAACTCCATCTCCTCCTCATGACATCTGTACGGTCATCCTCATCATATATTACAATGTTGTCCTCTAGAAAACCTGATATGCTCTGATTGAGTGGGTTGAATTCTGTGTGAAGGCCATCATGTTGATGAGCAGGAGCACTCTTTGGCAATAAATCTTCTTGAGAAAGTATATCCTTAGAATCAATATTTTCCTCTGTTTCTTCATGAGGCAAGACTGCAGCACATAAATCATTAGGAGAAAAAATAGAAAAGTTTTGTTTACATGAAGGTTTAGAGGCTAGCTACATGTTGAGAATCTGACTGATTTCCTCTTTAGTTAAAAGAGGAGGCATTTTCTGTTTCCTTTGGATAGAACCACAATTGTTTTCTTCCTCTTGTGAATGATAATGAGGCTGAATGTCTTCTTTTTTGTCAATACTCAAAGACTACTGATTTCTGATTGTATTAAGGTTGTCTTTGATGGACTAAAATGAAGCACAATAAAGAGGTAAAAATCCTTTCCTTTCTCCCAAACTTTCTGAACTTTCTTTTTCACCATCATAGCTGAGTTGTATTTGTTAATCACTATATTTGAGCTGTTGAAAATGACTGCCTTTGTCCCACAAACTAGTTACTGATTTTTCTGTAGTGTTAGCTTGAGCCTGGAGAACATAATAATCATCATATTAATCATACTTGGGCAGCTTATTCATAGGAGGAATGTCATCCAATATGCACACTAGATCAGCATATTTCTCCACCATATGTTGACCTATAAGTTTATTTTTTGATCTACTATAATTGGGATTAAAAGGAGAGTGTTTATGGCCAATAGCTTCTTCTTTAGCAATCTGAAATGAATCGAAGCACAAGGGTAGAGACTCAAAAGGTGTTGGATCATCCTCCATTTCTCGTTCTACAATCCCAGCAACCACACCAAGATGACTTAAGGGGAGAACTTCTAAATTTGAAAAAGGGTTCGTATCATCCATTTCTTCCCTGACCGTTTCTTTAGAGCATTCCTCCTTGTTTCTATTTGCAACTTTCTTGTAATTCTCTCTTAATAGTGAAGCATAATATGTAGGAAGGCATCTAGTACTTACTTGACAAATTTCTGCATCTTCTTCTTTGCAATCTTGCTCAGTATGCATATTTTGATTGTTATTCCTGCCTTGCAATGACTGAGATTGTTCTTCCCAAGAAAATAGTACTGGTTGTTTTGAATAATCAACTCCAACCTCAACCTTGTACTCTTCCTCTTTCCTGCCAATTATATGCATCATTTTACTAATCATTAGGGGAATTTTGAGGTCTAAAATGGGCCTCCTAAGAAAAATGTACAACAAAAATAAACTTTATAACAACCAATAGGATTCAAGATGATGATGTCAACCATGGGGGATGATTTACTATTTTTTAAATAAAAGGGTAAAAATATTAAAAAATAATAAAATAATAAAACTACTTTTTCAATTCGTATTTTCAACTTATCTCCCAAAATTTTTACTCAAATTTCGAGTGGGAGTACTCATTGGATGCAAAATTTAATTCCTCATCCAAGGAGTACCCATGTTGCATATTTTCGATGAACTTTACTACACGAAAAATGAGAAATACATAAAAAACGTGATTGTAATCACGTTTTTTTATGTATTTCTCATTTTTCGTGTAGTAGGACACATCAAAAGTATGCAACATAGGTACTCCTTGGATGGGGAATTAAATTTCGCATCCAACGAGTACTCCCGCTCGAAATTTGAGTAAAAACTTTGGGAGATAAGTTGAAAATATGAGTTGAAAAAGTAGTTTTTTCATTTTTCACTCCAAAATTTGATGATGTCATCAAATATTATTTGATTTTTTCCACTATTATTTCATAATTTCCTTAGGAGGCCCATTTTAGACCTCAAAATTCCCCTAATGTGTGTTTGTCAACATCTCTAGCTTTATCTCTGAAGATATCATTTTCTCTTGATCTGCTTTGTCTTTCTCTATTGCTCTTAGCTTTGCCTCCCTGTTCACTATGTTGGCTTCCACATCAACTGCCATCCTTTGCATTTCCTCTAGGCTTAAAGGGTCTCTTTCTCTTATTTGGAATGCCATCTCTGGGTCGAAGGCATCTGGGTAGTGTAAGAGAGCCCATTCTGGGGGTGGCTTTATCTTGGAAGGTATTGCATGGTATACTTTATTGAACTCGGCTGAAAAGTGTTGTACTGTCTCCCCTAGCTGTCTTTTCAAATGGTTGTATTCCCTTATGATGAGAAAAAAATTTCCCCTGACTGCCCACCTATCTAGGAAAACTTGAGTGAATTGATGAAAATTGCTAATGCTTGCAGCTGGAAGATCCTTAAACCAACTCTTAACTTTTCCTTGTAATGATAAGGAAAATATTATAATGCGCACATCATATTTTCCTACTTCAAATAGGTCAAGTAAATCCTCAAGAATTTGAATTTGTTTTTCAACAGTGATCTTTGTATTTTCTCCATCAAAACCGGGCAACTTATTTGCAAGATTTGCAGGGAGAACCTGGAGGATAGGAGGCAAAACCATAGGCTTGTGTCTGTCTGGGACCTTTGTGGGTATAAGTAGTGCAAAAAGAGATTTATGATTGTTTGAGGTTTCAGCGGGAGCAAGAAAGACAACATGAGGCTCGTGTTTCACTAGGTCTTTCACAGGTGTATCTGGGGTAGGCACAGGTGTATAATATGTTCATGGTCTGCAATTTGAGGCTTAGATTTTTTAGGCTTGAGATATTTCCAATGATAAATGTAGATCTCATCAGTGTATTCTTGATCAAGCTTAAAGTAGGATAGAACATAGTTATAGATAAAAACAATAATTTCCTTAATCCAAATTAGGCTTGGATACCCTCTCTTTCTGGGATGACTGGTCATACTTCAGGTTCTTCGTCCAGTGGAGTCTTTAAGCTTATTGAGAGTTGTGGAATCTCCAGGTGGAAGATTTCATCTTTTCTGTCCACCATCAACAATATTAGGATTTATTGATGCATTCCCAGGGAAGTCTATGAGAACTAGTGGGGTCAACAAGGCTACTAAAGACCAGAGGAGTCACCAGGTGGATGATACTAGGGTTTTAAAGATTTAATTGTTCTCCACCATCAACAACTAAATACCAATCTAAGGATGATTTTTGGGTTTTCTAAGTTTTAAGGAGTAATTAGGATGTTACTGACTCAGGGTCCCACCATGATCACCATTATGTTAGGTCCCCGTAATTTGTTAGATTGGAAAGACCAAATGTACAAGGGTAACAGCAAACCAATATTTGGAGTCCTAGGACCTAGCCTTCCTGGACTCAGAGAGGGCTCTCTCTATGTTTGTGTGAAAGATGTAACTTGTATGATTTTAGGGTTTTTATTTTAGGCTAGTTATAAGGATTAGGGTTTTTTTGCTTGTTTTTTTGGTTGGATAGGTTGTCAATAAAAATAGGTAGAGTAAGAGAAAATAAATCCATTGAGCTATGGAGTCTACAAAGGTCTTGAAAAGTACAACAATAGGTCAAGGGTTTTTCATAGGGCAAGTTAACAAGGCCAAATGGATCCAAGTAGGTTTAGTGAGTGTGAAATGAACATGAGGTTATGAATGCAGTAGGTTCGAAGGGCAACTAAGGATCCTTCAACATACTAAGAACAAGAAAAACTTTCAGGATGATAGAATAGAAAAACTTCAAGAGCAATGAAGGATTCTTCAACTAGACTTTTGCTAAATAGACCTCAGAACAACAAATAAGTAATCCTAAAGAGTAGTTAAGAATTCTCTGAACATTACTTTCAAAAAAAGAGATCTTTTAACATAACATTTTAGTCAAACTAAAGAGCACTTAAGGATTCTTTAATTAAACTTCAAGGAAGAAAACATAGAGATCAAAGGAGGCAGAGAGAAGTAGGGTGCCAAGAAAGCATATCCTACTCTAAAATTTATGTCCTAAGATCAAAGAAACCGTGAACATTATGAAAACTGAAGTAAACAAATACAAGAGTGGAAATACATCGCCATCTAACAGAGCTCATGAATCCTAAGAATGTGGTTAATCCATTGATGCTCAATCCAAAGCAATCACAACACACCAAAGCCAATTTATTCAATAAACTCAGGGTATATATCATATTAAGCTCAGCAACCAACCAACAGAAACAATGAGGCCCTCATGTAGTATTTAAATTTCAAAGGAGGGTCAAAACCCTAGCTAGGGTTTTGGAGGCCGTTAATTGCTCATAAATGCTAAATTTGTCCTATGAGACCATGCAAGGGCCAAGGCACAACTATCCTAATTCATTAAATGCAAAATAGCTTCTAACATAAATTATGAGCTAAATAGGAGTGATTTTCCTTAAAATTCCTCAAAAATATCTTTTTTCAATAAATTTGTGTCTTTTTTTTACTTTGCAGGCAAGGGCACAGCGCCAAGGTCCATGGGTGCAGCGCCTACACTAGAAAAATGTCCTGTTTGGTAACCAATTGTTGGAGGCCTTTCAGGTGTCCAAATGAGCTCCATGATAGCTCGTTGGAAAGCTTGTCCAGCCTACTTTCCAAAAATCCCTTTATTTTTCTGATTGGACTTCATTTACCTACTCAAAAACGCAATCTCCCAAGACTGCTCAGGGCACAATGCTAGCTCTGAAAATAGGAAAAAAAGGTTATTTTTAGGTGTTTTTGGCACTTTTGGAGTACCACTTATGCTCCAAATGATATGAATTTTTTTTTCAATGATTTCCTTGGCCTAAGGATTCCAAAAATTTAAGCCATTCCTCACAAAATTTCCCCAAAAAAGAGCGCAGTGCGAGTGGCGTTGTGCCTTTGGCCCTCTAAAATAGTAAAAAATTCACAAGTGCAAAAATGTGCCCAAAGTTGGATTTTTTTCAGCTGATTATGTTTGGGGGGCCTTGTAGGGGATGGGTCAGCCAGGTTACCAATATTTTATTTGTATTTAGCCTCCTTGGTTCCACCATGTTCTTCATAGACCTTATTGTTATCAGCCTTACTGCTTTCCTCGTGGATCTTTGACCCACTGCCATCATCACTCTTTGTCCCACTGTCATCATCTTCACTGCTATGTGTTTCATCATTATTTTCCTCACTGAGATCATCCTCACTGATATCATTTCCCTTTTCCTTGTTTCTTTCCTCTTTACTGACATCTGCCTCACTAACATCTGCCTCCTCATTTCCTTCTCCTTCATTTCTTGTTTCATCATTGATTGATTTCTCATCTCTCTTATTTACATTTGATTGTTCATTGTCACCTTCATCATTGTCTGATTTTTCATTTTTATCTTCTTTACTAATATCTTCTTCTTTGCTTTCTTCTTTATTGCTCTTTCCCTCACTGCCACTATCCTCTCTTTTTGACATTTTGACCACTCTGCCTTTGAAACCCTAGCATAGCTATGAAACTGATATGGAAGAGGGTAAAGGAATTGTGATGAAAAAGGTAGCTCTGTAAGTGAATAAGATGAATGGTTGAGGGTATATGTATATTAGGTTGAGTGGGAGGAAAAACCCAATGACAACCTCAGCTGCTTGTTTAAACTTTGTGTTGTAACTCCTTGCACTGATGTAAAACTCTTAGCAACACTTTTAATACCCTCGGCGGATATTTGGAGGTGCTTGACTTGATTTGGAGGGTTTATTTTTCTTGGAGGGCCCTCCTGGCCAAACGTGCAGCGCCTAGGCCAAGCGTGCAGTGCCTAAGCCAAGGGCGCAGTGCCGAAGGCAAGCTTGCTGTGGGTGTCGGGCAAGGGCACAGCACCTTGCCAAGCGTGCAGCACCACGTTCTAGGTGCACAAGTCCTTAAGAAAATATATGGGTAGAAATTGCCAGGGGTGCAGTGCCACTTTCCAGGCACGCAGTGCCAAGCCAAAGGCGCAACGCCACAAAAATTTATCCAATTTGACTTAAAAACTCAAAATTTATCCCTTTCTTGAAGCTTCTAACTCTGTGCAAGTGAACAATGATTCATATGAAGCTTGAAAAGAGCTCTTTAGGCATGTGGCATCGGCTTAATCTTTGTAACACACTTTCTGATTGTATTAAGTCTCTTTCACTTTCTCACTCATGCTTCTTGACTTTTGCCTTTCATGTGACTTGAAAAGATGAAGTTGACCTTTATTTTTCTCCCTGAAGCATGACAAGTTCAGCTTGGCAACTTTAGGATGTTTACACAGTAGAAGCCTCTTCAAAAACCTCCTTTGTCCCCACCATGGAGTTTAGACCATGTTTTTACCTTCTTTGACGCCTCTGATTATAGGTGACTAAAAACACTGCCTTTGACCTTTATTTCACTCCTTAAGGCATAACCAGCTTATTAAACACTTTTGGGACTTAGCCAGATAGCATCGTCTTCAAATACTTGTGTAATTTCCTCCATGAAACTCAACTTAACCTTCTCACATTTTGCTTGTAATTTGCAGGAGTTATGAAATTTTATTTTCTTCTGATCTTGGAGATTTGAACTGTTTATTTTGACACAGTAGTAGCTTCAAAATTCTTTGTTGTTCCTATCATGGAGTCCAAATCATTTATTTACCTTCCCTATGCCATTTCTGCAATTGATCATTGTGTTGGCACTCTGCCGGACCATCAAGTGCAACACCCTAGTTTTTCTTAAGACCAAATTGCTTCCCTTTCTTCTGGTGTAAGTTGTCTTCTCTTAGGAATAGACCATCTACCTTATCAATTCCTTCTGCTAATGGACCTCTTAACACCCCTGCAAAAGTGCCAATTTTTTCCTATTTTCCTCATGTGCAAACTCTAAAACTAAATGGATAGTCTTTCTTTGGAACTCTTTAGGTTTTTCTTGAGTAACTATGTGTTGATCTTCTATTACATTTGAGCTAGCTTCTAGAAAAGGAGAAACAGTGTTTGAAATACCAATGATTACCTTACAACTTGTGAAACCCTAATGACTTAGTGGGAGGGTCTTTTGACCATGATCTTGGACTGAGAATTGGCTTGGAGGTTTTAAGTGAAAAACAGAGTATTTGTCAAAGGGTTGTATTGAAGATCCAAAATCCAATGTACTTGAGTTCTAAAGAGCCTACAAAGATACTTTTGAGACCATCAATGCTTGAGGAATTTGGGGATCATGGGAATGGGTTAGGCTATAGGTAACCCTAGATGCAAAGTGGAGTTAGGGAAAAGGAAAAACAGAGTAATGAGGTCATAGGTAGGAAGAAAGGATGGAGATGAGTGGCACAAGCCCATAAGGAGTCGTTTAGGAGTGGTAGGGTGACCATGAAATGGCAAGGTTGATAGAATAGTGAAAAATTTCCTATAACGATAATGAAGGCTGTGAGATTTCTAAGACTCACAAAGTTCAAAAAATGTTGTTTTTGGAAATCTAGAACCAATCTATAGTCATCTACCAATAGTGAAAAATAATGATGACAAACAGGGTTATTTCATTAAGATCTTGATGTTATGTGTATCATATTGCTTTGGATTGGATTATGTAGATAATTAGGTTTATTGCGCTCATGTATGAATCGATATAATTGTGATATTATATTGTACCAATTTAGTCTGATTGTGTATATGTGATTGTTATGTAACAATGACAACTGATGGTGAGTTTATGACGTGAAAATGTTAGTTGGTTACTTTTATGGATATCTTGATCTTATTTATGTTGAGTTGAGGTGTTGTGAAGTTATATTGTGCTAATCTAGATTGATTGTGCAGACAAGATAGCCTCCCCTGAGATACATTGAGGTATGAGTTTTCTTATGTTGTATACTTGGTGCTTGACTGTTTTGAGTGTTTTATTAAATGCCATCTAGTTGATCTATTTAGCATGGTATGTTTGCAAGTTGTTTGAATGTTTGATTAATTTCATGATATGAGTTTGTATCTATAATATTTCATGAAGGAATGATATTTCTTTAAGATGGTTGTGCTAGCACATATGTGCTGAGATAGTCGGTATATACTTGAGTGTAAGTAGGTGATAGTTGTAGAACTATGTATTATGACCGATGAATGTTAGTTGACCAATAGATTATGACATGGTTTTTAGTCTTGGTAGAAGTTGATTTTGATTTATTGATATGTTGTCTTGATGTTTATACATATGGCTGACATATGTGTTCAGTTACAGGTCAGTGTGCTTGGCACAACAAGGTAAGATAACAAGTATATTGGTATGTTTATTTATTCGTTGATAGTTGTGTGGTGATGGCAGTATGATGCAAGGGATTGCATGGCAAGAGACTACCATGCAATATTGAAGAAGGCTCGAGTTGAGATTTCCCTGGAAGTATTGGAAACCATGGGGATTGAGTCATGGTGTATGTTGTAAATTCTTGTGTTTTCACTGTTTTGATTTGTTGGTGTTTGATTTGTGGTCTTGATTATGTCTGGTGCATAGCTATGCCACTTTGTTGCAGTGTCGTATTGATTTTGGTTCTCATGGTATTGTTCTTATTCGTTTTTGTTCTTTCGTTTTGTCTGAGAGTCTTGGAGATTGGTTTGGAAAGAGGAAAGTTAATGGATCCTGGGGAGAGCTCTGTGGTAGCCAACAAGTAATGTAAGACATGAATGAAGCTCTGGGCACGAGTAGGCACATCAGAAGGTAAGAGTATGATAGTCAATTGGACTGGTTGGGTCCATTGTGGTAAATGGATGGTGGCAATACAAACATCAAAAAGGAAATAGAAAAGGTAAAATGAATGAGGTGTTAGATGCCTTCGCTATGTTGGGAATTGTTGTTCTCAACATTGTGCATGTTGTGCCCAAATGAGGAAGTTCTCTTAACCTAGACCTTATCATATCTAGCCATTTCATTGTGATCATAATTTTGTTGATGTTTACATATGTATACATGTATGTATGTATGTATGTCGTTGATTGACAGGGTTGTCATGGATCTTGATGGTTTTATGTTGATTTTTTTAATGTATGTATGTATCTATGTATCTCTGTCACAGTATGACAGGGTTTCAAGGATCATTTTTGTGGAGGAATGATTGCTTATGTAGGTGAATGGCATGAAGAGGTTCCTGGCTATGTGGAATCAAGTGGTAGAGTAACTTTGACAGATATATGATGTAAGTATCATGTGGATATGATTTAATGTTATATGCGTATACTATGCCTAGGTTTATGGAGAGGTAATACTGAGAGGTACATCAACGGTGTGAAAGTAGTGTGATCTGTGGCATGCTAGGAGAAGCATGGATAGTGGAAAGACACTACAAGAAAGGTTTCTTGTGGGTTCAGTGTTTGTTCTTTGGATGTACAGTGCTATTGTTGTGTATGTTTTGTGCATGTTGTATATGTTGGGTGCAGGAATTACACTTAAACAAACTCCTCAACAATCAATTTGTCAACCCGGGGGATTCGTAAACTTAGAGACGAAACACAGGCAATGCCAGAGATGGTATGAATCTTCCTAATGTAAATCCCTACTTATTTAAAGGAAATATTGCAGAATCAAATCAAAAGAGAAGAAGGTAACTTGAACCATCAAAAATAATTTAAGACTGGAACGAGGAAGTATGCATTTGCAAGAGAGAATTAAAGATAAAAGGCAATCACTCCCACTAATGGTTTTTTAACCTACTGAGTGTGTGTTTTCCCTTAGAAGAGACACTTTAGAAGTCTTGTTAGATGGGCCCTTAAACCTGCTTCCTTAGATATTTCCTTCTTGCATTAACCTGTCCTGCATTAGTGCAGGATCAGAGATTTATGTAGAAGGTATAAATAGTGTCTTTACTGAAGGTTTTTTTACTTCATGCGAGGGTTCGAACTTTTCAAGGTTTAGAGCACTCAGATCTTGTGGTAAGAAACTGGTTCTTGCACCAAAACAGAGCTTCCTTCACTTAGCATTTAATCCTTAAAATGAGTGTTCAATTATTGCAAGTGCTAGTTTTCTATCGAATCAAATTGCACACATAAAAGTGAATGTTTCTGATCTTAACAAAATGCAGAAATAAAGAAACAATCATTTATCCTATCATAAACATTTAAAGAAATAAAGAAGATTGCGGAAAGTAGATTAAGAAAACTTGCTGCAACACACCACCATGCACTGGTGCAGGTTCATTTCTCCTGCTTGGACCAGGCAGAAAAACCAATTAAAAAGAATTGCAGGAAAATAAAATATCACACCAACGTGCACTGGTGCAAGTTTTTTTCTCCTGCTTGTACCGGGCAGATGAAAACCAATATGAAATCAAGTGCAGGAAAGTAAATTGCAAGGAAAGAAAATGTATCTACTTCACACAATGGATCTGTTTTCACTCAGACAAGAATACATGTGTTGAAAGTTAAATCACACTTTGATAATATAAACACAAATTACAAGAAAAAGAAAATGGGGTAAACGTGCTGGGTTGGCTGGGCCCTAGCTAACCAGCGCGTTTCCCTTTTAAGTTAAAACGCCGCTCAATAAACTAGTCAATTCATCATCTTAAAGACAGAAACACAATTTCTGAAACATGAGGCGGAGCTCCCTTTTTATTAATTCATTGAGGTGAATACATGCATTAATACAATGTCCAACCCAGATTTGGACGATAACAAAACAACTTGTTACCGCCTATCAAACTTCGCTCTAAAAACTCTCAAAAATTCTCCCTTTGTCCTATTTACATTTTACATTATATAGGCCCTTCACCAAAGGCTTAGATAGGTCCTTTAACTGATTACATAACAAAATGCAGAATTTAGTTGCGGCCTTCAAAATAAGATGGTTTTGCAAAATTGGTCGTAGCTAACCAGATTTTTCCCTTCACAGATTGGTCACGGCTGCCTTTGAATCACTCTGTTGTCATGGCTGAAGTGGGTCAAGACGAGGCGGTGATCGAGGAGGTTCGGATCTACCACGAAGATATGTTGTGCTAGCAATGGTGCAAGATCTAATCCTGCACTAAGATCAGTAGTCACGGTAAGCACTCTAACTATCAAATAACCATTGGAGATATCGATAAGTTAAAAAAGTGATTTAAAAGTAAGAAATCATGTAATAAATATTAAATTAATGCTAAATTGAATTAAAACATGAAGAATAAAGGTTTATACGAAATATGTCACCGTCCTTGGGCTGGTGCAAGATGAGGGTGCATAAAAGAGGTGAAACAGACGTAAATGGTTATGATTTAGGAAGGGTAAAATGGTAAAAAGAGAGAAAATTAGGGGGCTAACATCCTCCCATCCCTAAGCTATTGTGTGTCCTCACACGACTCTTTACCTCTGCAAAAAACCTTCAAAAATTTGAGCATTCCAGCTCACTCCTGCTCTGGCATACTATCATCAGTCTGCAATGTTTCAAACTTCTTCTTTTTGGATGTTCTTCAATTTCTTCGTCACCTTTTTAAGTCATCTGAAACATTGCGAAGCATGGTACTTCCACACCCTAACTTCTCCTTTCCTTTTCTGGATCTCTGCCATGAATTCTTCTTTATTCTGTTCTTTTTCCTTCTGCGCTTTAGCTACGAGCTGCTCTAAGTTCTGCACTTGAAGCTCCAGCTTGACTATCTGAGTAGTAGGAGCTACCGAGTCTTCCTCTTTTTCTATCTCAACAGGGGTTGTGTTTTCTTCAGGGACCTCAGTATCCCTCATGACTTCAGTAAACACTTCTTCCTCTTCTGGTTCTTCTTCTTCTTCTTGCTCTTCCGGTTCTTCTTCTTCTTCTTTTACTTCTTCCTGTTCTTCTTCTTCTTGCACTTCTTCCTGTTCTTCTTCTTCTTGCACTATTTCTTATTGCACTGGTGCTGGAGGGGATTCAACGTTCTGTGGGGACTGTGGTTCTGCACCAGGTTCTTCATTCTTTTTCCGAGCCTTAATAAAATCAGCCAACAGAGTGTCATCTACAACTTCCACAGATTTTGCTACATCCACAAGGAATGACAGCAAATCGTCTTCTTCGGGGGTCTGTTCATGTATTGGTGGCATCGGAAGAGTTTCTTCAATAGGTTTACCCGATGTCTTCTTTTTCTTTGGAGATGGGCCCTTTTCTTCTATTGATTTCCTGGGTCGTTTCCTTTTTGCACTAGTGCAAGAAGGACTTCTCTTTACACTTGGACCTTTGCTTGTGCTAGCCAGGGTCTCTGTTTTCTTTTCAGCAGTTGTCTTCTTTCCTACAGATGGCTTTTTATCTAGTTGCTTCAACAACGCCTACCAAGTCATGCCCTTAATTTCCAATTGTTTCTGGACCAAGATTTTGATCAGGTCGTGGTGATATAATTTCTTATAGGTTTGGTCTGTCCGTGCCCCCTACACACTCTTGGCCATATTTTCCAAACTCTTAAGCAAAAAATAAGTGAAATCCATCCTCCACTGGACATGTCGGCCGAGTTCAAAGTCTTGCAGCATCCTGAAATGATACACAAAGGTGAGGGAGTACCTTCCCTCAAAAGTCACGAATTTCTGGAGGACAAAAAGTAGGTCCCGCCACTGTCCTAGCAAGGCACTGCGCAGAACTACGAAACGCTGCAGCGCTTCCTCTCGAGCTTCTGATTTTTAAAGTACTGCACACCAGTGTTTTGCAAGCCTGTCGCTGCTACTATCGATTTTTCTGTGACTTTAAATTTCAGGGGCCCAATCTTTACACGACTGTTTTTAAAACCCTTTGCAAAATGTAGGGCCACTTCACTGTTGTGCCCATCAAATTTCTGCAAAAACTGAAGAAAGCCTGAGTCTCGCAATAGTGAAAGACTATTGCGAAACTCAGTAGTTTGATCTACCTCACTGAAGGACGAAGGTTCACATCGAACAAGTGGCATCTCTGCTTAACCGTTATGAACAGTCCAAAAATTGCATGCAATACCGGAAAATTTTGGCTCTTTATAGATAGGGATCTAACTGTCCACCATCCCTTTTGTCTTATCACCGATCCATCCCACCAAAATAGTCGTGGATGCACGGCATGTTCAGAATCATGCAGGATTGGTACTTGCGGCGACGTTTTTAACAGCTAAGCGAGGTAATCATTATAAGTGAAGGAAGTTTAGGATCATGGCGGAAAGGGTAATTATATCCAAGAAATGGTTAAACATTTCCGCACTCCTTCATAATTCAAAAAAATAACTTTCGCATTTATTAAAAAATGATCATGATTATTAACTAAAAACACCTTGTACTTTAAATAATTTTCTCCGAGTTAATATGATAGCACAAGTACTCCTTAAATAAGTGAAAAGGGCTTCTTGTAAACTTTCATGATGACCACTTTCCTATGAAATATACTTATGAAAAGAACAAATTGTACTCTGCTTCTATCAAGGTGCGTGCTTGCACTGATCTGTTTACACTGCTTACTATGACGTTCTGCTAGTACCATTATGCTTGTATTATTATATAGGACGATATGCTTGCACTAGTGCAAGCATATTGTTTGAAAAAAAGAACAGAGAATTTAAGTAAAATATAGGCTGGACTTCTAACATAGCTTCCTCAACTGGTACTGGAAATTTTCCTCGCCCTTTTTTGATGCTTCAGAGTGTCTTTTTTCTCTTTCTGTATGAGGTCCTGCAATGAATTCATGAGGGAACAAAGAAGTGGGAAAGGGGAAAATTTCAGAATGGGAAGGAATTTTGCTACAGGGATTCCAGGAATAGTACAAGAGGGGATAAACAGAAGAGGGATAGGGAAAAAAATTCAAGGGTAAAGTGGGATTTTTACGAAGTGGGTAGTGTAAATTCAAAAGAATGCGGGAAGGTTAATCATTCTGGAATTTAAAGAAGAGAACTGAGGGAATATTATGAAATGGGATATGAAGAAAGGTAGAAAATTTTCTAGAAGGTCTGCCTGTACTGGTGCAAGAAAAATAACTGCAGCGAGAATTAAGTCTTACTTGAATAAAAATATCCACGCTAATTACCCAATGTATAAAGGTCTGTTGAACCTGCTTTTACTCGGTGGTCGCTAGCATATCTAAAGATCAAGAGACATTCTCTTTTAATAGAAATTTTTGATCTTCTTGCCAGCAAGCTGGTTTTCAGGTTGACCCTTCTACAATAATGTTAGCGAACTGATTTTCACAATTACAGGAAAATATTTGTTCTTTACTTCTTCTTTTTTATTAATTTTTTTTTGTATTTAAAAAAAAAAAAAAATCCAAGAGAAAGAAGGATTTATGTCTTCAAAAGTTTGGTATTACCATTCACCACTACCGTCCCAAATTCCTGTTGGACTTGTTGTGTAAAATATTTCTTGGCAAGTGGCTGAAAATACTTCTTTAATGTATGTCCATTTACCAAGAATACTAAATTTTGTCCATCAATACTTTTAACTTCTACTGCTCCATTCTCGAATAGTCAGATCACTTCATAAGGTCCCATCCAACATGTATGGAACTTCCCTTTAAAAATTTTAAATCTAGAATCATAAAGGAGTACCCAATCACTTGGTTGGAATTCCTTTTTCTGAATAGACTTGTCATGCCACCTTTTTCGTTGTTGCTGAATTAGGATGTTCTGCTGAACAGCATTTCTACGAAATTCATCTAACTCATTTAATTGGATAAGACGTTGTTGTTGTGCCTCAAAGAGATCTAGTCCTAACTAAACTACAGTTCTGAAAGTTTTGATCTAGAACTCAATTGGTAACAGAACCTGTTTTCCATATAACAACTCATGTGGTGTATGTCCCGTGCTATTTCTCCAAGTGGTTCTGTATGCCCACAAAGCTTTTGGTAATCTTTTAGCCTAGTCTTTCCGATGCATATTTACTGTCTTTGTAAGAATGGACTTGATCACTTTGTTTGTAGATTCCACCTGGCCATTTTCTTGCCGGTGATACGGCGTGGATTTCCTGTGCCAGATCTTGTATTGCTCCATCACACCCTGTACCAGATTAGAAATAAACTGTGGACCATTGTCAGAAACAATTTCTCTAGGCACACCAAATCTAGCAAAGATTTCAGTAAAAATAAAATCAATAATAACTTTTTCTGTAGCAAAAGGAACAACTTTAGCTTCTACCCATTTTGTAACAAAATCTGTACAAACCAAAATATGCTTTTTACTTAAGGATGTTGGATTTATTGGCCCTATAAAATCAATAGCCCATTTTTCAAATGGCTCAATCATAACTTGGGGGCATAAAGACATTTCATTGGTTTGATTAGGCTGGCCCATTCGTTGACAGCGATCACATCGCTTGACATACTGTTTTGCATCCTTAAACAAGGCCAAAAGTGACCAACACGTAATACTTTATATGAAGTCTGCTTATCAGCGAAGTGGCCTCCATAAGGTTCATCATGAGCATATTTCAATATTTCAAACACTTCCTCCTCTCTTACACATCTACGGATAATCATATTTGGACTAGTGTAAAAGAGATCTCCTTGAATCTAGGAATATGCAGCACTTTTCTGAATAATATTCCGCTTTTCACGAGAAGACAAGTGAGGTGGTGTTTTTCCAGTGACCAAATA
Organism: Pinus albicaulis; assembly: GCA_034641835.2. NCBI lineage: Eukaryota > Viridiplantae > Streptophyta > Pinopsida > Pinales > Pinaceae > Pinus > Pinus albicaulis. The sequence goes on from CM076569.1 coordinate 340,288,540, forward strand.
ATTAGCAATGTTAGCAAACCATGGAGAATCGGTTGACATAGAAAAAATATGTTCATCTAGAAAATCATCATTAACAGGAGTTTCTTCACCAGGATTATCTAATCTAGAAAGAAAATCTGCTACAACATTAGATTTCCCTGGTCTATCAATAATAGTAACATTAAAATCCTGCAACAATCGTAACCACCTAGTCACTCTGCCACTTGTCAATGGTTTGTTCATCAAATATTTAATCGTGGAATGATCAATATGTAAAAATACTTCATATCCTGTAATATAGTGCCTGAACTTATTAACTGCAAAAATCACAGCTAAAAACTCTTTCTCTGTAACTGTATAATTCAATTCAGCAGAAGAAAAATTCTTAATAATATAATAAATAGCATAGGATTGATTATATTCCTTTTTTCCTAAAGCTGTGCCAATAGCCAAATCTGAAGCATCAGAGAAAATGTGAAAAGGCAGGGACCAGTTAGGACCTCGCAAAATTGGTGCTTGCACAAACTTTTCCTTTAATGTTTCAAAATACTGTTGGCAAGCTATGGACCAAGAAAATTCACTATCCTTAGCTAGAAGTTGGAAAAGAGAAGTAGGTATCTTCTAAAAATTTTCAATGAATCTTCTATAGTAACCATCAATGTCCTAAAAAACCCTCTTACTTCCCTTTGAGTTTTGGGTGTAGGAAGATGTAGAATGATTTCAATCTTTGCTGAATCAACTTGGATACCTTTGTCAGAAATCAAATGGCCAAGCACCACTCCTGCTTTGCACATTAATCTACATTTCTTATCACTCAAAGCGATATGGGCTTCTTAACAACGAAGAAGTACTTTCTCCAGATTTTTGAGAGCTTCCTCAAAAGAATCACCAAACACAGAAAAGTCATCCATATAAATTTCTACAAATTCTAGATCAGCAAAAATGGCCAGGACTGCCCTTTGAAAGGTATCCAGGGCATTACATAAACCAAAGGGAAGCACTTTATAAGAAAATGTCCCCCATGGACATGTAAAAGTAGTTTTATCTTGATCTTCGGGTGCATTCTGTATTTGGTTATAACCACTAAAGCCATCCAAAAAGGAGAAATATTTCTTTCCTGCAAGGGTATCAAGCACCTGATCAATGAAAGGGAGAGGGAAGTAATCTTTAAGAGTGGCTTTATTCAATTCTCGATAATCAATACAAATACGCCATCTTCCATCTTTCTTAGGTACTAGCACTAATGGAGAGACCCACTGACTGTTGGAAATAGGATAGATACAACTGGTATCTAAGAGTTTCTGTAATTCTTCCTTCACAATATCTCTTAGAGCTAGATTCAATCACCTTTTGGGTTGTTGGACAGGTCGGGTTCCTTCCTGAATATATATATGATGTGTACAAGTTTTAGGAGGGATACCCTTCATATCTTCATAGCCCCAAGCAAAGGCACTATGATGGTTTTGCAACAAATTCACAAGCTGCTCCTGCTGAGATGAGTCCAAATCTGAACTGATATGCAAGGATTTACCAGGGCTAATCTCAAGAAGAGTGGTATCAGGCTCAGGAGTACTCAAGGGAGTGGTCAAGTGCAATGGTACAGAAGAATAAGAATCATGATTTTCTTGAAAATATAGGCTGAAAATTTGGCTCAAAGGCTCAAAATTAGGCATAGTGTCTAGATTATTCAGAAAATCTTGAATCTCATCTTCTTGTGAAGACCCAGTATAATGATGAATAAGGGAAATAGAATGAGTCTCCTCGACACTTCTTTGATCTAACCATAAAGTATCTCGAAGGTCCTGAATGGATCTGGCAGGGGGGTATAAGGTAGCTTTCTTCCTAGAATCTCCATGTGAAATATACATATCACCGGAACGACATCCAATATATGCATCAACCGTAGCAAGCCATGGTCGACCCAAGATCAAGGGATGTCCTCCTACTGGGTTCTTTGGCTGAAGCACAATGAAATCAATAGGATATTCCCAAGAATATAATGAGATGATCACATCGTCCAATACTCTTTCTAGCTTAATTTTAGATCTATCTGCTAATTCAAGCAAAGTAGGAGTAGGGCGAAGATGAGATAACCGAAGTTGATCCATGGTTTGCTTAGTCATGACATTAATGGCTTCCCCCAGGTATATAAGAACATTAGAGACAAGGACATTACCAATCTGAACTGAGACAACAGGGTTTCTGGGATCAGTATATTTTTCCACAGACACATACCGTCATCAAATTTTCTGCCCTACCAAAAAATTGAATGGTTTGGGGTTCCAATCTCTTCCTCCCGGGTTTCTTGAGACATATTTCCTTAATAATATTGGTACAAATGGGGATCTCTTTGATGGCTTGAAGCAAGGGTACCTTAATGAAAATATTCTGAAGCTCAGATGCCAAACTAGTCTCAGAAATAGGCTCACTCCTTTCCATTACTAGCCTCTCTGGGAAGGGAGGTTGGTTGGAAGAAGATGGCAAGGATTTAGAGGGTAAAGGCTGCTTAGTGACAGCTTTTGGAGAATGGTTAAGAGTTTCCTCTTCTCCTTTCTCTTTAATGATCACCATAGGTTGCTTTTGATTTTCTGATGTTACAGTCCTTCCCGATCTTAATTGAATATCATGAACCCCAACTGGAATAGACTGGTACTCGAATGATAAAGGTGGGTTTTTTACATAGATCATTTGCACTTCTTTATTATTATTAGGATTGGGCATAGATTGAGCAAGCAACTAAGGAGGTCGAAAGGGTGGAGGTAAAGGCACCGATGGAGTGGACTGACTCGGAAGTTGAGGCATTGAATAAGGTGCATGTGTAGATGGATATGACTGCATAGGTGGCTAGTAGGAATATGGAGAATGAGTTGGCCCTCTCCAACCTTGTTGCCATGGTGGAGAAGGTTTCCCATGCTGATATTGATTCCCATACTGCCACCGCTGATGAGAGTTAGGATAAGAATATGCATGTGAATTATAACCAAAATAGTGTGGAGAAAATTCAGAATCCATACCTGTACCTACCTGAGGCCAATTCCTTCTTGCTCCCATAGCATTCAAGCATTCAACTTTAGGTTGTCCCCCTAGAAATACAGCTTTAAGTCCTGGTATAGAGGGACATTTTTCTATGATATGGTCTTCTGCACAAATAGCACACTTATTAGTTTCTTTCAAATTAAGAGGACACTCTTTAGGAGGATGCTCGTCTCTACATTTAGGACAGAAAATACATGATGACTCTTGTTCCTTCATGATTTTCTGCTGAAATTTTAAGGAGTCTAACTGTTTGGTAACAGTGTTCATTATATCAATTTTCATGTTTTCCATTTTATTTTTTAGTCCAATAATCATAGCATCAGTAAATTCATTTTTTCTATTTCTATTTCGAGTTCCTCTACCGGATCTATACTGGTTTCTTGAAAATTTCCTGCATAATTCACAAATTTGATCAAAATTTTGCTGAGAAATATCACCTTGTCCTAACAGATTCAAATTATTTCTAGCATTATCAGTAAGTCCTCTTAAGAACAAGGTTCTAATAGTGTTCGTATCAAGCTTGATTTTTGAACTTTGTAAAATATATAGAAATATTTCCAGATAATCTTCAAGAATTTCATCATCATCTTGTATGATTGTAAAAATTTCATCCTGCATGTCCCGAGTTTTGCAATATTCTTGATATTTATACAAAAACACTCTCTTCATCTGATCCCAAGAGGTTATAGTGTTTCCTCTAACCCCATAAACCAACGTAGAGCTGAGTCCTTGAGGGTAACAAGAAATAATCTTAACTTCTAAGCATCAGTTGCATAATCATAACTTCTACACATAATATAAAACTCAAATAGAAAAGATTCATGATCTTCATGAACTTTACCATGGAAATGAGGGGGATTTGATGGTGGAATATTCTTCATTTGCGCCACAGTATCAAGATCCAGAATTGGAAACACAAAAGTGGATTGTTCATCACTTACTTGGTTGTCACCAATCCCTTCCAAATGATCTTGTTGGTTTGCCATTGTTCCCCTTTTACTGGTACCACTCTCCAGAGGCTGATCCACACCTGAGCTGTTATCACCAGAATCCAGGTGGATTGTTCCTGCATGATGGGTTTGAATTGGATTGGGATTCCTGCTTACAGAAGGAGACCCAATATGAAAAAAAAATTCAGAATTCTTTCGGCCCTTAGTGGGCTTCGAACCCTTACCTTTTCTAGGCATTCATTTCAAAAGGAAAGAAAAAAATAAAAATAACAAACAACTTCTAAAAAATGCTATCAGAAATCAATTAACACTAGTAACATTCCTTCAAAGAAACAACACAACAAAAATAAAGAAAAATTACCTCTATTGTATAATCAGAAAATTCTTACCAAATCAAATCGCCTCCTCGGCAACAGCGCAAAAATGTTGGGTGCAAGAATTACACTTAAGCAAATTCCTCAACACTTAATTTGTCAACCTAGGGGATTCGTAAACCTAGAGACGAAGCACAGGCAATGCCAGAGATGGTATGAATCTTCCTAATCTAAATCCCTACTTCTTTAAAGGAAAGATTACATAATCAAATCAAAAGAGAAGAAGGCAACTTGAACCATCAAAAATAATCTAAGACTGGAATGAGGAAGTATGCATTTGCAAGAGAGAATTAAAGATAAAAAGAAATCACTCCCACTAATGGTTGTTTAATCTACTGAGTGTGTGTTTTGCCTTAGCAGAGACACTTTATTAGTCTCGTTGCATGGGCCCTTAAACCTGCTTCCTTAGAGATTTCCTTCTTGCATTAATCTATCCTGCACTAGTGCAGGATTAGAGATTTATGTAGAAGGTATAAATAGTGTCTTTACTGAAGGCTTTTTTTACTTCATGCAAGGGCTCGAACTTTTCAACATTCAGAGAACTCATATCTTGTGGCAAGAAATAGGTTCTTGCACCGGATCAGAGCTTCCTGCACTTAGCATTTAATCCTTAAAATGAGTGTTCTATTATTGAAAGTGATAGTTTTCTATCGAATCAAATTGCACACATAAAATTGAATGTTTCTAATCTTAACAAAATGCAGAAATAAAGAAACAATCATTTATCTCGTCATAAACATTTAAAGAAAGAAAGAAGATTGTGGAAAGTGGATTAAGAAAACTTGTTGCATCACACCAATGTGCACTGGTGCAGGTTCATTTCTCCTGCTTGGACCAAGCGGAAAAACCAATTAAACAGAATTGCAGGAAAAGAAAATATCACACCAACGTGCACTAGTGCAGGTTTGTTTCTCCTACTTGTACCAGGCGAATGAAAACCAATCTAAATTCAAGTGTAGGAAAGTAAATTGCCAGGAAAGAAAGTGTATCTACTTCACACAATGGATCAGTTTTCACTCAGACAGGAATACATGTGTTGAAATTTAAATCACACTTTGATAATATAAACAAAAATTACAACAAACAGAAAATGGGGTAAACGTGCTGGGTTGGTTGGGCCCTAGCCAACCAGCACGTTTCCCTTTTAAGTTAAAACATTTCTCAGTAAACTAGTCAATTCATAAGCTTAAAGAAAAAAACACAATTTCTTAAACATGAGGCGGAGCTCCCTTTTTATTAATTCATTGGGGCGAATACATGTGTTAATACAATGTCCAACCGAGATTCAGGTGATAACAAAACAACCTGTTACCGCCTATCAAACTTTGCTCTAAAAACTCTGCTAAAAATTTCTCCCTTTGTCCTATTTACATTTGATATTATATAGGCCCTTTGCCAAAGGTCAAAATAGTTCCTTTAACTGATTACATAACAAAATGTAAAATTTAGTTTCAGCCTTCAAAATAAGACGGTTTTGCAAAACTGGCCGTAGCTAACCAACTTTCGCCCTTCACGAATTGGTTGCGACTTCCTTTGAATCACTCTGCTGTCGTGGCTGAAGTGGCTCAAGATGAGGTGGTGATCGAGGAGGTTCGGATCTGATGCGAAGATCTGTTGTGCTGGAAATGGTGCAAGATCCGATCCTGCACTAAGATCAGTGGTCACGGTATGCACTCTAACTATCAAATAACCATTGGAGATATCGATAAGTTACAAAAGTGATTTAAAAGTAAGAAATCATGTAATAAATATTTAATTAATGCTAAATTGAATTAAAACATGAAGAATAAAGTTTTATACGAAATATGTCACCGTGCTTGGACTGCTGCAAGATGAGGGTGCATAAAAGAGGTGAAACATAGGTAAATGGTTATGATTTAGGAAGGGGAAAATGGTAAAAAGAGAGCAAATTATGGGGCTAATAGTATATTCAATGATTTTACCTATGGTGATGTTTAATGTTTCATATGTAGTATTGTGTGCAAATGAATTTTTATGCCTGCTATATATATGGTGTTGTGTGTATATTGCATATGCAGTGCTAGGTATAGATGGTGCTATGTGCATGTTGGATATGTGGTGTTGTGTACATATGGTGCTATGTACATGTTGAATATGAAGCGCTCTGTAGATATGCTGATGTGTGTGTGTTATACATGTGGTGTTATGTGCATATGGTGTCGGGTGCATGATTATACACATGGTGTTCTGTGCATGTGGTGTTGTGTATAGGTTCTACATGTGGTGTTGTGTGTAGGAGGTTCCAAGTACATGTCGTGCATGTGGTGCTATGTAAATATGGAGTCGTGTACATTTCGTGCATGTGGTGTTGTGTACATGTGGTATTGTGTACACATTGTCCAAGTGGTGCAATGTACATTTGGCATTGTGTACACATTGTGCAGGTGGTGTTGTGTACATGTGATGTTGTGCACATGTTGTGTAGTTAGTATTGTGTACAAGTAGTATTGTGTACATGTTGTGAATATGATACTGGTATACATGTGGTATTGTGTGCATGTCATACATGTGTTGCCATAATGTAGTACTATGTCTGTGCATGTTGTAGTCATGGTATCGTGACATGTGTATGCATCGTGCTCTACTCTATGTATGTATATGTATGTATATGTACTATGTTGCGTTATACACTAAGTGTAGGTGCATGTGTTTTATGTATGTGTAGGCATATGTATTTTGTTTTATTGTACTCCGGATGTATGTGTATGTACATGTATTATGTTATACACCATGTATAGGCGTATATATTTTGTTGTGTTGTATAAAGGGCATGGGTGTATGTCTTGTATGGTGTTCTATACCTTGTGTGGATGTACATGTTGTGCATTGTGTGTATGTGTACATGGTTGAGGAGAATGCTCTGGGTGTTTGTCGGGTGTGGCAACCGATCTAGCATGTGTACAAAAAGAACAAAGGAAGAAGTAAGGATTGATGAAGGATAAGTATCGATATTTTACTTTAGTTCTATTATGCATTTGATATGTGACGCTGACTTATGATGGTTACATGTGATTTATTATTATGGTTTATGATGATTGCATGTGATTTATGATTTTTATCTATGATGGTTGAATTTTTAGCTAGCTTGTTATGATATGTTTATACATGATGGTTTGATTAAACAACTAGTTTGACTTGTGTGAGAGCAATTAAACAGAAGCACAAGTGCACCTTACCAATGAGGTATGATGTGAGTTTATTTCAATTTATTTTGATTTTAATGGAAATTATTTTCTTGCTATAGGAAAGCATGCAATGCCCAGTTTGGGATGGTTGAAATTGAGTGCAAGCATTAGAAACAACAAGAAAAGGAATCGAAAGACACATCAGTGTGATGGTAAAGCACTTCAGGAGTAGTGCCATTATGGAACACTAGTACATAATAATGTCCATTGATTTCCATGAGCATGCTATGATTGATATGATGGTTTTGATGCAGTTATATTCCTTGGCTTTTATATCTTCCAATGCGAGGAAGCCTTTCCAAGGAATGGACTGCTCAAGATGGGGATGCTAGAGGAACTTGGAAGGTGAGTGACTACACAGAAGGGGTTACTAGATTTCCCGAGGGACTGTATAGTAGAGAAGTGAAGGTCTGGGATGGATTGATTTTGGTCATTAGAATTGCAAGATGGAATTAGATTCACATTGGGAGTGTACTTAGCAACAATGAGCCAGTAAATGTTCACTAAGAGGACAAATGGTGCAAGATTGTAGCGTTGGATATTGGATGCAACTTTAACATTGGTAGTGGACTATGGAATTCCTGGGAAGGAGGTGAATCCTAGAATTACCTTGAGGGTGGAGGTGTGAGCCTCCGGTTTCCCTTATTGCTGATATGGGCATCGTATCCTTATAATTGTTGGTTGAGAAAATGTGTATATCTGTATATCTATATATTATTGTAAATACTGTATTGAGCTGGTTTATAAAGATCCACAGACATTATGGTTATTTGTTGGTTAAAGAAAATGTGCATGAGTATATGCGGTTGTTATTGTAAATATCATAATGAGTTGTGTTATAAATCTCTATTACACAGTATGATTGTCATGATGGGTTTTTATTTCGAGCGGGTTATTCATTGTAAATACTATAACCAGCTGTATTATAAAGATCCATAGGCAGTATATCTTTTTTTAGAATTTTTTTGGTTTGTAGGTGTCATTGAACACCGAGGACAGTGTTCCCCCAAGGGGGAGGGTTCTATAACAACCCTAGTAAAAATACATGTAAAAAATATATATAAGACCGCGGTGGATGGGACACATATTCCAAGTTGAATGGTGGGAAAAAAAATCCTAATGGGTGTTCATTCGATTTATTATGGCTAAGGAAATTGGAAAAGGAAAAGGAAATGGAAGATACATGAGGCATTAATTGGAATTTCATTTCTGAAAATAATGGAAAATAGGAGAAAAGGAATTTGAAAGGTCACATATTGCATGTGAGGTGGAAAATGAAGGAAAATAATGCAAAATTAAGAAAATAGAGGCCTCATTAATAAAAAGGCTTTTGAGGATCAGTGGGAAAGGCTTGGTCAGTTCAGTTTTGGAGCTCTCATTACTTTCTCTCTCTCTCATACTCTTGAGCACTTAGATTATTCTTGGAGAACTCTTGGAGAGTGTGGCATATTTGGAGATTTGGATCAAGAAATAAAATGAAGAGCAGGAAAGCGAAGAGGGCATCAGGATCAACATCTACAACAGGTTCTGAGTGCAGGTACCAAGTTGTATGTATGATTTCCTCACTATTTTTGGCATGCATGATATTGCATGTGGTTTCTTGATTATGGTTTTTCATGGCCATGGAGGATGGCCAGGATTGACAGTGGATTTTCCTAGCCTTTCCATTTTCTGGATAGTCATGCTGATTATGGGTTTATTTCCATTGATTATTTTATGTTTGGTTCTCATGGTTCCTTTAGATGTTGGGTTGAGTTATTAATTCTTGGATCCTTGGTTGGAAAAATGCTCTGGAGCCTAGTGGATAACTATTGGGTTGAGCTACTAAGCTTGGACCCTTGGTTGGAGAAACTCTCAGGAGCCCTAGGTGGGTTGAGTTACTAGCCTTGGAGACTTAGTTGGACAAATGCTCTAGAGCCTAGAAACAATAGGGATTGAGTTACTAGTTGTGGAGCCTTGGTGGGAACAAACACTCTAGAGCCCCTCGAGTAGCTTGTATGGAGACCAATCCATGACGGTTAGTGATGTCAGACCGAGAGGTGGAATCACTTGTTTGGGGTTGAGATGGTTTGGTCTCTGGAGCCCTGCTTTGGTGTTGATTGATGTGTTTGATAAATTCCCCCATTCATGCTTTGAATATGGAAAAGGGGTGACTAGATGAAGTGAGATTTGGCTCAACCATGTCTATGGTCGGGTGGAATGTGGAAGTCCCATTCTAGGTTGATTTTGACATCCATTACTAAAAGGTTCAATGCATTGGTATTTGAATCATATAAGCAATGGTTTATATATGGATTCTATTTCTGATGTATCCATCATATTTATGTTGGTTATAAGCATGTATTGTAATAGTGATGAGCTATGGATCTCTCCATGTTCTTACTTGTAAATAAATACTTAATGCATATATGGTCAAATTGATTATATGATAGCTTATGATGTAGAGGAGCAATGCTTCTTAGCTATTCTCAGATAAGAAAGAGACCCCTTTGTTTAAATCTGTTGTTTATACCTATAGATGCTATGTTTGTGACATGTTTGACGAAATGCCTATGATGGATGGGTTGGGTCAAATGAGTTACGGTTGATGTAATTACTCTCATATGTTTTTTTAATGTTATTTACCCTCTCTTGAAGTAAGAGGAAGTTATGGGCAGTGACATAGGCTTAGGGGATGAAAATGTGGCATAGATATCAGAGTTGCAGGTGGAAAATTTGTTGTTTGGGCCTTAACCGCTACCTTGACAAGGCTAGCCCACGGCTATAGGGTCTATAGTTGTTGCCTTGACCTTACAAGCCCATGAATAAGCCTTAAAGGGGCTAAAAATCAGTCCCCCCTCAGGGAATAAGGCAGAGGAAGGTTAGGTTACCTTCTCGTGATGTCAATGATGCAATGTCAAGTGTGTTTTTGGTGTTTTTGGTGTTTATGTCGGTTCCACTTCCTTAAGGTCATCTAGGATTTTGAATCTCATATTAGTAGCCTCTCGTCACATGTTTAACCTGGTTGGTCGATTACGTGGGTAGATGTGGGAAGAGGGTGTTACACTCTTGTTGCAACTGTATTGTAAGGAAAGTGTTTTTTTTTTTTTTGTGAGTCAGAGGAATCGGCAACGACTGACAGTTTTTACACGGGAGACCCATGGTCAAACCCGGCTACCACTATAACCTCTCAGGGCTGCCCAGCCTGCAAGGACGGTACCCAGTTCAGATGAGGTTTGAACTTGTGACCTGAACAACGGCACGAATGACTTAACAATCATCCGCTGGCCACTAGACTATGCCCCAGCGGGCTATTGCAAGGAAAGTGTTATCACACATAAAATTTTCAATTTTTGATTGATAGAGTCATTAGCCTAGGTTTCAATTTGTCTCTTAAATTCGGTTCATCAAATTGATGAAAAACTCATGAAATGGTCATTATCCTAAGTCTATAATAGTCCATTGGTCATGTCATCAGAGTCAAATCCATCAAAATCTACCAAATGTCTACATGCATTGCTTTAGATTTAGATAATGGCCACCTATCTGATTTTTCCTGAGTCTACAACGAATCTAACTACAAACAGTTTATTTTTGCTACGGACTCACTTGACCTGTCCATAGCGAATTTTCCAGATTTATAACGGAAAACGCTGCGGAATCATGTTTTTTTGCACCAATAAAGAGGATGATGAGTTGTCAAGTTTTTAGAGGGTTAGGGTGAATGTGAGGTCACGTAATAGGTTATTAGTGTCATTCAAGCATGCGTAATCATGAGTGGCTTTCATAATTACACTTCACTCCTCCCATTTATCATTATCCCTCCTATATTCGAATTTCACCTTTTTAAACTCACCTCCAAATATCTTATTTGTCATCATAATTTTGACCTTTGTGTGCATGAGTTGATTATCATTCTTGAAGAGTCTAGCTCCATCACAACCAGCTTGTTGTTCATTTGTTTCTTTGCAGGTGCCACAGTTTTCAGAAGGAAATGTAGTATAAAGGAAGATCGTGATGAAGAATAAAACAAACAAAGGAGTATCCTGTGTGAGATATGAACCCATGGACCTCAAGTTACTTAATGAAGACCCCAACTTTTTAGAAGCTTTCAGCAACATTGGATGCATGAAATTCTGCCAAAAATTTTAAGGTTTTCATGCCCAGGTATCAAACAATTTTGCAGTGAATTTCATAGGTAAAAATTCGAAGGTTGGGGTGATAAGTTTTGTAGTGTCACCTGTGACCATTTCTCAAGCCACAAAGATACTGAGGATGGGTGAAGAGTGGTTCGAAGAAACTAATTCTAAGATGAATAACTGTGATGAATTTATAAAAACCGAGCACATTGGAGCAGACATGACATCTAGAATCCTAAGGAGCTACATGAAAGAATACTTCTCAAAATTGTTGCTATTCATCCAAAAATACTTCACTTGTGAGGGGAGATTTCATATGGTCTATTAGTACCATTTGAAGCTTTTGCTACACTTCACAGGTAAGCAGTCTCTTGATCTTCCCTTTTTCTTGTTTAGGAGCTTAGGAAAGATGTCAGACAAGGTTCAAGAAAATCTAGAAAGCAATGAGACATCTATTTTCCATCATGGGTTGATCAAAATCCTAGTGCTAGAGGAGTTGAAAAGACTAAACAGAGATTGTGCTACCTTTCTTTTTCTCAGTGGTTATGAGGTTGATTCAGTAACACCCAAGAAAAATCAAAGGTAAAATTCCACTCCTTCAAGAAAGAGTGAAAACCCTGTAGATTAAACAAAGGGTTTGAATGAGGAGGAGATGGAACCCATTATAGATCCCATGGAAATTGAAGTAGAACCTGCACAGGAGACATAAATTCCACAGCCTACACCTGCAAGCAACAAACAAAAGATCAGCAGGAAAAGCCATGGAAGGATAACCATAAGCCAAACAAATGGGAAAGGCAACCTTGAAGATATAATATAATGCACTGAGGAAACCCCTCATACTTGAAGATATTCTTCAAGCCATAGACATTGAAGAGACTCGAGCGGTTCGAGCTGAAGATGTGAAAGGAAATAAGAATAAAAATAAGGGTGTAACTACTAAGAAGCTTGATTTTTTAGGGGAAGATGTAGGGTTTATATTTGAGCCAAGAAAACCACTTACCAGGCTGCAACTTGCTAAAGGTGTCATGGAAAGTAAAAAGAAAAAGTTTAATAACAAAGGAAAGCAGCCTATCACAAAATACATAATTGATTTGTCTCCAGCAACAGAGGAGATCATTGTGAAAAGGAAGGGTAAATAGAAAATGGTTGAGAAAATTGAAGTGAAGGTGTTAAAAGAGTAGTTGAGAGAGGCTAGAGAAGAGGTTATTGAGACCAAATTGGAGTTGTAGGAAGCCAAGGTAGACACGAGCAACTAAATAAATATGATGAATCATTAACCAATGCCAAGAAACTACTGAAAAAGACACTTCCTTTGAGAAGGGCAATGAAGCACACAACAAAAATATATTTATGGTTGCAAGGTGAAAGAAAGAAACTCAAAGACCGGGTCAAAGAGATAGAGGAGAAAATGGGGATGATACAGTCAGAGTTAAAGAAAATAGGCCTTAAAATCATAGTCATAAATGAACTTGAAGAGATTCAACCTCCTACTGCCAAAGGTGAGGCTTCCAAAGCTTGAAGAGTAGACCAAATACCTTTTTGAAATTTTTGAATCATTCAGAAATCTGCATTTGCAGATCCATAGGAAAAATTTTAAAGAAAAAGGACAATTTTTGAGATTTGTGCCAATTAGGCAAGTTCGTAGCGAATCCCAAGCTTGAACCACAGATTTCACTACGAACTTGTTTTAGGTGTCTTTTTGTTTAAAATCATGGATATGGTAAAAATCAAGGTGGGAATTTTTTTGTAAAGCTCATGTGACTCAACAAACATTTCCCAATCAGAAAAGAGGGCTAACAGGTGGCATATATTGATGAAATCAATTTTCTATGAAATTTTGCTACGAACTTATCTTAACTCCCATATTTCTGCAGCGAGCAAGTTTTTGTAGCAATTTCGAGTTTTGATGGTTCATTGCAGATTAGACAACCACATGGAAAGTTTAAAGAGTATCAAAGAAAGATTTTTTTGAAGGCATGGTGTTGTGTAGGTAAATCCTCTCTATGGACAGAGATGATCCCTCTAGCCCTAGAGTGGGTCTAGCAACAGGAAGATGTGCTAATGTGCTAGTTCCTAGTTAACGAATGAAACAAGTTGGGATAGATTTTCCTACCTGTAGTCCACTGTGATTGATGTAGTTGTAGCATAGGTCTCATGATCCTTGTCCCGACACGTCGCAATTTTTCAATAATAGTATTCAGGTGCCTACACAAAGATCAAAGGACAAAAGTAACATGCATGATAATAATTGCATTCATAACTAGCTAATCAGTCAAGGAAGATTAAACATATTGCATAATGTAAATCACATTAACACAAGATGGGAACTAGAATATCAATCATGTATATTTTAAGAGAAAGAAAGAGATTACAACTGGAGCCTTGATGTTGTAACCTACTTCAGCAAGTTCAGTCGAAGTACGTCTCAAGCATTCGTCAAGGTGTTTGGATGTAGTGAGGAAAAAGACTAAGATCTCTATCGATAAGGGTCTCTCTCTCTGCTCTATGTCACCAAGATGTTCAACAATTCCTCTTCAACTATTCAGCTATAATGGTTCAGCTAGCTGCATCAATGGGAGATAGCTTTATTTATAGAGGGAGAGGAGGATGTTGGCATCCCTCAAATGATGGAAGGGAGGCCTTATCCTTTGGGAGGTTCCCCCAAAAGGTGGAAACAAGAGGCCAAACGAAATTGTTCAAGGCTATACAGTCGAACCACCCAAGTTGACTCACTCACAAAGTAGTTAGCATGGAAACTTCACCTCTATATTTAAAATACATTCCAAAAACATCTTGGTGTTGGTAACTCACTGGGACAGAGCGCTAATGGGTGTGGGGCGCAGTGTTAACTTCCTTCATTGGCACAAGGAAATAACGGCCTGCCAGCGCCAACACAAAAAAATGTGTTTCTAATGGTCTGCTCAGGGAAAAATTAACAGAGGAAATGTTCTCCTCATGAAAAGGGGTGCAATGATGGTCTTTGCGAGGAATGACACTTCATATAAGTTGCGGGAATGGTAATCCAATGTGCGGGACAAGGATTATAGGGACGGTGACAAAATGTTGTTTAGCACATGGTCTGCGACAAGGATTTCCAACTCACTAGTCCATCATGAAGACATTCATCTTTTGTCATAAAACACCATCCTTAAAAGTAAGAAGACTATGTCTCCTAACTTAGTGGGGGCATTAATGTTTTTTTCATGGTGAGTGCCACTCAAGAACATGACCATCTTCAATGTAAATATGCAGTATTTTTATGTATTTGATGTAATAAATAGGTGGAAGAGTTCTAGTAGGTCTCTAGGTCCTAAAGTTAGTAGATGTCAGTTTTATTTCCATATATTTTGCTTAGTGTTAAGATAGGTGTCAACAAGGGAGTTTGTTGATCTAGCCATGTAGGTAGACCCAATGTAAAGTGACTGAAGCCTTTTAATAAGAATAGTTATGAATAATACAGGGTTGAATGATGTTATTTACACTACTACTATTGTAAACTTTTTCTAAGCATCAATATACAGTGGTTTTTGGTTCTTTCTTCACCTGAGATTCATCTGATGTTTTCATGAGTACTTGTACCATGTATCTTTTTATTTTTTCTGCAGTGCTTTGATGTTTTATTACTTTGAATTCATGATTATCATGCTCTAACTTCATTAAAGTATTAAACTGCTGTGTATCCGTGTCTATTTCCTTTTTCATAAAGACATCTATATGGCTCAGCTTCCGCAATAAGAACCATTGTCACTGAGTTTCTTAGCACTGACCCCATAATCCCAATGGTAGTGAATCCTATACACTTTTCACTTGCAAATAAACACATTTGAAACACTTTTGTCAGAGTTAACCATCTGTGAGCTTGAATTACATCATATTATCAATATCTTTGAGAGATCCCTCTCAGGCTGAAAAGGCTAAAGTTCAACTACAAGTTGTTTTGAAAGAGTTACTCTAGGTTGTCTGGTGGAGCAACCCATCTGTACCAACTTAGTGATAATAGAAATAATAGTAAGCAATAAAAAAACCTAACTTTATTTTACCTATATAGCTTATGGAACCGAAATCAGACAACACAGATGAGAAACCTCTAGCAGTTATGGGTAGGCTCTGAATCGACGAGGTGAGCCTAAGGTGGTGGCTTGAAATACCAGATCCATGAGTCTTCGCTAGTTGCCAAGGGAAACCCTCGGACATGAGAAGAGTTTCATCCTAAATGGGCTACAATAGGACTTAGAAATGAAATAATGGAACAAAGAATAAACTAGTCTCTCAGAGTAACCTTCAAGAGGATAAGCCTTCTGCGAAACCAAACCCTGAAGGAACCGGTTAGATTGGAAACTAGAGATAATACCTGTTACCTAATAAATGTTGAAAGATGGTATCCTAACAACCCTTCATATTCAAATTTTCATTTTCCATTGTCCAGTGCATTATCATGTCTTCTACGAATTTCTTATGGGTTGAATTAATTGATTATATCTAATTGGAAGTTCCAAGCTCATCCCCTTGGGGAATTTTTTCTATCATGCTTGGAAGTAACACACACTCTACCTCTGTTGGATTAATTTGGCGTTTTTGTTGCAAGAAAACCCCCATTATAACTTCAAAGTATTAGGCAACATGATTGGCCTATTCATGGATTTTATTTAGTGTAGTTTGAAGCAAGATCCAATTTCGTTCAATTATGTCCCATGCCTTCTCAAATTTATGAATTTTATTGAATTTCAGTGTACTCCATTGAAAAATAATAGGATTCCACACCACACAACCGGGTAAGGTATATCAAAAAGCTACGACTATTAAACTAGCAAGGAGATTCCAATTTTTGCAACACTTAGGGTAAATACAAAGTGTGCCCAAAATTAAAATGATAGAGGAAAATACTACGATTGAATTTGGGCTCTGTAAATTTTTGAATGACCCATACAAGCATGAGACTATATCTTAATCATGTGGTTGTAAAAAAAAAAATAGCAACCATTCAAAGTTAATTTTCATATTTTGTCTCTAAAGTAAACTCTTAGTTGTCAATTCTAGTTAATTCTTGTGTTTCTTATGTGGATTTTAGGTTATTTTGTGTGAAATATTTCATTTATATGGATTACATATATCCATGGTCCTTCTATAAGAAGAAATGTCATCGTGAGGCATCTTTTTGGGAGAATAGAGCCACATTCCACAATATTAGTTATTTTTATAGCAAGAAAATCAAGAACGCTTCAGCAATACAACAATAAACTCATAGGGATATGGATAAAAGTGAATGTCAACTAATTCATGTAGCGCCAAGAATTCTTACAAGATTGCAAGAGTGGGAATTGGGATGTAAAGTGTCAAATTCTTCATATTTAACCTCATCCTAGGAGACACATAGCCAAGAGAAAATTATGGAGACTCGCAACTAAGAAACATAAAGAGTGCCCTACATTTTCAATGAAAGGAGTATAAACTATATAGAAACATAGAAATTTAACACAACGAATGAAGTGGATAGTAGTTTGATGTTAATGTCAAAGTTAATTTTTCATGGCTATTTGTCACAAGGGTGAACAAAATCCCCTTAAGCTCGATGATTATGGATTGATCCATAGAGAAACGGTAAAGAAGATAAATAAATTTAGGTTTGATTACATGCATCAATCCCTAAGTCATATAAGAGATTGAAACCAAAGCATGAAGAAAATTTTCCTCAATATGAACAAAGGAGATGAAAGGATGTAAATATTTCAATTAACAGAATGAGATAGCAAACAATTATCCATGTGCATTGGCTTGATAAAGTCAAATGTGGTCCAAATTTCCTCCTTGGGATAGGCCCTTGGCTTCCTTCATGTACTTGGGACTTCCTCCTCGGTTGATGAATAAAGGAGAAATGCTAGAAAGATGTAATCAAGAGGAAGGGTTGCTACAAATTCTAAAGGAATTCTTGTAGCATAACCTTATGTACGAAAATGGATGGATTGAGTGACCTTAAATTGATTATATATAGATATTTAGTGGATAACACACTTTAAATGGTATTCCTTATATTATTCAAAAGTGATTGGATCAAAGATAAAAATAGGAATTAGGGTTTACTATGGTCCACACTTAACTAACGACTCATCATAACACTCTATGCACATTCATGTGGGTTGGAAATAGTCGAAAATAGTGATTTCATAGGGAAACAAAACTTTGTGGAGTATTTATGTGCGGTTTGCATACATCTAATGGGGGTGGTTTTTCCACTAGCCAATTTTGTTCAATTTAAATATTTAAATAGGTTGAATGTGGAAATGGTGAGTTCATATGATAGTGGAAATGAGGATTATTCATACCATTACTAAGATATTCTTCTATGGTCACTAAAAATAATGCAAGTGAGAATTTTTAAGGTGATACTAATATCTATTATCTAATTTATTGTTTTAATATTGCAGCTAAAGGTTCCCTTCTTAGATATTTGCTAGGTATTATTTCATGGATGTTAATGACATTAGAAATTACTTGAAAATACATGAGAGCTAGTGAAGAAACCATTTTTTTGTGTCCTTGGTTCCTTCAATGAATTTGTTGAATGGATTTGTTAGAGATGTGTGAGTGGTAGCTATAGAACCAGTGAAGACCATAGTTTTTAGCATTCACTATTTCTTTAAAATGTTTTGTAAAGACAAAACGATAATACATTGATGATTCTCTTGTTTATGGTCATATGTGTAAGGATTGTCAATTATTTTGGATAAAATAAGGTGTAGTGATTGCAAACAAGGTAGGTCATTCAATTTATCACTTATTTTGGAGAATAGAAGATGCAGTGATTAAACACAAGGTATCATCCAATTAACATAATTGTGGAGAAATAATTATATGTTAAGCACATAAAATACCATATTAAACACTAGATATTGAGCTATTACATTACTATTGTTATGTAGGCCAAAACATTTTATTGCACCCATTCATTATAATATTACCCGATGTCTCCTATATAGACACCAACGATATCTACTCCTAGGAAGAACTCATATCGTCAATTGTATGGGATTCATTGTAAAAAGGAATTTCACCCTCGACATGTATCATAATCATTGAATTTTAACATTTTTATGATTCTTGGATCCTCATATATTATCTATGAAATCCTACGATAATAGGGTTTTTATCTTTCTATCAAGTCATTGTGATAGTTTTTCTATAACATTTTTCTGGGAAATTTTAGACAAAAAAATATTGAGAAGACGAGGGAAAATATTAAAGTAAAAGTGGTAAATTTTTTTATTTTGGTTTTATATTCTTTTGGAGATAAATTATGGAATTTAAGTTTAGTTATTGGTCCTAAAATTAATTTCAAATGAGTTGTCTTGGCATATTAACTATTGTTTTTTATTCATGGATTCAATTTATGAAATTTTGAGGAGGATTCAATAAGATATACCTTCGCATAACTAATAAAAATTCCAATTATTTTTTACCAAAATTTTGGGGATATACCAAATGGAATTTAGGGTTTATGACTAGTCCAAAAATCATATTCTCAATGAGTCATCTTCATATCCTCTTCCAACATTTTCCTAGACAGGTATTAGATTTTGAAATTTTCAGGATTCTAGGGACACATAATGAGTTAACTCTAGCAAAACTTTCATAATAATTTTTGAAAAATTAGATACATGACATTCTATATAATTTCACTCTCATAAGCGGGCAATCATGGCTATTGAGAGTAGAATCTTTCCTCAATGGTGAAAACATAGCAACAACATTAGTTAATGCAAATGCAGCTGTGTTACACATTCTTCGAATAGAAATAATATTGAAAGATTGGAAATGTGAAATTAGACACCATACCTCTTGTTGATAACTCTTTAGATGAGGTGAAAAAAAATGAATGGCATCACGTACCTGTCATACCACGATTTATGAAATTCCTACTACTTTTAAGGACATAAAATTGAGGTTTATAGCTCTTTGTAAACCCAAAACGAGTGCCTCATACTCAGCAGTGTTGCTTGTGGAATAAAATTCCAAGAAGATCAAGATCAAGTGTTTTCTCCACAACAGATCTATTAAAGCACAACCAGATCCAGAGCCCTCCTATGCTTTTGAATAGTCAAAGTAAAGAGTCCACAAATCATATGTACAAGGGTTGTGAACTAAACTAGTACTACTACTACTATTTCTAACTGTATATAGGTCATTTGCACTAGTTGGACTAGGAAGGAGCTCCAACTATGTTTCTAGTGGGACTGGGGATGGATGTGCAAGGTAACACCCCAGTTGTGTCTCTGCGAAGAAATTGTCGAAGAAAAGTTGTGCAAAAAACCATTAGTTCATTATGTTTGTTCATGGGAGCCACATTGTGTTTCATGTATCTTTTTGAGTCTACTCAAATATGTTTATTATTTCCCTTATACAGAAGCCATAGGTGTGACGAGTCTATAGCAAAGTATCCTTCTAGCTTACTTCACTGGTCTTTGCTTAGCAATATGATTTCAGTATGTCCACAATCATTATGTGTATACATTGGTGAATTGGTCCACTGGATGATAAGTGTATAATAACATCTATGAGTTCACCAACTGCATGTACAAGAGTTTTGTCCAGTTGAATAATTTTTGCATCAGTTTTTTTCCATGTTGTGTTGATATTATTTGCGATGGATAATGGCATTACATTTACTTATGCACCAAAATCAACCAAGAAATTATGTACATTGAAGTTGAAAATTTCAAAGCTAAGAGAAAGGGAGGGCAGATTGTATTTTCTTCCAATTTTAGAGCATGAAGTACCGACTCGAGAGAATCAGAAGATGTACCTAATCCCTTATCTGAAGGGGTTCCATTACCTGCAGGGGACTCCCAAGTGCTTGCAAGAGGATTTCCTGTTGGCTCGTGTGTTGAGATTCAACAAGAAAATTCAGCACTCATGCCTACTTGCATTAAGCACGTAAACTAGGGTGGGGCCCACAGTACTATTTTTAGGCGCATGTCTATTTTTAGTTATCACTTAATTAGAAATGGACAATAAAATCAGTCTATTCTCAATGATCACTTGTAATAGTTGACTGAGTGTGATAAACTCAATTATATCATGTATTTCGAGTTAGAGATTGTTGGTGGGACATGCAGAGTAATTCTAGATGTAACAAAGTTCGAAGTGCAGTGGTGCATTAGTTAATGCATTTTGTAAATCAGTTTAACTCAGTTAGGTGAGTTAAACATAGTTGTGCTAGTTGTAACTGAAGATACACTAGTGAGAGATCAAGTGAATTAATTATTAATTAATTCACATGCAGTGATCTCACATGAAACTGATGTTTTACTATTATTAGCTGCATGAATGTCAGATCCAGTGGAGACCCATTTGAGATCTAGGTGAAAGGGAATTTTAATATCAGTTGTAGGATTATTGGGTTCCACCAATGCAACCAAACACCCAATGGAGTGTCCATGACACTTTCATAATCAAGGAAGGCAAGAATTCATATCTTTTAGGGATTGCATTCATTAGGGATTTCTCAAGCAAAGAAAGTTGTCTGGAGGCTGAGAATTGGCTATGTGTTGGTTAGTTTTTCATATCACAGTGTGAGACAATTAGCTTAGTACTAGAGGGCTCTTGTGAGAAGATTTTTGTATGTAATTGTTTCATGATCCATGCTGTGAATATAAAATATAAGATAGTGGGGTTTTGAGCTGTAGGTTTTCCCCGGGACATTATCTGTGTTGTCTGTGATTGATCTTCCTTCATGTTCATATGATTAGAAATTGTGTTTTTTAATTTCACAAAATATTTGTAGAAGCGATTCAGTATTTAACTTTATTAAATTTTTAGATCGGGTGAATCCAAGATATACATGCTTTTTGTATAATTTTTACATTGTATCGAAGCACAAGAAATTGTAGAAGTGAAGGAGGAGCTAAGTTTGTGATTGGATAGAATTCGAATTTGAAGAAATACTTTCTTGGTGATACATTTGATTCAATATCGAAATGGATTTCAATGGCTTGAGGTTGGAGTATGCACTCGAGGGAAACTCAAACTCTATTTCTTGGAAAGAGATAATGTAGGAAATACTCAAAGACAATGGCCTGAAGGAAGTGATTGATAATGATGTTCCTAAGCCTGTTATGGCAGATGCTGTAAATCTTGATGCGTGGAAAACTAAAGTGGAAAAGGCGAGGAGGATCCTGTTGGAGGGAGTACGAGACTGCATTGTCTCAAGCCTCCATGGGAAAACCACACCATATGGAATGTGGAAGGCTTTGACAGATCTATTCCAATGCAGCAACAACCATAGGAAACTGGTGCTCAAAGATAAACTCAAGAAGATCAAGATGGAAAAGGGCGACTCCATTCCAAAATATCTAACAAAGTTTGTCCAATTTTTGGATGAACTGGGGAGAGTTTGAATAATAGCCCCTGGTGATTATTTGGTGCGCTTGGCTCTCCTAGGACTTCCCAAGGGTTGGCACAATTATGAAGACTTTTTCAATGGAAGGGAAAAATTACCAAATTGGGAATGACTGTGGTCAGATTTGGTGCAGGAGGAGTTCAGATGGAACACCAAAGATGGATCTTCATCTAAGAATGAAGATGAAGAGGATTTTTCTTTGGCTGGCAAGGCAAGGAAGGGGAAGGGGAAGAAATTACATTCTAAATTTGAGTCCAAGAATGGAAAGAAGCAGGACATGTCCAAGTGAAGTGTTTCCACTGTCACGAACATGCACATTTTTCTACTAAATGTCCACAAAAGAAGAAGAACAAGAACATTGGAAGATCTACAGCTGGTGAGGCCCTTGCCTCACAATTTGAGCTTGACTTCTCTTTGATCGCGTGCATGGTGTCCAGTGCATTAGGATCTGTGTCTTATTTGTATAGTGGTGCTTCCTTTCACATGATGGGAGACAAGGAAATTTATAGTAACTTGGAGGAGAAGGATCTCTATATGCATATTGAAATGGGTGACAAGGGACAATACAATGCTACCGGGACTGGTACCATTACCTTTCAGATGAAGTCAGGTAAACCGTTTTAATTAAAATATGTAATGCATGTATGACGTTCAAAGAGAAATTTAGTCTTAGTCACAATGTTGGAGGATAGAGGCTACGATGTTATTTTAGAGAAGGAAAAGCTTTCTTGAGACATAAGACACTAGGACAAGCCAAGAGGATAGGTATTCGAGTTAAGAATATCTACAAGCTAGAGGTAGATGGCTGCGTAGCAATGATGGGAAAGGCAGATCAAGTGGTGAGCCGAGATGAGGGCAAATTACAGCACAGGAGATTGGGCCATCTTCACCATGGACCCTTGAAATTCATGCAACAGATTTCTACTAGTCTTCCCAAGGGTACATTTGCGTATTCAAACACATGCAAGGGATGTACTATGGGAAAATATGTAAATGATACCTTTCATGAGAAGGAAAACTAAGCTTTGGGCATCCTTGAGGTAGTTCACATAGACATGTGTGGTCCTTTCTTTGTTCCTTCGACAACAAAGCATAAGTACCATGCAGTATTTGTTGATCATTCTTGTTGTAAGTGTTCGATCTTCTTCATGCAGAAGAAAGATCAAACATTCTCTAAGTTCTGTGAGTTTAAAGCACTAGTGGAGAAAGAGTAGGGGAAGCAAGTGAAGGCTCTTAGGAGCAATAATGGTGGAGAATACATCTCTAACGAATTCAATAAATTTTGTAGAAAAGAAGGAATTCAAAGAGAACTCATAGTGCCTCATAACCCACAATAGAATGGGGTTGTGGAGAGAATGAACAGAACGACCATGGGTGAAACACGAGCGCTGTTGCTTGATCAAGGCCTACCGATGCATATGTGGGAGGAAGCATGCAACACAACGTCACATGTGCAAAACTGTTGTCCTCATAGAGTACTTGGCATGAGTACACCTGAAGAGGCTTTCACTGGTAAGAAACTTGATGTTTCACACTTAAAGATTTTTGGCTCATCTGTTTATGTGCATGTGACCAAAGACGTCAAGAAGAAGCTGGAACCAAAATATAAGGTTGGGATTTCTATGGGGTACATTGAAACACCCCATAATTATCGTGTGTATTTCAAAAATAGTAGAATGAATGTTGTGCGACAAGATATAAAATTTGATGAGGAGAAAGCCATGCGGTTGTCCCTTGAGAGGGAGTTGGACTTGCATGCAGAGGAGGAACTATTGGTTCCTAAGGATAAGTCTCAAGATGTGGATCAGCCACATTAGGAGGTTCATGGAGTGGAGGAAATCACTCATGGAGAGCCATCCATCAGAAATGGCAAAAGGTGCACCACTGAAGCTGACAGATTGAGACTTGATGTTGCAAAGAATGTAGGAGCCCCTACTTCACAATGCAGACATAGAAACTCTCCTGATCGATTTACTAGATACATGGTTCTTATGATCAAATGTATTGTGACTGAACCATATTCCTTTCAGGAAGAAGTGGAGAAGCCAACTTGGGTTGATGCAATGGTGGAGGAGTACGAATCCATTGTCAAAAATAGTGCATGTGAAATTGTCCCAAGACCAATTGACAAATCAGTGGTTGGATCGAGATGGATTTACAATGTAAAGCAAGTTGCTTATGGGAGTGTGGAGAAATACAAGGTCTGATTTGTGGCCCGGGTTTTCTCACAGATCGAGGGGATAGATTATGATGAGACTTTTGCACCTGTTGCAAGGTACTCTTCCATAATATCCATCCTTACACTCTTAGCACAGATGGGTTGGCACATTCATCAGATGGATGTGAAAACTAAATTTCTCAATGGGATCATTGAGGAAGAGGTGTACATAGAGCAGCCTGAAGTTTTTGAGACCTTCAACAGTGAGTCTTGTTATCACCTAAATTTTTTTTTTTTTTAAATCATTGTGTCAATTTTGTCTTTGATCATGTTTCAAAATTGAGTTTAGAAGTAAAATTAGGATTTGATCAAGGGTAGGTTAAATTCTTATGGTTCATAGCCCATCCTTAGGTTATGATAAAGTTTTATTTTAAGTCCCTTCATGCCAAATATCCATAATTTTCATTTGTGGGTCATTTCCTAAAGGTTTCATCTCAAAAATGTTCAATTAGCCAAGAAAGCTCCTTTTCGTAGTGCCACTAGTTCAAAAAATTTGATTTGTGCTACGAAAGTGTTAATAGTTTCATAGTGTAAACAGGAAAAAATACACTGCAGGCACTACAAAAGTGTGATTTCTAAATTTTCTTATCATCTAAGCTGGAAAAAGGTCAGAAACCATTGGGAAATGGTAAGTTAGTGGTATGATGAGTTAGTTAATAATGAAATTCAATTTAATTACCCACGTTGTAGTCATCATTATCATGATAGGGTATGAATGGGGCATCATTCAATTATGAAATGAAATTTTAAATTCAAAATCTTTCCTAATTGGTCATTCTCATTTCCTTTGCCTCCATTCAAGATGTTTGAGCTTTGAAGTGTTAAAGCCAAGCCTGTGACTATTTTATAGAAAGGTTTTCTTCATCCCTATCAAGTGAGGTTGATATAAATTAATCAAAATAGGTTGTTGTTTCACATATCCAATCGAGGCTGATTCAATTTATCAAGCCAGGCTGACAGGATTTCTAAGAAGCATGGCAGAGGAAAAGAAAGTTCACAGAGGGGGACACTGCTTAAGGCATGAGCCTGAAGACATGAAGGCAATAATTGAAGACCCAGGAGTGATGGAGGTGTTCTGAAAAGTAGGTTTCCTTTGGTTTTGTGAAAATTTTAGGGTTATCACACATAGGTCTCAAAGGAATTTTCCATGAACTTCAATGGAACAGCTACCAAGGTTGGGATGCTAAGTGTATCAATTACACCAGAGATTATTGTTTTTGTCACAGAGATACCAAGAGGTCAAGAAACCTGGTTCAAAGGTTTAAAATTTGATATGGAGCAATGTAAATAGTTCATGAAGCCTAAGTATGCAGATATGGACCTCAATAATGCTATCCCTAGAAGCTTCATCAAAGACACTTATGCAAGGCTGCTGCTTAACATTCAGAAGTATTCTACATGTGAAGGCAGATATCAGAATGCTTACACATATCATTTCAATTTTCTTCTGCATTTCACTGGTAAGATTTCACTCAATTTGCATTTTTATCTGCACAGGAGTCTTGCAAAAATGGCTGATAAAGTACAAGAAAAATATGAAGGTAGTGAAAAATCCTTGTTTCATTATGGTTTAATGAAGTTATTGATTTTAAATGAACTTCAGAAGATAGGCAGGGATTGGACATATTTTTTGTTTATAAATGGTTTTGATTTAGAAACCATAACTCCTGCTAGAAGCCCTAAAACTAAAGGGGTTCCATCATCACCAACAACAGAAACTAATCAACCTATAGTTGCAAAACCAAAGGAATTTGCAAAACTGAAGCCAAGGAAACAGGTTGAGAGAAGGGTAGAGCAAACACAAATGCTTGATACACCAACTCCATCATTTGCAAAACAGAGGTCAAATATTTTCAAAGAGGCAAAGTAGAAACAAGCGGTCAGCAAGCAAGAAATCAAAAGAGTAACAAGAATCCAAGCAGTGGCATTAAAAGGGAAGACAATTGCTACAGAAGACATCCCGACAACAAAAGGAAATCTTGAGGACATTCTTCATGCTATTGACATAGAGGAGACACCCATTGTTCAATCTGAGTTCATTGGGGAAGATGAGCATAAATTGTAGAAGTCCAAGTTTGCAAAGAAGCTAGAGTTTGAGGGGGAAGATGTAGCTTTCATCTTTCAATGAAGAAAGCCTAGGACTAGGCAAACTAGGAAATTGAAAGAAGGCAGCAATCAAGTTCAAGAACCTATTAAGACAACTAAATCCCCTAAAGAATTTTTTTATCTATCATCACCTACAGTAAAGCATACAGTCAATGGAACAAAGAAGGGAAAAGAAGAAGTGACAAAGAAAACAGAGCTTCAACATCTTGAGGAAAAATTGAGGTTGGCAAACCAAGAAATTGATGTGATGAGAAAGAGGGCTAGAAAGCACAGTGTTGAGAAAGAAAAGTTTAAAATAATGAAGGCACTGTGGGAAGGTCAAACTGGTTCTATTTCTGAAACTCCAAGCAATGCAGAGTAGTTTTTCAAATGGATAGTCCCAGCAATTAAGGAAGCCAAGTTTTTCAGAGTAATAAATACTCACTTGAGAGCTAATAACAGAAGACTTAAATATCAAATGGAGGACTTAGAGCAACAATTGAAATTGATTCAATATGAGTTAAAGAGAAGAGGTATTAAAATAAAAATAATTGAAGATTCAATAGCTAAATCAAGTGAAATTGAAGAAGGACCTCATGAAGGCTGGAATGAATGTGTTTTTTGGTTGCTCAGTAGTTTCATAGTGCAGACAATGTAAAAAGGGAGAAAAGTGCTACGAAACTGCTGTAGCAACTTTTCTTTCCCTTTTTCATCAAATTTTGAGGGGTAAAATAATGGATCAAGAACTGCAATTGCTAGGGAAGATGTATTTAAAGGAAATTAAGATAATTTTGGAGGAAAGAAGTCAAAAATTGAAGAAAAAATGGTCAAAGGGTAGCGCTACAAAAGGCATTACGAAACTGCTTTGTTTTTGTAGCACAGTGAATTACAACTCATTTGAACAGTTTGAGGATAGTTTTGGATAGTTGGAGCTTTAGGAGGAGTTTTGGCATGTGTTAATTCAATTTCCAAAAGCTAAGGACCTCGAAATAATGAGTTCATGATGGTCAGGATGTTCCAGTAGTGCAAAGGACCCTATGCTTAAAAAACAGGAAAACTATTTCCTACTTTGGTGGAGGACATAAATATGGTCATGAAGAATTAAAGCCTATAATCCAGATTTGACCATGTGTTGATACACTTGGAAAATTATGTAATTTAATTTAGATAAGGTTGTTATGGATAGAGATAAGGAGTTTGAATCCTATTTGTAATAGGATTGTTTAGTATATTTGTTGTCTTTTTGCAATAAATCCCATTTCTCATGGTTATGCAAGGTGTCACAAGTTAGGAATTTGATGTATCTAGCCTAAGATGAGATCATCATATGTTGTAAATTGTCTATTAAATACCAAGAAGTTGAATTTGCTAGGGCTTGGACATTTTTGGCAAAAGACTGTGCTTATTGTAATTGACTAGTTTTCAACTAATACAAAGAGTTTCTACTTAACCAACTTGGGATTCCAAAAGAGTTTTATTGTGTTCCTATTCTATTTGCATCTCTTTAATTATCCTATTGCAGTGGTGTTTATCTATGTTACTTAAAACTCATCTTTAGATGCTCTAACTTCCTATATGGATGAACTGACTATGTTTTTATAGTTCCATGTGTGTTTATCTATTGACTAAAACTCTGATATGCCTCAACTTCCATGTTAAGTAGATTTTCTTGATTACTGAATAGTTTTGAATCCATAAGCCCGATGAATACTTTTTGATGTGATTCTCAACCTACATTTATCATTTATCAGTTTTTCCCTAAATAGAGTTATCCATCTATATCATTATCCATATCAATAACCCTTTGAGAGAGCCCTCTCAGATTGAGGAAGGCTAAACCTCAATCAAAAGATTGGTTTGAAATAGTTACACAAGATTGTCTGATCAAGAAGCCTATTAGGTCCAATTTTGTGATAACATTTTGGTGCGTCTGCCAAGAGCCTAAAGATTATACTTTCCCAAAATTTTGAAGCTGAACTTCTGAAGGTAGCAGGAGCTCAGGAATCTTTTCGAGGCTTCATCTACCTTGCTGACTCCATTCAAAATTTATATGATCAAGGGTGGCTTTGAGAAAGAGATACATGAGGAGTAATCCTGACCCAGATCCACCTACTATTGTGGACAATCCAAACCATTTCGACAGGCAGTCAAAGCATTTTTTAAATATCAGGTACTCCATCACATTCAAAATCTTTGTCCTATGAAATATTAAGAAGTCATTTGATGATAAAATCCAGGAAGTATTATTTAGATCTGAAAGTGAAAAAGAGTTAATTGAAATCATCTTAGATTTGAATAAGAGAGGTATTGACACTTCATCTCTAGTAACAGAAGAAGATAAAGAATATTTTTGGGAAGTTGTTACTTCTGAATTGTTGTTGGAAAGAGAGTCTTTAGATACTTTGAAAGAGCTTTACCCTTTTGAAGTCTTGTTGAAAAGTAAAATTGGTTTACCTCTTCCCAATTGGAGTTCAATTGTTAGTAGAGAACCAAGACCAAGCATTCCTCCTCATAATAGTTCTTCATCCTCTACAGATGTCATTCCTAAAGCTACCACAATTCCTTTAACCATGGCTAGAAATTTACCTCCTCCACCTGCGGCACCTGCTAGATACGCCCCTCTTGTTCTACCTGCTATTTTACATGACCTCCCTAGAAAATATGCTACTAGAATCAAAACTTGGGGAAGTGATGAAGATATTACAACAGAAGAGCATGTGGATCAATTTCATGATTTTATATACAGGGAGGAGGTTGATCATGAAGATGTTATGTTGATATTGTTTGCTCAGAGTTTTACTGGTGAAGTTAGCGAGTGGTACAAAGCCTTTAATCCTATATGTATTCATAATTGGAATGAGTTTGAAGATACCTTTTTAAGAAAATGGGAAAATAGAACTAATCTAGTACAAGCCCTCACTGAGTATAACAGATAAAGAAGAGTTGTTGATGAGATAGTTCAAAAATTTTCAAAAAGGTTTAATAAGGTATATGACTCTATTCCTGCCCATTTAAAACCTCCACAAGCTTTAGCTCGGATGAGATATGCCGAAGCTTTTGATTATGACTTTTCTATGCTGTTGAGAGAAAGAGAATCCCCTTCACTAGATGAAATGCAAAATGATGCAGTGAAGGTGGAGGTGAATATGATAATAGCCAAAAAGTCAAAAATGGGTAAGACCAAGTTAAAAGAAGAAGAGAAGCCTTCCTCCTCTACCTTTGATGATAAGTTCTATTCAATGATGAAAACAATGGAAAATTTGATGGATGAGTTGGCCCTTGGGAACACCTCTGCCCCTCTTGCAGAACATGAACCTCAATTTATAAACCCTCAGTTCAAGAGACCTCAAAATCAGCAGAGACCAAAATAAAAAATAAATCAGCAGCCTGATCCTCCAGTAAGACCTCCTTTCCAGTAGAACCTAGTTGTTGAAGAAGATGATCCTAAAATTCCTTAAGAGCCTATTCATTTTTTAGATGAGGAAATTTCTGTAATCTTCTTGACTAAAGAGGAACATGATGAATCAGACCAAGGTAATCATGGAGAAGAACCATTAGACTATCTTAAAGGGTATCAACATGTTGTTTTTGAGATGCAGAAGCAATACAATATCAAAAATAGAAATGTGCCAATCATTAAAAATAAAACACAACCTAAGAGAGATACACCTAAGACTGTTGATGGTAAGAAATATGCACCTGTTGATGGTAAGAAAGATATGCCTATCCTTCCTCCTCTCAAAGAAACTAAAAAATTTGTTTCTGTTTTCAGTTTGGAAAATGAAATTTGTAAGATCAAAATACCTGTACCTTTTGGTGAGATTCTAAAAGTAAATGAATATTGAATTAAGATTGTCAAAATGTTGAATCCACAATTAGGAGTTGCTGGTATTTTGAATGTGCACGAGGATCATCCAAAAATTTACTTGGGTCCAAGATTAGAACATGAACAAAACGAGGAGGTGTCTCCTTTTTGTGTGAGCCTTAGAATTCATGACATAACATTACATAATGCTATGTTAGATTCAGGCGCCTCTCACAATATTATGCCCAAAGTAATCATGGAAAGGATGGGGTTGGAAATAACTAGACCATAAAAGGACTTATTTTCTTTTGATTTGAAAAGAGTTCAATGCATTGGTTTAATTAAGGATGTTGTTGTTGGTCTAACATAAGTTCCTGCTAAGACTGTGGTCATGGACATCATGGTAGCAGACATTCCACCGAAGTTTGGTATGCTATTATCAAGGTCATGGGCAGCAAAAATCAAAGTACAATGCATATGGACCTTACTTATGCCACCATCCCTATTTTTGGTGAGCAAAGGAGATTATATCAGGAGACAAGAATGACTTACATGGTGAGTAGTAAGGACAAACCTCAAAATTTTCCAATTTATGCTCTTGATACTGAACTTGGATCTACTATTCTTTTCAATGAGTTGACTAATGAAGCAGAGGATGAGAAGAAAACAGAAAATCAACAATCTAAAATTCAGCAATCTGAAAATCAGCAAGGAGAAGGTTGGCAAGTCATTGATAAGGAGATGGAAGGTTGGTGGTAATTTAATTTTGATGGATCAGTAGGAAAAGATGGGGCAGGAGAAGGGATTTGGATCACAGTTCCAAATGATGAAAGTAAGTTCATTTACTATAAATTGAAATTTGATTGCACAAATAACATGGCTGAGTATGAATCCTTGATTTTGGGTTTAGAAGTTTTGAAAAGAATGAATGCCCAAAAGATTTATGTGTTTGGAGATTCAGAATTGGTCATTAAAAAATTCGAAGGTGCTTATCAAACAAAATATATAAGGATGAGTGCATATAGAAACTTAGTTTTGGACATGTTTGAAAATTTCCAAGCTTACTCATTCATTGTCAAAACTAGATATCAAAACTCCATTGTTGATTCTCTTGCTGTCTCTGCTAGTATTTTCATCATTCCTATACATTCCACTGAGAAATATGAGGTTTAGGTTCGCCATAGACCAACCATCCCTGATAACATTACTCATTGGAAAGTTTTTGAAGATGTTCAACAAGTGAAGAACTTTATTGAGCTAAAGGAAGAGTTTGAAAATACATAATTAGATCAGCAAAATATGCTTGCTAAAACCAAAGGAAAGTCTGAAGTTTTGCAGCTAAAGAATAATTCAATACCAAAGGGTCTCCTACCTCTTTAAAATTTTTTTGATCATAATGATATTTTTAAATATCCTACGATACAAGCTGATGATGAAGAGGTAGAGAGTTGTAAACTTGGTACAGTAGCTATTCCCAAGATGATTAAACTTTCAAATTTTCTTTCAGTATATATGAAGTGAAGATATATTGAGATGATGAAAAGGTTCATAGATGTTTTTGCTTGGAATTATGCTGATTTGAAAATGTATGACCCAACTATTATTCAACATACCATTCCCATCAAAGAAAATGAAAAGCCTTTCAAGAAAAAATTAAGGAGGACCAATCCACGTCTCATGCCATTGATTGAGAAGGAAATCAAGAAACTCTTTGATTCAAAAATTATTGTCCCAATCAGATTCTCAAATTGTTTTGCAAACTTGGTTTTAGTTAGGAAAAAGAGTGGAGAAATCATAATATGTATTGACTTCAGAAACTTGAATAAAGCTTCTCTGAAGGACAACTATCCCCTTCCAAAGATGGATCAAATTTTGCAGAATATTGTTGGTTCCCAAAGGATGTCTATGCTTGATGGTTTTTCAAGGTACAATCAGATCCTTGTACATCCGGATGATCAGGAAAAAACGACCTTTAGTACAACATGGGGCACTTTCATGTATGCCAAGATGCCATTTGGTCTCATGAATGAAAGAGCTACCTTTCAGAGGGCAATGGATATTGCTTTTTCTAAAGAAAAGTACAAGATGGTGGTTGTTTATCTTGATGATATAACAGTTTTTTCAAAGAGGGAATAAGATCATTTGAAACACCTTGAAAGAATTGTACTGAAATGTAGAAGGTTTGGCATCTCTCTAATTCCCACTAAAAGTAATTTTTCTTTAACTTTAGGTAAATTACTTGGACACATCATTTCTAAATATGGGATTAAGATTGATCCAAACAGGGTCAATGCCATCTAGAAGGTGGATTTTCCTAGAAGCAGGAAGGAGATTCAATCTGTCCTTGGAAAGGTAAATTTTGTAAGACGATTTATTCCTAATTTTGTTGAGATTGTGAAGGATATAACAAGGATGCTGAAGAAGGGAGTTGGCATTAAGTGGATAGTAGAAGAAAAACACTAATTTGAGGAGATCAAAAGGGCACTCACACAAGCACCGGTATTAATTAGTCCAGATTTCTCAAAAGAATTTATGGTTTTTACTTTCACATCAGAAAATACTATTGCTGGAGTTTTGCTACAAAAGGGACAACAAGGTATTTAGCAGCCTATTTCTTTCTTTAGTAGGATATTGGCTAGCTCTGAGATGAAGTATAATATCTTAGAGAAGCAAGCCTATGTGTTGGAGCAGGGTCCTCCAATGGCTGCGAATTGGGACAATTTTGAGTATTTTTGTATATTTTTGGCATATTCTAGTCTAGCGCAGGGGTTTTGGGTGGGTTAAAGCCCCAAAAAACATTGTAATGGGTCAAAGGGTAGACCTAGAGTCACAGGAAAGTTAGGCTAAATCGTTATAAATAGAAGGAAATTTTGGATTGTAAGGTAGGCATGAATAGAAATTGATGCGAATCATGGATTAGTAGATCTGTTTGGGTTATTGGGGGAAAGTACTCCTGCTATCTGTGTTCACGGAGATCCTCAGTCCTGTTGTGTGCGGACCGTGCTGCTATGTGCGTATGTTGGGTTTTGGGTATTGTAAGAAGGATCTGAAGGATTAATGAATGCGAAAGGTTGTTGAATATCTAAATCTATTGGTCTTACTGCTGATGTGAATCTGTGATATCTGTTTCTGTTATACATGCATCTGTGCTAGATACAAACATAACTGTGTTATCTACTATGTTGTGTTGACATCTGATCTAAATCTATTCTATTGTAATTTATGCAAGAGTAGCTGCGATAGCTGCGTCACTCTTATATAAGTTGATATTCTATTAATTAATGTGATTATAATTGGTATTGCACATGTGGATGCAAAGGAAATCAGTAGATCTGCGCTCTGTGATATAAGATCTGGTAATTTTAAGGTTGAACGCAGCTCTGCTTGACTTACCTACCCTCCCCTAGGGTGCGGAAACCTTGTTCTAGCACCCTCTGATATTGCTTCGGGTGAGACTTTATCTTGTGCAAGCAGGTCACTACCAAAAGGGCCAGTAGTATAGGGGTTTGTTGGCAAACATTAACCTTCGAACCTGGGTCAGGACCCCTCGAGCCAACAAATGGTTCTATTGCTGGGACCGAGAGAATTTTGAGGGAGGGATCAGGTAATGCCAAGAGAGTACTGGAAAATTGAGAAGAAAGAAATCGAAGAGTGGCTTGAAAGGCAGATTCAGGAGTTTGTGATAAAAGAGAATCACAGCACAAGGTTGTCAGTGGAGGAGTGGAAGAATAGGTACGTTTTTACAGAGATCTACGAAATTTTCTTTGTAACATTCGCGGCTGAGCTTCAAGAGTGGCTAGCAAGGCTCATAGAGTTCCATAAGTGTTGGAAAAATGAAAGGGTAATGCAGTGGACACCAGAACTAATCCAGAAGCTGGAAAATACTGATAACACCATCGCTCGCACGATGGATCACTGGGTGGGCAACGTTCTAGGAGGGTTCGTAATAGAATTTTCCATCGATCAAGTCATCTCATATTCTAAAGTAGAGAGAAAATTCTTCAAGGCTTTCTGGGGTAAGTTTCTAAAGACCTTACCATTGCTGATTAAAATATTACTGAGCGAAAAGAGCATTATGCGTAGTCACACTAAGTGAATGAGCTATGATCTGGACAAGAGTACAACACGGAGTGGTAATTACTATCAAACCAACCTAGAATGAGATAGATCTATCTATAGCCCATTAAGAGAAGCAGCTACTCAGAGTCCCCCAACTACACCACCATCAAGATCACGTAAGGGTAAGAACTCGCCTGAAACCCCACTAGAAGAAGATATGGTTGCTCACTTGAAACTACCTACCTTCAAAGCTACGGGATATGAGGAAAAGGACCGATTCTGGTTTGTTGCAGATTCATTCTAGATTGCGCAAAATGTTGCTAATGATACCATGAAGAGGGTGCAACTATCTCTCGCCTTCGAAGAAAGAGCCTTGGATTGGTATATTGGGTACATATCTCAACATGGCAACACAACTATTCAAGATATTAAGGATGCCCTAAAAAAATAGTTCCGAAAACCTAAGTCCTATTCTCAAATAGTGGCTGACGTGAAATATTTCAAGCAAGGGCCTACTGAGTCTATGTGGGAGGCTGATTAGCAATCAGAGAAAGAGGGTTTCAGTATGATAACAGGCAGCACATAGAATGATTCATCGCTATGTTATTGCCTCACTTGTGCACACCTATGAGCCACCAAACTTTCGAATCGTAGGACAAAGCCTTGGAAGTCGCTATGAAGCTAGAAGTTGTGCCAAGAGATGACACCCAAGTAGGAGTACAACAAATCCAAGAGAAACTAGAGGCAATTCACATGGAAATTCAGAACCTGTGAAAGGAACGAGGAAAGGAAGCTAGTCCGGACATATGGTGCATACGCTGTTGGGTATCTGGGTATACAAAGAACTAGTGCCCGTTGTTGACAGACTACCTACAAGCGGGAGGACCTAGTCCATTTCGTCCAGGATCGAGCAGAGGACCTAGTCTGTTGTGTCTAGGATCAAGCAGACCTCCGTTGTGGTGCAATGATTGTTGCGTAGCCTACCTGCATGATACTAACCATTTCCCGCATCTAGGTGTATATGTCCCAGAGCTGAAGCAACAATGGTGTAGGTTTTTCCTATCAGTAGGACACGATGAGTAGAACTATCAAACTTATGATCTGATGATAGAGTAGGGAAACTTATATCGGGTACAATCGAACCCTACGTCACCAAGATCCCCCATAGGTATGGATGGATCCCCGGCTAGGGGCAGGGGAGGAATTCGAGGTGGAAGCGCAAGTCGGGGATGAGGACAGTTGATATTTTATAACTGTGGAGAATCAAGACACTTTGCAAGGGACTGTCCGAACCCTACAAGGCAGTCCTGTTGATACTGCAGATAGCTGTACCATGCGACTGAAGACTATCCAATCATGATATAAAATATGCAGGAGAAGCATTCAACACCTATGTGGAATGTGCAGTGTTAAGACTGAGCTGCAAGACAAAAATCCAAGTCTGAATTTCGTAATGCACAGTGGAATGGCCACCGGAGGACCTGAGGAGAAGATTGCGACTAACCGGTTTATCCAAAAAGAAGCTGGAAAATGAGAAGGGTTGGACCTAAAAAGGGAAAAAGAAACATATGTCATAGCTCACAAATATTTTTCTTAGACTGAGGCACCTAAGTCTCAGACGCCTGAGAACCCCCGGACAGATGATGAGATCAAACCGTTCTTGCAAGCATGTATGAAGCTGCTGCACAACCAAATGGTCGTATAAAAACTCCAAGCATTAATAGATAGCTACGCATAATGGCCTCACCTACCTCCGAAAGTCCAGGATGTGCACAGGATGTACATATATAATAAACACACCAGTAGGGAAATGAGACTGAGGGCATAGATCGGTGATTATGAAATGGATTAGGTTATTTTAGAATTAGGGTTAGATGCGAATGTACTACCTAAGTAGACTTGGAAATGTATGGGAGAGCCCAAGCTGGAGTGGTCCAATATCCAACTGCATATGACTAATCAGCAGAAGATCGTACCTTTAGGGAGACTGTCAAGGATCATGGTAGATATCGCAGGGCTAAAGATCCGGGCTGATTTTGAAGTAATTCAGATTGTAGAAGATGCAGACCCATACCCTGCACTCCAAAGGTTGGATTGGGCCATAGATATGGGAGGCATCATTAAATTGAAAAATATAAGCATGGTGTTCGAACATGATGATACACAAGTAATTGTACCACTAGATCCAACAGAAGGAGAACGATATACGAAGTCAGTGGACAGTGAGGATAATGTCGATCACATTTATAAGTTGATTGCGTGGGACGATGATTGGATCAATCCTACAGCGGACGATGTACTGTGTTGGGAGATGTACAGTGAGTACTCCTCTGACCCTAATGGAAAGATTGAGAATTGGCAGAACCGACTGCGTGATGTCTCGGTGCTACGATTTCTTCGGGTTACAAAGGACTTCCACCGCATTTCCTCAAAGATAAGATACCTACTCCACTTTGATGATTCTGGTAGCATTAAGGAGTTTCTAAGAATATTTGAAGTTGAGGTTCCAAAAGAGCAGAGGCTATGGGCCCTTAATCTAGCCATGCATGGAACACTTTCATGATGGTGGGACACCCACAAGGGGGAATTTCAGGATTGGGAGGAATGTCGAGATATGATGATCTTGCGGTTTGAGCCCCCGACTGACATGTGCACCAAGACGTTCATTGGGCCAAGAGATCCACGTGAGCATCTTCTCACCTGGATGGAGAAATGGTGCGACATGACTACAGAAGAGTGGGTTCATCTATTTATCCATGCCATGGGACCTATTCCTGTTGCATGGTACTTGGATGCGGAGCTACATCAGCGCACCCACCACTAGGAAACATTAAAAGATTACTTTATAGGAATGTTCGGGCTAATTGGGGGAGCGGAGGTGCTCGACAAAGCTCTGTAGGACATAGATGCCTTCATATTTAATGACTCGCACCCCTACGCAGCACCAAAGGTCCTAACATGGGAAGCAAAAATGCGAGACATAGTCAACTGCTATAGTTTGGCGATGGAAGAAGGCAAAGATAATCCACGGAACGTCTCTGACCCAGAATCCGTGGGGGAACATATAGTTACTGGACCTCCGCTACACAATATTGACAGTACTCAGCCTCTCAAACTGCGTGAAGTTAATATTGGAATGGAAGAACACGCTAAGCTGGCTAAGATCGAGGACTACTGGGACAAGGGTACCATAAGCAGAATTGCAGAGCTACTTACATAATATCAGGACCTATTCCCAACAATTTTTTCTGAGCTCAAAGGAATCACAGGGGACCTAGGCATTATGGACATCATTTTGAAATTGGAGGCGCACCTTGTGAAGCAGTGGCCTTAACGGCTGAACCCCAAATATAAGAAAAAGGTCAAAGAAGAACTTGACAAAATGCTCATAGCAGGTATCATTGAACCTGTTGAACAATACGATTGGGTGAGTCTAATGGTTATTGAGGTGAAAAAAAACAGGGTAGATAAAAATCTGCTTGGACCTACGCAAGTTGAACGATGCCTGTGTGCATGACCCCTTCCCTACGCCATTCTCAGATGAAACCTTGATAGTATGGGCGGACAGGAAGAATACTCTTTCACCGATGGGTTTTCAGGATACCACCAGATTAGAATCGCACCTGAAGATCGTAGTAAGACTAAGCTTGTCACTGAATGGGGATCCTTTCAGTATACGGTCATGCCATTTGGTCTCAAGAACACACCTGACATCTTCTCAAGAGTAGTAGTCGCCGTGTTCAAGGAATTCATACATAAGTTTTTAGAAGTTTATTTTGATGACTAGACTATATTCGGCTTGGTTAAGGAGCATGTCTCTAACCTGTGCATGATGCTGGATGCCTGTCGTAAGCACCAAATCTCATTGAATATCAAGAAATTTATCTTCTTTGTACTGTGTGGAATTATCTTGATTGGACATATAGTATGCCGCTAAGGGCTGATGGTTAACCCCACGAAGGTTGCAATAATCATAAACCTAGCAGTTCCAACAATGGATAAACAACTGCGTTCGATTATCGGGCACACAGGCTACTACAGAATGTTCATTCAGGGGTACGTGTTGATTACAGTGCCTATGGAAAATCTACTTAAGAAGGATGTTTCATTTTTTTGTAATGATGAGTCTCAGAAGATCTTTGAGCTAGTCAAAGAAAAGATGATCTCTGCGCTTATACTAATATTTCCTGATTGGTCAAAGGTATTTCATGTTCATGTGGATGCATTAGGAATTTCCTTAGGAGTTGCCCTAACAAAGCGTGGAGAAGGAGATATTGATCACCCTGTTACCTTTGCTAGTAGAAAAATTTCTGGTGTGGAGCGCAACTACTCCACTACCGAACAGGAGGGACTGGCTATGGTGTACGCATTGCAAAAATATAGACATTATATATTAGGAGGGAACTTTAAGATGTTCACATATCATTCATCTTTCAAATACCTCGTTAATAAGCCTATGTTGGGGGGGGAAATCTGCAGATGGATGCTGCTATTCTAGGAATATGACTTTGAAATCATAGTCAAGCTGTGGAAGCTGAATGCCGGACCGGATCATTTGTCCCGCATTGAGATAGGCGAAGAACCTACTAACTTAGAATAAGGATTACCGGATGCACAAATTTTCGCCATCAAGATCATTGATGTGCACTTCACTAATATCATTCAGTTCCTGATGACAGGCATGGCACCTGCAAGATATTCGGTCCAACAAAAGAAGGAGTTGGTTACTCGGGCGATAGACTTTACCATTATAGCAGGTTAATTATATAAACTAGGAGCTAATCAGGTGATGCACAGGTACGTTCTGGAACATGAAAGGCACACTATCTTGTCAGAGGCTCACAAAGGCATTGCAGGAGAGCACTACATAGGCAAGGCAACAACACAAAAGATCTTGCGGGCTAGATTATGGTGGCCTACCTTGCACAGTGGTATCAGGGAAAATTTCTTTGGCTCAGCCTGTGGACTTCAAGCCAAAGTGCTATAAAAGAAAGAGCAAGGCTAGAATGATGGGAAGGATGAGCTTGCTCTCATCACTTTTCAGATCCAGTAAGAACCTCTCCGAGGAGGTTGAACAAGAAGAAGAGAAAAGGAGCAGTGAAACCTCTAGAGAGTTTCAAGAGGAGGAAGAGCCATGCACTTCCTATGATCAGAAGAGGAGACTAATTTTGTAGAGAGCCCCAAAGCATTGGAACATATCCTTTTCTTTTGAGAGAGAGGACAAATTTCCGGGAGATGGAGGACACTTGGATCACATGATTCTAAGTGAATACCTTGTTGAGTACAAATCTAAACCTAGAGCCTTCAAGGAGACTCTAGCTTTCCCTCAGTTCATTCATTTGCAGGAAGAGAGAAGACCTTGTGGCCAAGGAAGAATCAAGGGCAATAGGATTCTATTGTCTACTTTTGATGGGTCATATGCAGCAAGGGTTTGGGCAAGGAAACTAGATGCATTCTTCCTACTACATCCGGTGGTAGAAAGGGAGGCTATAGAGATTTCAACACTGCACCTAGAGGGTGAAGAAATAATTTGGTGGTTTAGCCATTTGAGCCATGCAAGAGTGGTTGCTTTTGCTGAATTTACTCAAAGGTTGACTGGGAAATTTGGTGAAGGAAAATCAGAGGAGAAGAATCCCTCACCACCAGTGGAGGATACTTGTAATAGCATTGTCACAACTATGGGGGAGCAACCCCAACGTCTTCAGTTGGAAGAGCCAACCTATTTGAGGGAGAAGCCCTTACAGCCATACAAGATACTTCCAAATTTCATCAAGGTATGCCTAAATTTTCATCTCCTATTGTTTCAGCAAATCATATGGAGGATTGTACACCATCGCATACTGCTCATTTGGAACAACATGATTGCACTGGTGCTGTGAAACCTTGATTTGGTCAAGGAAGGGATGAAACATCATCCTAATGGGCCACGGATGGGTTACACACCACATGTGAGGTTGGGGTGTGAATTCTTGGAGGATGGGATGAACTTTGTCCCAAACTAATTTATGCAAAACCATATTTTCATCCTTGAGTTGGGACATGAGACAGCCAAAACACCATAGAGGTGTCAAGAGGAAACAGTGAAGAGGATTTTCCTTCAGCTCACTTGGATCCTTATGGATTCAATATTGTCATTGGTATGAGATCTTTTCTAGGAGATCTCCAAGGAATTGTATTCCAGCATCCCATGGAATGCAAGAAGAAAAGTCTGATTTGGGAGAAGGGGTAGTCTTCTTTAAAAGAGTACCAAGGTTGATCATGATGGGAGGCACCCACATTAGGATGAATGGGGGTGGATAGAGAGGAAGAAGTTGGTAAGCTACTTGCAAATATATGACACTGGGCAGCAGGAGGCTTGGCTGTGTTGGCTGCTCTTGAAGGAGTTTGGCCATTATGGGACATATCCTTTTTCCAAGGGTATGTGGGTGGAAGGAACTTGGCAGGATACTTGCATCATGGGGTAGCAAGGAGTGTAGATGCATTATGATGGTATGATCATTATTTTTTCACCACCTAATTTGTATGACGGAGGTATGAGGAGGCAACAAGAACTTTTGTTGCTTTGGAGGATTTTGAGAGAGCAAGGGTAGATTTACTCTCACACTTTGTATGATGTTGCAAGAGTAGGAGATGGCACTATCATGGTGCAAGAGGGCTACTCCTTAGCCTTAGATGATCTAGAAGTACTTCCAATTTGGAAGAAACTTCTTGTGTGTGGCAGCATTATCGGAGGATTCTTTGACATTGAGCATGTCAAAGAATGGAGTTATGAATTGGTAGGAGCCTATTTGCATAGGCCAACAAGGCTGTCACTTTGGAGCATGGACTTATTGATGGAGTGTCCCAAGGATCACTTCACATTTGATGCACTTGGTGGACAAGGAGGAGTTGAGAATGATGGAGTAGTGGATGAATTCATCTATTACTGTGGTATGTTCTTCTTGACTTGGATTTCCAAGCATAAGAAAGAGGATCTTCAAGCAGCATATGGTTCATTCCTCTTCATAGGAGTATGTCATAACACTATGGAGGACTTATTTATGGATCCTATCATCATCTTACTTTAATTACATGGTAAGAATTCTATTTTTTCATTTATTGATTGTCCAACACAATATTTGCATGCTCTTACCATTTCTTTGCAGTGCATTGCTCCACAAAGGGGCAAGCTTTTATTTGGGCTCCATGGACCATTTTTGGCCAGCTATTATTATGGAGATAGCCATATATTGTATGAATTTGGGCAAGTGTTTGGTTACTTCTTGTATTCTCAGTTGATACATTCAACCATTTACTATTTTCTAGTAGATGTGATGACTTGCACAACTAGCCATTTGTCAAGAAACAACTTGCCATGCTATTTTCTGAAGCTGCAGAGGGGAAGACTGTGATGTAACCACTTGGGATACTGCTAGTGCCTTCCAGAACCACATGAAACCTTCAGTATTTCTTTCATTTTGATGGTAATCATGATCCCATTTTCTGATGTTGTTCTTTCATTTATGGAGAGCATGATTGTGGGAGAAACACATTGGGTGGATGTGTTCTTTGGGAAGGAGGATTCCCACACTTTCTGCATTAAATGTTTTAAGGGGAGCATGGAAGGAGATATGGCCACCACAAAAAAATATTTATTTCTTTATGAGGAGGGCCATGAGATGGATGGTGATGATTTCTTATCCATCATGTAAGAGATGGTTTGGGCCAACTTGATTCACAATGTTGGGAAAGGGATATTTGGAGATATAGTTTCCTTCTTGCCGCTTGAGGGAAACATTATTGCAACCCAAGATCAGAAAATTCTCTGCAGTTATCTTAAGAGGAGAAGAGGACAGTGTGGGGTAGGCTACTTTGTCTACCATGTTTAGAATTTCATCCCACCTACTTTGCAGGAGCTCAAGGTGGAGGAGGATTTTAGGGAGTTGCCATGTTGGGAGGTGACTCATTTTGCATCGATGATTTCTTGGGGATGGGAGATTCACATGGGGATGGTAGATCCCAAGTTATATCAGACCTCATACCTCAATAAGACATTTTAAAAACCCATTGTTGCCTCCATGGATACTTTCCTTTCACATGATGATAGCTATTTGGAATGTTCACCAAAAGCTAGCTTGCTTACTTGGGAGGGGCAGCTTGGAGATATATTGATGAGACAACACCTTGATCCTTAGAGGATTTTATCTTATGAGGGTGCTACAGGGGGATAAGAGGATGCTCTTCAGTTCTATCCTTGCAGTTGCTTGAGGACAAGCAACATTTGGGAGGGGAGGATAGTAATATTCCAAAATTTGCATGCATCAATTTGGAATATTAAAATTTTCTAATATCACTTAGGAGATGAGTAATTGGGTAAGGAGGCCCATAAATTTTAGAAATAAGGATAAAATCCCTCATAGTGTGAAAGGGGATCATAATACCAGCTGGATTTCACACTGTCATGTGTGAACAGGGATATTTTGCATGTGGACAAAGTCAAGTTTGACCAAGTCAACAACATAAATGTAGGAGGAGTAGATCAGCAAATAAAATAGCTCAATGTGAGTGAGGTTCAGCTTAGATAGCTATATGTGAGCTAGATTGAAGACCCTTAGGTGTGAAAAGAGCTGAAGCAGGTTGAAGAGGCCAACCTTGACTAAATCAAACAACGCAGTTTAGAGGAGAGGCTCTAAAGAAGATACAACGCAGTTTTGGAGGGAGATTGTTTGTGTGATGGTGGAAACCCTATTGGGTGGGAACCAAGGTGAGAAGTCTCACTTAGTTTATAAGGACGAGGATGGCAGCCAATTGAGGTTAGCTTATGAATCATATTTTTATGTCTGCTTAGACTTCTGCTCTCTTTAGCTATTTAGCTAAGATTGTTGGTGTTGTTTAGCACTAAGGTATTCCTGTTCAGGAATTCCTTCTCTTCCCGTTTGAGTAGCTCTTGGGAGATACCTGAGATTTCATTCCACA
This sequence comes from Pinus albicaulis, assembly GCA_034641835.2. NCBI lineage: Eukaryota > Viridiplantae > Streptophyta > Pinopsida > Pinales > Pinaceae > Pinus > Pinus albicaulis. Next base: position 340,331,721 of record CM076569.1, read on the forward strand.
CATCCAGCATTGGTGCCAAGCTTCAGTCTTTAGTTTCATCTCAGTTTCTGCAGGAGGTTGTGTTGAGTTGCAGGGTGTTGTAGTGGAGGGTTGAGAAACCCACTTTCTGAGTTGGTTTTGCATAGGAGGGGAGATTCCTTCCATTGAAGGATCAGTTTGGAGAATTCTTGGTGATGCAGGGGCATTAGGCACCATAAAATACATTGTACATAATTAGACATAGGGGGTCCCATGTTTAAATTTCTTGTAAATATTAATATTTTGAATAAATTTGGTAGGGAATTGTAATTGTTCTCAAGACATTTGAGAACATGAGAAATTGGTTAAGATAGGAATACGAAGAGACAGCCAAGGGTATAAGTTAGTTTAGGATCGGTTCAGTTATTGAGTCTAATTTTAGGAATTATGAATGCTAAGAGTTGCTGAATTGTTTCAAGATCTGAATCGATTCAGGTCGTCCATTGTGGTATAAATGTAATCATGTAGAGTTAGAGAAAAAAAGGGAACTTCTTCAGCAACAGAGTAGGAGGATAATGGCCACTGAACTGAATATTTGGCCTACCATGGAATTTGTAAGTGATTGCTTTTGAGATTGATCACCTGTATGTATATATATCTATTTATGGAGAATTGTTTATAAGTTTCATGTGTGACTTCATGTCTTCTTGGTCGAATTACATGGGGAATAGTTGAATTCCTATGTTCACCATATGAGTGAGAGTTTAATTCCCTTGAAATTTTTGGATTGGATGTGATCTGTGTGGAGGATTGTTGGGCTATCGATATGAATAATACTGCGTGATTATAAGTGTGTTCTCGATGAGAGTATTCGAATTCTATATCAATTAAGAATCCGATGATTGATCATGTCTGTATGGATCACTTGAAGTTATTGTGGAAGTGTGATTAATTATTTAAGGCTTGTGAGTACTGTAAAACATGGTTGGAAGGGTTATGTATGGGCGGAACTCTGCGTCGGAGTCGATAGATGAAAATAACGCTGAGGAACGAGGTTTTGATGTGAAGAAATACAGTGATTGCGCGAGGAGGAGAACCTCTTTAAATAGAACGGGTGGAACCTGAGCGTAAAGGAGTAGAGCGTAACCTGGTGTGTCGAAGAAGATGGAACCTTGCAGGAGTGAATAGTAAAGGCGGGTTTCCAGTTTTGATCACACCGCCTTCGTAGGGTAAGCGGTATTCAAGAAATTAGAGCGATTCCATTGACTGCCTGACACGTGGCCTCAAGCGGTAAGGAGAAACCGCTCTCATCGCACATTATCATTCATGCAAGTAACTCGTGCGATATCCATTGGATCAATTGAAGTGATGCGAAGTGATAACAACCGTTGGATGGGCATGCGGATTTAACAAGGACATGTTGCGTTGTTGCTAACGAATAAATGAGTTGGCTCGAGTACTGTACACATATGAATGGTAAGCGAGTTGTTCTTAAGTCTAAAGATGAAGTTGTGATTTATGTGGGTGATCGGTTGTCTATTTAAACCTTGATATATATAGGTATGGAGGTGCATATGTATACATAGTGGAATTGTAAATTAATATCTCAATTCACTGAATTGAGATATTAACATAGTCCAGATTTTCTTATTTAATTTTACCAACTCAGAAGTTAGAGAGAGTGTGAGTTGCCAGATTGTGGACTGGGTTGAGCAAAGAAAATTAAACATGCTCATACATGGATTGAGATTGTGGCTTGCCAAAAGCTGGGATTGTGGGTTGGACTGTTATCAAGTGGTATCAAAGCTTCAGGAATAGCTCTTTTTGAAAAGAGCAAGTTTGGTAAATGCAAGGAAACCAGATTTGTGGAAAATGATAAGATTGCAGCCTACAGAGATATAGTGCACATGATGAGAGAATGAAGAAAATTTGAAGTTCTAAGTCTATTGAAGGGTAGTTACAGATTTGAAAAGGGGAGATCAGATTCCAAGATTTGATAGACAAAGTACACGAAATCACAGTGAACAGGATTTGCAGAGTGGAGGACAAGATCATGATCTTGTAGGTAATTATTTTAAATCTGATGTGTATTTTATGTTTGTAGAATTGTGGTTGTTGAAAGTGCAGACAGAGCTTCATAGTGAAGGCAGTGATCCTGGTACTTAGCTAGAGGCTGGATAAAGAGGACAATTGCAGTGTTCTCAAGAATAAACGAGTAGTATTTAACTTTGGTTGAAGGATTGTTTGCAGAGTTCAGAGTGCAAGCAATTGAGGAAGAAATCTCAGCAGAAGCTTGGAAGCAGTGACAGAAGAATCCAGCAAGGGATTCTGAGTGAAGAAAGAGTGTGGAAGAGCTTGGAAGATTCCCAACAGAGGTTGGATGATAGAAGAAAAGAGGTGTTCTTGAGAAAGTTTCAGAGTGAAGCCTAGTGAGCAAAAGAGAGTGCTCTGAAGGTTCCTACAGAGAAGGAACCAGTACTTGTCGAAAGCCGGATCCTGAAGAAGGGGTTGGTGAGGTGAGTTGCAGCAAGAGAGCTTGCTGTTGCAAAGGCTTAGTGAAACTTGTGAGTGGAGAAATCCTAAAGAAGAAAATGGCTACTGAGAGCCATATCAGAGAATGCATAAGTTCTTAGAGAGGCCACAACAGAATAATGACGGAAGATGCCAAAGCAGTTGGCATGAAGAAGAGACTCACAGATGAAGAGTATTGGAAGGAATTTTCTGATATCAGGGAAGAGTTCAATAGATTGAAACTGAGGATAGAAGAAAGCCAGAGAGGTGGTTGGCTCATGAAAAAGAGAGTGAATTGACAACCATTACAGTTGAGACTGAGGAAAAAGAAGACTGCCTTATTGAGAGAAGGACTCAGAGCAACTGAGTTGAAAGAAGGAATTTCTTCTTGTGAAGCAGAACAGAGCACAGGTGAAGAGTGGAGACCTGCAGGAGATCTTGTGAGACATATTGAAGACTCGAGGTAGTAAGAAGACTGTCTTGTTGAAGAGGAAGTCATTGAGGAATTCTTGAGTTATTGGACAAGTCTAGATGATGTAGGGACTTGAGTTTTTGAGTCTAACAAATGTGAACTGATGACAGACTCCACAGAGGAAGAAGAACCCAGAGTTCTTGAGGCAAGGATGGGAATTGAAGATTCCATGTGTAGACCTGTTCAAGAAGAAGTGCTTGAGGAAGGGGCCAAGGCTGAAAGGTCTTCTGATCTGAAAAATAAAAAGTTGTGTGTGTTTGCAGGTACAAAACTGGAAGATGAACAAGCTTCAGAATTTGTGGATGAGAAGGAGACATTGAATCTGAAATCTGTTCAGATCAATGCTGAGATAGTGAGATCTCAGTGATATATGAAGACAGAAGGGTCAAATGAAGATATTTAGCAGAATTTTGAAGCAGAGAGAGAAGGGCTAGCAGAGGCATAAAGGGTTGTGTAAGGTTCCTGGAATCTACTCCTATTGAAGCTGTCGATTTGTATAGGAGGTTAGACTTCCAGAGAAGAGAATTGGAGAGGCAGAGGACCTGTGCCCAAGGTGATTTTCTGAAGGATCAAGATAGGAAAGCCTTCATGAATAGAGTTCATGGAGTAGATGATGGAAGGAAAGTGAGACTAGTTGACAGTCTCATGACGAATGCAGATCAACATGCTAGGGTACTGACAGAAGATTTGGAAGGAAGTTCCAGACAACATGCTGATGTGTTTTCAGAGAAGAAGAAGGCATTGAAGCATTGGAACTTTACTGCTGATGATCCATGTGTTAATAATATAGAGAAAGAGGAAGAGCAACAGTTGGAAGTTGTCAGAGGGATGAATAAGAAGGAAACTGTTTTGGCTGAAAACATAGTGAGGGATAATCATTTGGGCATGATGATTGGAGCAGTGGAGATGGCTCTGGCAGCTGAAGAAAAATATGATGAAGAATTTCTGAGCCTTGAACCAGACTTAGGATTGTCGGGAGAAGAATTGGTGACTAGGTCATCAAGTGAGACCATTGGGTCTCATGGTTTTAGCACTGATAGTTTGTTTATGTGTACAGGTGATGCAGAAAACAATTCATCCTTTGAATTTGTCTTGGGAGCGAAAAAAATATTGCTGAAGGAGGATGATACAACCATGTCTCATATGCAGGGATTTGTCACTATCATTGACAAGGAAGAATTGGCTAGACTGATGGGCCAAGAGCAGACTGGAGGGCAGATTTAAAAAGCTGCTGAAGTGAGGAAGAATCAGCATTCCATGCTAACACAAGATGAAGATACAGTGGCTAGAGAAATTTATTTGATTGCTAAAGTCAACCAAGGAGGTGAAAGGCAATTGCTGGAGATCGCCCATGAAGAAGAAGAAAATGTTGAGTCTAACTTACAACATGTTGAAGATGTAAAACAAACATAGGAGAAATGGTTGAACTGTTTGCTGGGAGAATTTGGAGAAGAGAAAGGGATTGCAGACCCTGGAGAAAGGATGCCTGAATCTGTGAAGAAGAGAGGAGCAGATACTATCTTGTAGAAACATATTATGTTTACTAGTATACTGGAAGAGTATGTCACTGCTGGTAGGGAATTAAATGGTGAATTATTTTTTGAGAATGAATTTGCAAATGATGGACAAAAGGAGAATGTTGCAGAGGAAGATATCCTAAAGGATATTCAGGATGTTTGGGCGGAGGCAACATTGGCATCAGCTACACCCATGGAGGCATCAGACGCAACATGGGGGCTGACATCTGCAGGAATTGAAGACATGTTAGTAACAGCAGTAACAGTAAGAGCAACAATGTTGGCTACCACAAAAAGTAGAAGAAGCAGCAGTAAACAAGGGAATATCCAGCTAGAAGATAGGCTGGACAAAGAAATTGAAGACATCAGGGCTCTGATGATGAGAGTGACTCATGAACAATAGACAGTAGCAGGAAAGTTGGAGAGTTTCAGCAAAAGAAAGACAATGGAAAATTGTGGAAGTATAGCTAGGGGTAGATTGCGGAACAAGATTTGGAGACCTGGTGAAATGCAATTGAAGGATGATGCAGCCGATGAACAATAGCAAAAGTTTGGGATCCTGGAGGCAGAGACTGAGATTACATGATCAGGAGATCATGAACAAATTAAAGCTTGGGAGTTTGATGCAGGGGCATTAGGCACCATCAAATATTTTGTACATAAGTAGACATAGGGGGTCCCATGTTCCTTAAATTTCTTGTAAATATTAATATTTTGAATAAATTTGGTAGGGAATTGTAATTGTTCTCAAGACATTTGAGAACATGAGAAATTGGTTAAGATAGGAATACGAAGAGACAGCCAAGGGTATGAGTCAGTTTAGGATCGGTTCAGTTATTAAGTCTAATTTTAGGAATTAGGAATGCTAAGAGTTGCTAAACTGTTTGGAGATCTGAATCGATTCAGGTCATCCATTGTGGTATAAATGTAATAATGCAGAGTTAGAGAAAAAAAGGGAACTTCTTCAGCAATAGAGTAGGAGGATAATGGCCACTAAACTAAATATCTGGCCTGCCATGAAATTTGTAAGTGATTTCTTTCGAGATTGATCACCTATGTGTATATATATCTATTTATGGAGAATTTTTTATAAGTTCCATGTGTGACTTCATGTCTTCTTGGTCGAATTACATGGGGAATAGTTGAATTCCTATGTTCACCATATGAGTGAGAGTTTAATTCCCTTGAAATTGCTGGATTGCATGTGATCTGTGTGGAGGATTGTTGGGCTATCGATATGAATAATCCTGCGTGATTATAAGTGTGTTCTCGATGAGAATATTCAAATTCTATAGAAATTAAGAATCCGGTGATTGATCATGTCCGTATGGATCGCTTGAAGTTATTGTGGAAGTGTGATTAGTTATCCAAGGCTTGTGAGTACTGTAAAACGCGGCCGCAAGGGTTATGTATGGGCGAAACTCTACGTCGGAGTCGATAGATGAGAATAACATCGAGGAACGAGGTTTTGATGTGAAGAAATATAGTGATTGTGCGAGGAGGAGAACCTATTTAAATAGAATGGGTGGAACCTGAGTGTAAAGGATTAGAGCGGAACCTGGTGTGTCGAAGAAGATGGAACCTTCCAGGAGTGAACAGTAAAGGTGGGTTTCTGGTTTTGATCACACCGCCTTCGTAGGATAAGAAGTATTCAAGAAATTGGAGCGATACCATTGACTGCCTAACACGTGGCCTCAAGCGTTCGGGAGAAACCGCTCTCATCGCGCATTATCATTCGTGCAAGTAACTCGTGTGATATCCGTTGGATCAATTGAAGTGATGCGAAGTGATAACAATCGTTGGATGGGCATGTGGATTTAACAAAGATATGTTGCATTGTTTCTAATGAATAAATGAGTGGGACCGAGTACTGTACACATATGAATGGTAAGCGAGTTGTTCTTAAATCTAAAGATGAAGTTGTGATTTGTGCCGGTGATCGATTGTCTATTTAAACCTTGATATATATAGGTATGGAGGCACATATGTATACATAATGGAATTGTAAATTAATATCTCAATTCACTGAATTGAGATATTAACATAATCCAGATTTTCTTATTTAATTTTACCAACTCAGAATTTAGAGAGAGTGTGAGTTGCCAGATTGTGGACTGGGTTGATCAGTGAAAATTAAACACACTCATACACGGATTGAGATTGTGGCTTGCCAAAAGCCGGGACTGTGGGTTGGACTGTTATCACTTGGGATGATATCAAATATTTCACAGTAGACCAACACCTTACCATCACCTACAGTGTTATTCTGTCCTAGAATTGTGTTATTTCTGCAAGGCAACTTTAGCAGTGTCTTTTGTGGCTCTTTGAGCGAGTTTCACGGTGATTGGGGGGTTGATTCTTCCATGGGGGAAGACCTTTGATCAGATCTGCATCATATCTATAGTATTACAACATTATATACTCCTATGCTTCATTTTTCAGTGATAATTCAGTCATATTGTTGAAGATCACCATTTGTATTCAGGGGGTATTCCTAGAAACCCTTCTCGGGTTCTTTAGTTTTTGTATAAAGGATACTAGATCTCATTTTTCTGAGCATATTGTTTAATATAATATCAGATCTATTTGTATCTTCCATTTATGTGTACAGACCCTCATTATACTGCGCAGTCACTTTTATGCACAAATTCCTGTGTTGCAGTGTTTGGGGTTTTAGCCTTTTTTAGCAATCCTAGGTGTGGGAGATCTGTTTAACCCACCTAGTTTGATTTGTTTCAGCTCTATTCTTGGATTTAGGTTTTATATTGTCTAATATAAAGGATCCAATAGTTTATTTCATTATTAATATCATATATTTCTGAAAATGTGTTTTTTATGCATGCATGGTTGAGAAGTCCCTATTTGGGGATAGTACAATACTTCCATACGTGGGACACGATATCACCCCCAAGTTGTAACATAGAATGTTAGCGACAAATCCTACATTCAATGATCTTGGAACATGTCTCTAGCCTAGATAACTAAATATTATCATTAATTCCAATTCTCCTTTAGGTAAATTGGATTCATTTTAAGTTGATCTTGATTAAAATTTCAGTCTGAAGGCTCAAAAAAAATTTCACCTCAATCGTTATGGTTCAAAATAAATGCAAGAAAGAAGCTTTCAAATTTGATGAATCCTAAACTATTTATGGAAGAGATACAAGCAAGAATGCACTCAATACAACAACAATAATGCCCCCCAAACCAGTTCATAGTTACGAAATGCAATGCTTTCCAATTCAATTCACTTTCCCAAAAAATGCAACTTATTGAAAATGAAAATGATTCTCCTTTCACTAAGATGCACGAAATTTTTTTTTTTTTTGTTTTTTACTTTGAAATGCAATCAAAAGAAAAAAAAATGAACGAAATAAGAGATGCAAAATCCCTTTAATTCTATTTCAGTCGAACCAAACAAAAATCTCTTTGAGGAATGAACTAATGAAATTCTTTTCACTCTTCTTAAAATGAAAAATATAATCTAATAAAAAATGAGAAAGAAAATCACTTCCAATTCCTTTTGAATTTAGAGATAACACACTCTTCTAGACTTGTACACCAAACAAAATGTAATCTTGTGCTTGACACTAAACCGAAGGGAAACATTAAGAAATGCAGAGATGACTAAAGCATACACCAACTCTCTCCGAAACAAGGAAAGAAAAATGTGACAAAGGGTGTTTGAAATGGAAAAAATTTTCCAAACTTACGAACAAATCAAAGAGACGAAACAAATTCTCTCAAAGAAGATAGGTAAGTCAAACACACAGCAAGGAGATCACTAAGATCTTGCAGAATCATTCAAGGGCCAGGACACTGGAAAATTAGAAGGGAAACTCAAATTTTCCTAAGGTTGAGATCAACACTTCTGTGCTGATAAGAAGGGTGTTGAAAGGCTAATAAACGCGGTTGTACTATATAGAACAACGCTGCCAGTGCTATTGTGAAGATAGAAAGGGTGCTCATCGCTAAAAATAAGGAAAAAATAAAAAGAGTCTCACAAAAACACCATAACTGACACAATGAAGTGACTAAAAATCCTTGCAAAAGATGACAGAGGCCTAAGAAGATTTAAATTTGAAAAATCGGTGAAACTGATCCAAGATCAGTTCAGGGAAGGAGGATTTAAATGGATAAAGCTCCCCAACAGAGTCGCCAGTTTTGTTGTCAAGATAAATCCCCTCTATGGATAGAGGTGATGTCTCTAGCCCTAGAGTGGGTTTAGAAACACAAGATTCTTCCTAACGTAAGGTTTCTTAAGTAATTCTTACAATGCAATGAGGAAAGAGACATAAATACCTTTTTCCAATCGCTATCCTTGGATCCGTTGATGGTGACCTCGATCCACGGTCCTTGTAGACTCGCTTCCTGCTACTGATGGCACATGAATACCTGCGGATGATCAAGAGACAACAACAAAGGTGATACAATACATAATAAATGTAAACCCTAGCTATCTAGCCGATCAAGGAGTACCAAAATATTTTCATAACCATGTAGACAAATATAGAAAGAAAACATCAGATATTATTATTGACAAATTACAAAAGGAGAGATTACAACCACACCTTGATGTTGGAGGCATCCTTAGGTGAAAATCTATGTCCTTCACCCATCTCAAAATAATTCTTTGTCCTGTGCACTTAGGCTTAATCACGATGATAGCATGCAAATGGATGAGAGTTTAGACATGTCTGAGAATTATCAACCCATCTCTAAACTTGGGGGAATGAGGGATGTGAATTTAGAGCAAGGGAGAGGAGGTTGGGAGCCCATGAAAGGAGGAGGAAGGCCCAGTTTCTAAGGGATGATCCCACATGGATGAGATTTAGGCTCTAAAATGAAAGAGCTTGACCTTATCATCTTTTTTCAATAACCAACTCGTCCCCTATGAGATTCTAAAGGTCAAAGCTTCTCCTCCATTTGAGGAAGCACTTCCAGAAAGGGGATCAACATGGTTTTCCAATAAATTATGGCGTTGACAGTGCTGGGCTAGAACTGTGAAAAGGACATCAGCGCAGTCATGGCACTAGGAAGAGCGTTGACCCACGAAACTAGGAATTTAACCAAGTTTCTTCAGTTTTCTTTCGAGGAAGTATTCTTTGAATCTTCAATGGGATATGTTAGCATATTTCTTGATGATGGAAAAATTTCACAGGATTAGGATATTTCTTGATGTTAGCATATGTATTATTGTGTGTGCCCCACCATCTAGCATGGGTATATCTTAAGGTTGTATCAAAAGCTAACAATCTTTTATCTTCGGTTACTCGCTCTTCATAATGATTAAGAAAATTTTCTACATTTCCCAAACCATCAAAATAAGGTAGGTTACATACCTCATATTTCATACAACAAACTACTTTGGCTATTCTTGCACAACGCTTTGTAGATATTTCATGCAACCTATTCTACCAATTCTTATATTCTTCTTCTGAATCTGATGTGCAGGTACTATCATGATAAAAATTATCTTTCCATATGCAGTAGGGTTAATATAAACTTCTTCCTTGGTTTTCAATTGATATATATTATCAATTTATATTGCGCTATATTATTCTCTCACTGGCTCTGTATATCTGATTCGTGATGGATCGACAGGAAAAATCACCCTCATATTTATTCCTTAAAATATCATGTTATTACTAAGATGGAACTAGTTGGGATGTTCAACTGAAAACCTAGCACAATTATTCAAACCTCTTTGGATTGGAAGTTAGCCCTTCCAATCAAAGGTTTATCTCTCAAAGGAAAAATTAAATACTCAAGATAAAACTTATATTGCATGCGGTAGTTAATTCGACACATGGGCATACAAAATACACTATGCTTAGTAGGGAGGCTTCTTTCCTACAAGCAAGTCACATGTCAAAGTGATTTTTCAAACTTTAGTGGAACAAGTTCAACATGTAATAAGAGAAGTTAAATGGAAACATAACATGCTACATAAAAAATTAAACACAAATAAAACAACAAGCACAAGAAACACGCTCGACAGATAAAACACACTAATAACTCAAAAATAGAGAGCTCTATCCCTTTATTAGCTGTCGGTGGTAGTAGAAGATAGAATGCTAAATATTTTGTAGTGGATCTTCGATCTACGAAGCTCCAAAATCCAAGACAATGGAGTCTCTTCCCCTTAATTAAAGCAAGCCTCTCTTCCCTCTCAAAGGATGGTAGATCGACGGAGATGTGGTGAACTCTTCTCTCTTGGATTGAGGTGTTGGATGGCCAAAACCTGAATCCTTGTAATCCTCTTGCTGCTGGACAACAAAAGCTAGTTTGCTGATGAGAAATTTGTCTAGCATAACAATGTGTCTCCCATTTCTCTTCCCATGGTTTGATTTTATAGAAAAATTTCAAATTTTCCCTCCTCTTGGTACAAGATGGATGTTGACACAAGAGTCGGGGTATGATTCCATTGTGTGTTGCACTAAAACCTCAAGGTGGCTCAAAGGTGACTATACTTGGCTAGCTTGAGTGAGAATATTTTTCTCCAAGTGTGCCAAGTGATCACAGGTAGTGACATTCTGCATTCTCCAAGACCCCATGGCTATTGGAGGTATAGTTGTGCTCTTCGCACCTATGAAAGAAAAATATGCAATGCATGCTCAGGGCCAGTGATTCTTGTGCGCAGTCAAAAAAATTGTTTGCTGACCTTAGGAAAATTTAAAATTTTAAGCTCATGCAATGTATTTCTTCTCTGTAAATATTCATTTGTACATTTTCTTGACATTTTATAATGCCTTTTGCTTGTAAAATTTTCCAGTGTTAACAGTTTCCCCCTAATGAATGAGGTGTAGGAAGAACTGTATAACCGAAATAAATTATAGTTTCTTTTCTGTGTTGTCCTTTTGAGAGAGAGAGAGAGAGTAACTTGCTTGAAAACTGAGGTTAGAGACTCCTTGCCATGAGTAAAAAGAGACACCATGCTTTATTGCAACCCTGCAAGAGATAGAATGAATAAAATATTTCTATGAGGCAGACATGTCCCATGCTCATGATATTTTGGCTAGTTAAGCTTATCTGACAAATATAGGTTATGTTTATCTCACTTTTGCAGTAGTGGCCTGCTGGTTGATGACGATGGTTGCTAACGCCCTCAAGGTAATTTTTCCTTTGAAAGAAGGTTGAATGTGGTTCCCACATGCATAATCTTGGTATGGAATGTTTGTTTCGAAAAAGTGCTCATTGTATGCATGGGTCTTTGATTGTTGGGGACCTTCCCGTGTAAGAATTGCTGAAAGAGATGCTTATCAAGTCACCAGTCTTTGACGAATTCTAACGGAGTGCAATGGTTATGAAGTAAGATAACATATTGAGATGAAAGTTTATATTGGAGTCAAATTTCAAGAGGATCAATGACATCAACGGGAAATTATGATTCCCATAGTGCCATCCGGGAATGCCCCTATTGAGGTGGGGATTCATCCAAGGTAATACCTCGACAAGAAGGAAGCACCAACCGATCGAGATGAGTACTATGCAAGGGACTAGGGTTTCTAATGTAGCAGGGCATGGTGTGATAGGTTAACTTAGGCACGATGAAGAGAAATGGCTATCACTGATGATGGTAGTTAAGTGGCGACAACCATAAAAATTTATGGTGAGGAAATCCCTGGAGTCGGTAGGACATCCAGGGTGGGTGTATGGTTGTTATGAGTGTCATGGTGGGGTGTGGTAAAGAATGCATAGATTTGACCAAGGGTGATTATGGACTACTACGAGATGATAAATGTGAATGTATGGGTGGGATTTCTCTCTTAAAAAAAATTTTTACACTTTCCAAAAGAATATAGAATGTTTTTGGATGTACGTGCACGGAGACAGGTGCCCTATAAACATGAAAATAATCTGTCACTATGGTGTGAGGAAGGTATTTTTCTGAGGGTGGGGGACCCATTGGTTGGTCTTGGTGTGGGGGTGATGAAGAGGATGAATAATGTCACAAATGGGCTATGTTGGTGGGGGTATGATAGGCCAAGTGCGAGATGCGGTGATGCGTATTCGATATGCGAATAAGAATGGTAGTTTAGGAAAAGAGTTTTAACATGACAAGTGTGAAACTTAACTTGATGTATGACGGATGAGTGAACATGAAGTAATTCTCGAGCTTGGATTTTATGGTCATGGCTATAGACCTTGGTGTACGGTCTACATAAGTGATGGATGCCATGGAGGGTAAGGCTCTACCAACCTACGAGAATGTTTATCATGTGAAAGGTGGGGCGATGATAAAAATGATCAAGCGAATGAAACCTATGCTTTCTTTCTTTGGATAAATGATGTTAGGATATGCAAATATTTCGAGGGAGGCCTATCATGTTAAGGGTAGAATGATACATGCTCTTGTAGCTTTATTGTCTGGGGCATATAGTGATTTGGCGTGCCTGCAATACCTACAGACAATAACCCAAGTAAAACCATATTTTTCATACAAATATATTTGAAATAACTTGAATTCAAAGGGTAAAGAGAGGGCATACCTGAATTGTGTTGTGGAGGGGGTGGGCATGGCTCCCGAAAATGATTTTGTTTGAAATCTGGATTTATGAGGTCCAGATCGACCATGATGAAGTGTTGATCACTGTGATTCTTACGGTTTCGTGATCAAATACTCTGAGCTCTAGTTTTCCCTTGGGATTTGTTACTTGGCTCCTAGTTTTGATTCTGGTTGGGGTTGCCCCCAGTTCGAGACCTTAGGGGGCATTCCTGATTATTGCCCCCTGTATAGGATCTCACTTTTGTTTGTTCCTCAGCTTATTTTTTTTAACAACATTTGGAGGATTGTCATCATTCTCTTGGTTTTATGGTTGCTGATGAGACTGGGAAGGTTTCACTAGATTGACCAATGCATTGTGTTGTAGCGGTGGTCCATTCTGTGCAAGGAATGGGGGATAATGGTTCCCTTGTACCTTCTTGCTATATAAGTGATGGGGTGACTTTCATGATACCTATGTTGTGATACACTCTTAGTAGAATCATATGAGTATCCTCGGTACTAATTACTGCTACCTAGGTGACCTTGGGCCAAAGGCCATATCAAACCGTATGAAATATTCAACGCACCTGGTAACTCCCTCAATATCCTGGGTCCTGATTACTACTGCTTAGGTGACCTTAGGCCAAATACCGGATTGAAATTTTTGCAGTATTCGACATACCTGGTAACTCCCTAAGTATCCTAGGTAATGATCACCATTTTGTAGGTGACCATGGTCTAAAGACCCGATAAAACCGTCTTTAGTATTCGACACACCTGGTAACTCCCTGAGTGGAAATTTTGACAACTCAGGAGAATGAGGCAACCAGGTTCCACTGCCTGTGATTGCTGTAAGATTCCTGGGGGGGCTCTCTTCCATTAGCATTCCTAGCAGATAATTGGATCCCCTACAAGGGAGGGTACAAGCATCCCTGTTGTTGATGATATGGTTCCACCCTATTCGTCATATTCTACAAAGGTGAATATTGACTTTGGTGGTATCTAGGTTGCATCACGTTCTGGGTAGAATTGTATGAATATCCTGGGTACTAGATATTTCCTCATAGGTGACCTTGAGTCAAGGACCCAATCAAACCATTTGCAGTATTCGATGAGCTTGGTAACTCTCTATCAGTTTGCAGGCATGGCGATTCTGACTTGTAAATATATCCTAACTAGGTTTAGATGATTTCGAACTGTTGGGCTTTGCAAATGGTATCATCCTCGGAGGTAGGTTTCTATGTCGCCACGTATTTTGAGATCTATGATGTGAGAGTTTAAAAAAAAATAGTCCAGTAAAACTCTATTGTCAAGTTTGGCTTTTCACAAACAACAATGTCACCACCATTTGTGGAGATGGTTCGATATATGGACGATAGGTGTTTTCCTAAAATGAGTTAGCAGTTCCATTCCCGAATCATGGTGAATGGGTAGCTAAAAATAAGTGAGGAACGTGGTAGCGAGGGCACTAAAGGTTCCATGTGAAGTAGAAGGCTTCTCAACATACCATTTCATCGTAGGCCTAGGTAGGGTGCATTGAAATAGTCTGAGTCGAATAGTATCATCAATGATACTATTGGATGAAAACCACAAGTGGAAAGTCATAATATGATTCGGTCTTCCACTTTCTCCGCTTCAAATTTTGGTATATCTGAAGGGAGCTTTGTGGGCATGAGAGGCCAATTAAGGCTATGCGTAATGGGGTCATTGGTTAACTTTGATATACCTGGAAGGTTTAGTGATGATAAAAAGGGTAATTGAGTATTGACTACCATTGTGTACTATGGAAACACATGTGTCTGAGTGTAATGGTTTATGGGGGCTGCATGGGGAATATTACCCTATGGCGTACCATGTTGAATGTTCTTCTGACTCCCCGAAGGGGTAACGCTCCTCTTCCCTCTGGGGGTTGTGGGAGGATTTGAGTGTGGTGACCCTACTGGGGTTTCCACTGGGGTGGTGTTGGGGGGACCCTTGGGGGTTTCCAGTCACAGATTCCCCAATAAAGGATGAACTGATAATGGTGGTGGTGTGTCGTCTTTGATGCCTAAATGGCAAAAGACTCAGCACTCCTCCCTCTAATAAGGGGAGGTCCTAAAAATACCTAGATTGACGAGGTCCCGTTGGGTCCATTATGGTGTCGACTAGCTTAATCTTGGAAATATTTTTGGTTTGCTGAGGGAAGGAGGATTTTTTTATCAAAGAAAATATGATCACTTGAATAAAACAAAGAGAAAAAAGTAAGAAGTAATTTTTCCTTTAAATTAATGTTATGTTATCAAGCAACGAAAAAATATGGTTTGGTTTTTTTGCATATGATAATCAAAATCCTAAATAGACCTAATCTTCCTTACGCCCTAAAATGTAACTAGGCCTTGTGAAGATGTCTTCTAATGGGTACTGGGGCTAACGTCCCGAAAGAACTGGCAATGTATTCAAATAGCCGGAGAATCGACCAAGGTAATTGTAAGAGGATCTAGTACCGCCTGCACCATCACCTATAGGGAAGGATGCCCTAGTTTTTTCCACTAAAGTATTTTCGTCCTACGTGAACATTCAATTATTGAGCTTCTTGGTATTTAGCTACCAATACCGACCACTAGATGGGTCAGGTAGCCCCAAAAAGTACTGCATGCACTAGGTCTAATCTGAACCCCCTCTGTGATAGGTCTCTAGTTATGCTCGGGTATTTGTTCTATGAGTGGATAGATGGATTTGAAGCTCCCTAAAAAGTAAAAATATATGTTTAAAAATGTAGAATGACTACAGTGGCTTATTTGATGCCTACCCTTGATGGTCCTAGCTTGAGCTATAATTTCTATTATGGTCCCTATGGGGAGAATTTAGCGAGGTCGATTAATGATTATTTATAAAGAGTCTCAATTTTCTTAGGGTGTTCCTTGGTTAAGTAAAAATAAGAAGAGGACAAAGGTCCCAACACACTAGGTGCCTTTTGGTCCAATGCTTACATATGCTTCGTGTGTGCTTTGGAGTGTACAATCAAAATTGTTATGAGATGTGGATATGCATTGATCCTTTACAATCCTTTTCTAATTACGCTATGTGTGATTTTTCCTTGCAAAAATTAATGATGTGCGGATTATGGGCAACTTGCCTAGTTAAACTAAGTTTGCACTATAGGGAGATAGAAAATTGTCTTAGGGAAGCATTCATATGAATACACAGGCTCACCATAAGGTGAAAGGGTGGTATATATTCCTTGCTTTCTTTTTGACAGTTTGGTCCTGGTCCCGATTCCTAACGCAAAAATTGAACAAATCTAAATGAAAAAATTGAAAAGCAAGAACTAGCTAAAGATCTGTGGATGTATGGGCCACTTAATTTTCTTCTAATTACTCCATTTGTTTTGTATCTTTTACCAACAAATCGTTTGTTTAGACAACATATGTGGATTGAAGGCCACTTAATTTCCCCTACTTAAATTATGTGTGATTTGAAACAATAAAAATTAAAATTAAAACTATTTAGCTACTAGGATAAACTCTAGAAAGTAAGTGTCCTAACCAGTCATGAAATACCAGAGCACAATGATGGTAAATTTCTTATGGGTTTCCAACACCTTACAACTACAAAAAACTGATAAAAATAAGTGAAAAATGGGCTTATTTCCTACCTCCGAGCTTATTCTCCCACAGGTGTGATGCGTGTGTCTGTCTCAACAAAATTCACATGGCCAGGAAGAAGAAAGAAAAAATCCCCCTTCTCTGAGAAAAAATTCTCACTGAGGGTGGCTGAAAGTGCTGAGAGGATGCATGAGTGATTTTGCAACAAGCTGAGCAGGAATAAGGACCTGCATCAACAACCATTAACTCAAAATAAAGAACCTAGTGGATTCGCCATTCCTGTGGTAGTGCATTCAATGCATGGGTAGATGAAATACACTATGCTTTGTAGGGAGGTTGCTTTCCTACAAGCAAGTCATAGGTCAAAGAGGTTTTTCAAACATTAGTGGAACAAGTTCAACATGCAATAAGCTAAGTTAAATGGAAACATATCATGCTACATAAACAATGAAACAAAAACAAAACAACATGCACAAGAAACATGATCAATACAACAAACACACTAATAACTCAAAAATGGAGAGATCTCTCACTTTAATAAGTGCTAGTGGTAGTAGAAGATAGAATGCTAAATCTCTTGTAGTGGATCCTTTGAGGTATAAAGATCCAATATCCAAGACAAGGGGGACTCTTCCCCTCAAGTTTTCAGCAAGCCTCTCTTCCCTCTCAAAGGATGATAGATCGATGGACATGTGGTGAACTCTTCTATCTTATAATGAGGTGTTGGATGGACAGCAACTGAATTCTTCCAATCCTCTTACTGCTAGACAACACATGTTGGTTTTCTGATGAGAAATTTGGCCAACATAACAATGTGTCTCCCATTTCTCTTCCCATGGCTAGCTTTTATAGAAAAATTTCAAATTTTCCCTTCTTCTCTTGGTACAAGATGGATGTTGACACAAGAGTGGGGTTATTGTTCCTTTGTGTGTTACAGTAAAGCCACAATGTGGCTCAAAGATGACTATACTTGGTTAGCTTGAGTGAGAATCTTTTTATCCAATTGTACCAAGTGGTATAAAATAGTGAAATTCCGCATTCTCTAGGATTGAATGACTATTGGAGGGATAGTCGCACTCTTCGTGGCTATCTAAGAAAAATCCACAATGCATTCAGGACCAGTGATTCTTATGGGCATTCAAAAAAAATGTCTGCTGGCCTATGGAAAGTTTAAAATTTTCAGCCCCTGTAATGTATTTCTTCCCTGTAAGTCTTTATTTGTACCTTTTCCTTGACATTTTCTAGTGTTTTTTCTTGTAATATTTTCCAGTGTTAACATTGAAGATGGATAAATATTTTATGGTTTATGTGATTTTGCAAGGTGGAAGAGTGCATGAAGGCTACCATTTGGCATGGAGTTAGCTAAAGGAATTCAATTACTACCAGATGCATTCATGGAAGCTAATGCAAATTGGCTTAAAAAAATAACTTTTACAGCAAAACAGAGCATATGAAGGAAATTGGAGAAAAAAATTATGAATTCCAAGTAATCATAATACCATGAAGCTGATGAAAATATACAAACTGGAATGAGAAAAATACATAAGCCAACAAGAAATTTTACGTTTTGAAATACAACTGCTGTAAACTGCATATTATCTTGATAGAGAAAAATTACAGAATAGCCTCCTCATAACATTCATCCACCCTTTAAAACTCAAAAAATTCCTCATTTATAGAGTGAGGTGTCTTTTACAATGGTCTGCCACCTGGGCTAGACTTTGATACCCTAACCTATAGACCTAATTCAAGTAGGATTACATCACATTGAGTTTTAATAGGGATATTTTCTATTTTGATAGAGTTGGTATTAAAAAAGGATGATATGACCATTAATAACTCCAACAAAAACCTAACAAACTATGCTTGTCATATTTATCGAACCAAACTGAAATGCTGAGGTGTTGGCTAGTTGACAAACTGGAGTTAAGCCCTCGTGAATTTGAATTCAGATGGTGAGTTGTATTGATGAGTTGGCATCATTTCTTGGCTTGATGAGTTGTCAAGTACATGAAGGTTGAATATTGAGTTGTCCCCTTTAAAAAGTGGCATAATAATATGTATGCTCTTATCCTATTATTTATCCACTTCCTCGCTGCATTGATTGCCCAAAATCATCAAAAGCTCTTAACGCTGGACAAAAATAGAATAGATGTACTTTAGTAGCGAACTTTCATAGCAAGTGCTAAAATCCACCCTTTGTATAATATTTAACCTTTCTGACTGTTCTAGGGTCTTCCTTGAGTAGGATAAACATATGCCTTGAGCCATATTTTTTCTAGAATTTTTTTTGATGTTTACCCTCATGTAAAGCTACAACACTTTCATAGAAATTTTTTGTCTTTAATCCTGAGAGTCGCTCTGAAAGTGCCTAGTTTCCTGAGATTTTGCACTTTCTTCCTTCTATCACCTTGAAAGCACTTTTATCACCTCCAAAAATTTGTAGAAGCCCACACACGTCTATATAATAACACAAGCCATAAAATAGCCAAAAAAAGGTGTAATATTACCATGTTTATGGAGAGACATAATCATTAATAGTAATGAATTTTAGGCCCCTCTTCAAAAGCTTAGCTTGTATCATCTGCATTTGTGCTTCTAGGTATTTGGCTTGATCTTGGAACCTTCTCCTCTCTGCCTACAACCACCTATTTCCTTTACATAGATGCTTCATCATCCTCTATAGAAACAGTGTCCTCTTTAACATATTTCCTGACTTATCTGCCACTTCATTGTAAGAATCCAATTTCTTAGAAATGTCTTTCTTCAATTCCTCAAAAATCAATTTTGATTGTATTACCTCATTTTTAGCATCCTTTAACTGTTCTTGCAGAATATTTACCTTATTATTTTCTTGTACATGTTATTTACCTTTACTTATATTCACTGATTCTGCCTTTGTTGGAGGCTCCTGTTGCAGTTTTTCTTATAATGGTAGCTTTTACCCTAGTCACTGTTCATGCATCCATGCTTTCTCAGGTATCTTTTGCTTAGAATTCTATGATCTTGTGAATGGTTTTCTAGGCTTTAAGATAAGCCCTGAGTCTTCTTGTGAAAATTCCAATTTCTTGGCTCTTTTCTTCTTCTTTTGACTGAATGTCTCCTTGATCTCAACAAGTTGCACAATAGGACTTTCTTCAATTTCAATTGCCTCTAGTATGTTTGCTAATTTTCCTCTTCCCTTAGTATGACCTCTTGTAATTATCTTGTGTGTCCTTGTATATTTTTTCATTTCACTTCTTATAGAGGTGTTCTTTGGGATTGTAGTCTTCTGCACTTGTTCAACCTCTAGCTCCATAGGCTTTTCCATAGGCTGGATCTCTGCCTCATGGTCAACCACAATTTTTGGTTCATATTTATTGTCTGTCCCTGGTGTAGTGGACTTAGTTCTTGGTGTTTCCTAGGATTACAACATAAACGGACACTCAAAAAAAAAAAATGTAGGCCATTCTCTCTTCAATTTTTTTAATTCTTCAACCATGAGCAACTTGATTAGAGCATGGTGAAAATTTGAGGTATCACTGGTTTGAGGTTTTGGCCTTGACCTTGTTAGCCATTTTGCCCAAGATCCTAAACAAATAAAAAGGCATATCAAGGGACTACTTACCTGTAAAGTGTAACAATAATTTGAAGTGGTATTTATATACCATATGGAATCTACCCTCACAAGTGAAATAATTCTGAATCACCATAAAAAACTTAGAAAAATATTCCTTAAGGCATGCTTTAGGGATGTTTGAAGTCATATCTATGACTCTATGCTCTTCTTGCAAGAATTCATCACAATTATAAAATTTAAATTTCTTTACCTTGAACCATGAATCTCCTGACCTTGGGATCTCAGTGGCTTGTGCAATTGTGTCACGAGACATAGAAAAATTCAACATTCCTACTTTTGATCTTGTCCCTGTTATGAAACCAGGTCACAAAATAAAATAAAAGATAGATCAACACCTTATAAATAAGCCTCTTCGAGGGGGAAACCTCCTTTACATTACATAAATGAACAACTATTAGATGATTCAAATTAAAAAAACCCCTTTCTATATATAGGAGTCCATGGGGTCACAATATAATCCTAGCCGACCTAAAAATAATAATGTAAGGGTACAACAATAATAATAGTGGTATTTTATGGGGCACAATAATAATAATATGGGGACTACAAGGGTACAACAATAATAATAATGGGGCTACATTAACAACAATAAGGGACTACACTAGTAATATAGGGACCTAACATGCCCCTCTCCTTCAAAAAAGTGTTGTCCTCAAAGCTTGAGTAGTTCTGGATGCTTCTATATAAAATTCTCGTCCTCCCATGTGGAATCTTCAGTGGGTAAGTTCTTCCACTTGATGAGATTCTTTGAAATTGATCGATTTCGTACCTCTCGAGTTCTTGTTTCCATGGCTGCTTTAGGTTCCAATATGATTTTTCCTTCCTCATCAAGTTCTGGAAATATTGTTTGAACTGGAATTTTTTCACCTATAACCTTCTTTAAGCATGAAACATGGAAAATTGGGTGCACTCGGGAAGAACCAAGAAGCTCCAATTTGTATTCCATAGTACCAATATTTTGCAACACCTTTCAAGGACCATAGTACTTTGGCGATAATTTTTTATCCTTCTTAGTTTGCTTGGGGGGAATTTTTTTGTATGGTTGTAGCCGTAAAAATACCCAGTCTTGTACATCAAAACTTCTCTCGTTAATATTTTGATCTTCCTATTGTTTCATTTGATTTTGTGCCAAATTTAGGTTATCATCTAAGAGTTGGAGAACTTGTTGTTGATTCTCGATGTGATATTCCAATTCTTGAACCTTATAATTTTCTCTTAAAGATAATGTGATGGACGATGGATGATATCCATAAAGTGGCATAAATGGGATCATTTTTTTTGCAGTATGGAAGGAAGTTTTATGCTACCATTCAACCAAAGGTAACCACTTGACCCATTGTTTTTGTTTATCAGATAAAAAACAACGAAGATATCCTTCCAAACATTTGTTCACTATCTTAGTTTTTCCATTGGATTGAGGATGATAAGATGAGCTATGAGCTAGTTGAGTACCCAAATAAGAAAATAATTCCATCCAAAAATTTCCAGTGAAAATGGGATCCCTGTTGCTTACAATAATCTTTGGGTTTCCATGTAGATTTTGAATTATTTCCATGAATGTAGTAGCAAGTTTAATTGCCTTAAATGGATGAAATAATGCACAAAAGTGTGCATACTTGGTAAGCTTATCAACTACCACCATGATGACACTCTTTCCTTCGGACTTACGTAAACCTATGATAAAATCCATTGAAACATCCTCCCAGCATTGACTTCGAATGGATAAAGGTTGTAGCAAAACCGAGGTCTTTATTGTCTCAACTTTATTTTTCTTGCAAACCAAACATTCCGCCACAAGATTTTTAATATCATATTTATGGCCATCCCAAAAAAAAATTCTTCACCCTGTGGTAACTTTAAAAAAATCTTGAGTGTCCTCTTAGGGGAGAGGTGTGCAATTCCAAAATAATATTTTATTTTAGTTGGGAATTATTACAAATATATAAGCGATCTTTGTACCATAAGGAATCATTTTTCCAACTAAATGTATCACATGTACTGGGATCTTGTTGCAACTTTTGAATGTTTCCACACTTCTTCATCATTCTTCCATTCCTCCCTTGCTTCAGTTATCCAATCTAGTTGGATTATATAAATTGCACAAAGCAATTCTTCCACCTCTTCATCCTTTCTTGAGAGTGCATCTGCAACAAAATTTAGCTTCCCTTTTTTGTATATGATTTCAAAGTCATAACCCAAGATCTTTGTGACCCATTTTTGTTGCTCTTCTAAAGAGAGTATTTGTTCAAAAAATTATTTAAGACTATCATGATCAATTTTTACCTTGAAGTGTCTTCCCATTAGGTAAGGTCGCCATTTATTTAGTGCATGTAGTAATGCCAACATTTCCTTCTCATAAATAGCTTTCTGTAAATACTTTCCTTTGATTGGACATATTTCAAAAGAAATAGGTCTTCCTTCTTGCATTAAACAACACCAATTCAATTTCCTGAGGCATCACATTCCACAATAAATATTTTTTTGAAGTTTGGCATAGCTAAGACCAATGCTTGGAACATTGCCTCTTTAACATGTTCAAAGGCCTTAGTTGCTTTAGGAGTCCATGAAAATGTATCTTTCTTCAATTATGTTGTTAGAGGTGCTGCTATCCTCCCATAATTCTTAAAAAAAATTTGATAATACCCTGTTAACCCGAGAAATCCTCGCAACTACTTTATGGTTGTGGGGACTTTCCATTCCTTAATGGATTTAATTTTGTTAGGGTCTACCTTAACACCCTTCTGAGATACAATATGACCCATATATTCCACCTCCTATACTCCAAAGGAACATTTGGAGGTGTTTGCATATAGTTGCTTATCCTCCAATAGTTTGAGCACATTGTCAACATGTTAAACATGATCCTTCCAAGACATGTTGTAGATTAGTATATCATCAAAAAATATTATCACAAATTTTCTAAGGAAGGTTTTGAAAATAGAATTCATCAATCCTTGAAATTTAGAAGGTGCACTAGTAAGGCCAAAAGACATGACCAAAAAATCATAATGATGCTCATGAGTTTGAAATGTTGTTTTCAGAATATCTTCCGTATTCATTCTAATTTGATGATATCCTGAATAAAGATCCAACTTGGTAAAATAAATTTCTCCATGTAATTCATCCAATAATTCATCAATCACGGGAATGAGAAACTTATCTTTAATAGTGAGCATATTGAGCTCCCTATAATCCAGACACATGAACCATGATCCATCCTTCTTGTGCACCAATGCTACTGGAGCAGAGAAAGAACTTTGACTAGCTTGAATTATACCAACCTCTAACATTTCTGCAATCATACATTCAGTTTCACTCTTTTGGACATAAGGATATCATTAAGGCCTGATGTTTGGAGGAACACTTCATGGACTAAAATGAATAGCATGATCATGATCAAAAATAGGTGGGAGTCCTTTGGGAGTTTCAAACACCTTAGAATGATTTTCCAAGACTATTTCGAGATCTGGAGAAATAGATGATTTTGATGTTGGAACTTCTAGTGAGAATAATTGTGGAATTATGCCTCGTTGTTCTTTATTCAAAATATTTGTCATGAAATTAGAGCTTATTATCTTTCCTGTCTTTCTTGCGATACCTCATAATTCAACTTCCTTTCCTTCCAAAAAATTTTTCATGAAAAGTTCTTGAAAATCAGAACCTACCATCCCCAAAGATTGTAACCATTGTACTCCTAGTACAACATCATCACCTCCCATTGGAATGGAAATAATTGGACTATTCACATACTCCCCCATGGTTAGCTTGATATTATGGAACTTTCAAGAGCAATTTATAGTTCCTCCATTTGCAACCATCACTTGACACTCTGGTGCTGGGTATAGGAAGCAATTCACTTCCTTGGATACCTTACAATGAATAAAATTATGGGTACTACCCGAATCAATCAGCACTGTTACATTTATCTTCTTGATATGTCCTTCTATCTTGAGAGTTTAAGGAGTGGTAATTCCTGCCAATGCATTACATGATATGATCAGACTCATTTCTTCTTTATCTAGGGTTGGTTCCCGGTGTATATCCTCTTATTTTGAAGTTTCTTGTTCATTTTCTTCCTCCTCTTCACAATCTATGTAAAATAGTTTCTTCTTGCCACACTTATGACCCTTAGTGTATTTTCTATCACATCTGTAGCAAATCCCTTTTTCTCTTTTTTCTTCCAATTTTTGTGGTGTCAACCTTGTAGGTTGTGGAAGTCAAGGAGTAGCAACACTTCCATCTTTATACATGTGAGTGGTAGGCTTCCTTGTCGCCATAATTTTACTTTCAATTTTTCTTGCCAACCTGAATGCCTTCTCCAATGAATCAGGTTCCCAAAGGAAAACCTCATGTTGTATGTTATCCTTCAAAGTCCCTATGAATACATCAATCTTGTGTTCCTCTGGAATATTAGTTACCCTTATATTCAACTTTTGGAAGTCCTCAAAGTGCTCCACCATTGAACCCATTTGTTTGAGATTTATTAATTGGCTAAAGAAGGTGTTTCTCTTTGTATCCTCATAATGTGCTATCATTTTCTCCATAAAAAATGACCAAGTGACAATTTATTTAGGAGAGAAAATGCATCGATACGATACAAATGTATTTTTTTCTAAATAGTAGGGCTTTATGAGGGCTTAATGGATGTTGAATTATTTTTATGGTCCCTTTTACAACCGAATACTGATATTTATGCTTCAATATGCCCTTGGAATCACTTCAAACTGATTTTTCAAACAAGACTTATGCAATTTTAAAAAACAATAATCACCTTTTTCTTTCATTTTAGGAGCTTGATATTCAAACTGATGTATGTCTGTAATTTTGGATCCCCAAGATTTTATCTTCTGTTCTTTAGTATCCCTCTAAATATTCTTTCCAATGCCACAGGTTTGACCTGATTTGGATTCTTCAAGATAAAGCTATGCCCATCTCCCACAATGACCTAATTATGGACTCATTCAGTAGAGATAAATTGTACGACATGCCACGTGTCACTATTTCCTCCTTTAGCTCTATATTCGATATAGAGGAAACTATATTTCATGTAATTTCAACCACTTTTTACATAATTCCAATCTGATTCTCAACAGAGAGTTATGACGCTATTCCCAAGGTCACCTCTTTGAGATGAAATTGGGGGGCCTGAAAAAACCCTAACTTCCACAAATCATATCTCTGAAAATTTTGTGAACCAAGATCTAAAATTGTTACATGATGTTCCTGAAGCTTTCCTAAAAAATGGTTATTTCTTTTAGCTTCTGAACCTTCATAGAAAAAAAATTATAGTGAAAATTGCACGATGACATATTTGAAGCAGCAAAACCCTAGAATCCAAAGCTCTAATACCAAATGTTATGAAACTAGCTCACAAAATAGAAGAAAATATAGATCAAAGCCTTAGAAATTAGCCTCTTCTAGGGGGGAACCTCCTTTACATTAAATAAATAAAAAATTCTTCGATGATTCAAATGAAAAAACCTCCTTTCTATATATAGGAGTCCATGTGGTCACAATATAATCCTAGCCGACCTAATAATAATAATGTAAGGGCACAACAATAACAATAGTGGGATTTTATGGGGCACGCTAATAAAAATATGGGGACTACAAGGGTACAACAATAACAATAAGGGGGTTACACTAAAAACAATAACGGAATACAATAGTAATATAGGGACCTAACAATGCCTGTGAAACTAATAGCAAAGGCTTTCAAAACTTGTCCATGATACCCCTGCAATTTTTGACAAAATCGAAGGCATCCCATATTAGAAACTTATTCTGAGAAGGTGACGTCTTGTTCAAGCAACCTCATGTCCATGGGCTCGTACCTAATAAAAAATCCTCCTTCATATTACTTCTTTTTTTATTCCATGGCTTCAATATGTGTTGAAAAACCCCTTATTTGACACCTGCAAAAGGTTTTAGAGACATCACACAAAGATGTGACACTAATGGAACCTAACCCAAGATAGCTAGAGAAGCTCCTAGACCTCCAAACTGATACTAAGGTACTCCAAGCAGCTCAAGTATCTCACAAGGATGAGAAAGGAGCTTATTTGAAAGAAGAAATTGAAATGAAAGCATGAAAAGCGAATATGATGACAGACCAACTATGATTCATGCATTTACAAATGACGACAAAAGGGTGCAATGATGAGCCAATATGATCTGACAATATTCTTACTAAACCTTGTATGAAA
Organism: Pinus albicaulis; assembly: GCA_034641835.2. NCBI lineage: Eukaryota > Viridiplantae > Streptophyta > Pinopsida > Pinales > Pinaceae > Pinus > Pinus albicaulis. Next base: position 340,358,076 of record CM076569.1, read on the forward strand.
CTTGGTACCCTTTTTCCCACCGTTAGCAAAAAAACCGAAATTCATAGCAAATCCTGTGTTCGGGAGGGTGAATTTGCTATGGAAGTTCCTAGAAATTTTGTAGCAAATTCTGACCTATTTAAACTGAATTTTCTATGGAAGTTTGTAAAATTCTCAAATTCACCATAACGACCAGATCAACTTATGCATAACGAAATTTTGGATTTTCTATGACAATGAATTCTATAAACATTAATGATTACCTTTTCAAACTCACAAAAAGACCCTCATACATGAAATTTTTTTGAGAATCTCATATTAAAAGAATCTTATCCAACCCTAAGTGACTTACTCTAATTAACTCAAGATAAACCTAATGGTTATCATGGATAGCATATCATTTCCCTCTTCTTTATAATGATGATGGCCAGATTTTCCATTGCCCAATAAATTCCAAGCAAAGCTGGATAAGGATTATTGTCATCGAAAATTTCTATTACTTCAAAAAAAACATTGGTGTGAACTCCAATATATACAATGACACTTGATAGTCTTCCCATAGGAAAGATGTTTTGTTGGTATTCCAGTCTTAACTGAATATTTTACCATTGTAGCTTTGACTTACCATTATTTCGCATGTCTTCTTTGTCAAAACATTAGAATCAGATCCCAAATCCAGAATAACCTGATCCATTTAATATTCTTGAATCTACACACTAAGTCTCATCTCTTTGCTAGTTCTCTTTTGTCGATGTACATTATTAACTGTGCGAACCTCACTTCGTGGTGTCTCTTTTGATGCACAATAATTTATCAAATCCTGAAGCCCTTCTACAACCTTTTGATCTCTAAATAACTTCGTACTAGTATGCAGAAAATATCTCAAATTACCTGCCTGATCTACTAAATTCTATTGCACAACTTGATCCCACGTCATTTCTTGTTTCTTTGTCAGAACTACTGTCATGTCGTGATTACTAGTCCCTGGTTGTGAAATAGAAGTCGAAGCTCCTACATCCATAAAACTTCATTTCGCTTCCATAAACACATTTTTTTCTCTTTGAACATCAAAAACATGAACTTTCTCCATATTATTTCTAACCCATGCACCTCTATTTTTTAATTCCTTCTTTCCATCTTCTTTATCACTTCTAGTCACAATTCTAGTTCTAGTGACAATATTAACACAAGGTTCATCATTCCTTCTTTCAACCTTAATCATTTGGATGTTTTGTGTGGGATATTGTTTTATTTTCTCTTTATTTTTTTCCATGAGTACAAGAAAGTATTCAAATACATGATAAAAGGATTTGCAATACTTACATGTCATAATAGGATTCTAAAAATCTTTTGGAAAATGACTTGCCTGGCTGCAGTTGTAGAAAATGACATGTCCTCTTCCTCGACCAGGTCCACCTCATTGAACTCTTCCTTGCTAATCTCCTCTACCACCATGTTTTCCGCTAGCCTCATGTGCATGCTCCTCTTCTTACATCCTGTAAGCATCAACATTGTGTCCCATCATTATATCACAACTTCAGCAATTATTTTCATCATGTCCTACTGACTTACAAAATTTGCAAAACAATTTCCTTTGGGTATGCACGTATTTTTGCAACAAAAAAAATCTTCAGAGCAATGTTTTCCTTTAGTTTTGCATATCTCACATCACTGACTGGATCTTGCATTCAAGGGATCATGTGCTCCACTAGCCAAGTAATCTCTAAAAACAAGGCATTGTTCCTTATAATGGCACTCTTATTTGAATTTTGTATACCACAATCCCTCTCTAACTTATTTTTCCTTCTAGATATCCTACAATTGCAAGGTCAGGTTTTCCAGCTGACTTTGAATTTTTTGCATACCTATATTAGTGTCTCCTATTGGTGAAGCTTTAAACTTCATCGCAATTTCCAAAGCTCTGGCTTGAGTTGCTATCTTCCATTGTGTTAATGGAAAACTTATATGTGGAAACAACGCAACTATAAACCATTCCTTATGCTGCTATGGGGGTATGTTGAAAATCACTTGATCCAATAACACCTTAAACCTTTGATCAAGCTCCAAAACATACTCATTGACTCTCTATTTGATCTCCTTTAAATAAGTAATGCATTGTTATTGAGACTTCACCTTCTTGAACTCTTGTATTAGCGATTGCTTAATATTTGAAAATGTACCATTCTGAGTGGTCGAATATTTCATGTACCATGTCGGTGCTCTATCTTGCAGCATCGTAATGAGCTGTGTCTTCTTTATATATTTTTCAGTGATCTGATTTGTTGTCCATGCAACTTTGGCTACAAACCAAAACTTCTCTGGCTCCTCTGAATAAATTCCTCTAAAAACAAGTGGCTTAATGTCATCATCCATACCTCTTTTTGGGGTGTAAGGGGGAGGGGTAGGGGGAGCAGGGATACCACCAACACCTTGAATAATACTGGATTCGAGCTTCGGCAAAGTCTCGGGCTGGAAAGGGGTATACCGCGAGGTTTCCTAGGAGTTCTCTAGGTAGTTTTCTTCTTTTTCACCTTCATAGTCACTCAACAGAGGGATATAATCAGTCTCTAGGAAGGTCTTTAGATATTCTTTTCAGTTTAATGGTATCTACCCGATACCTTTTTCCACTTCGCATTGCATTGACTTCTTACTCAGGTTTACTTGTTCCTCCAAACATAAGTAATTTATCAGTTTGATTGCATCCACAAAACTCTCTTGTCACACAAAAGCATCTTAATCCAAAGTTTCAAAGAATTCAAATACTTACCTTGCGATCCTTTAAAGAAACTTTTCTCTGCTTCACTGTAGAATACAGTCGAGTCTACTGTGAACTAAGTAATAAAACATCCCAATATGCTATCAATCCATAAATCAACAGCCCTTGAAATATTGTTGTTAAAACTCTTGATTCGTTGTATCATCTCAGGAGTCCACACTGTAGGTTTGTCCTTCTTAAAGAAATCCTTCCTTTCATTCAACCTCGATACCCAGAAATATAATTCACTAGGGAATGATTCGAAGACAATTTTTTTCTACTCTGTGAAAATATACCTTTGCAAACATGCTTCAGATGTTAGATGAGGTTTTATGTTCTCTTGATCTGTGAATTATCATTCCTTCTTAACTATCCAATCTTGAATATCCTTCTTTTATGGGTGCCACATCCACATATCCCTAAAACATATCCTGGTCCCAACAACAAAACCATTTTTTGGCTCGTTTGGGCTTGACCCAGGTTTGATCTATGCTACGCATCAACAAAACCCTTGATCAACGACACTTTCAGCAGCGACCTGCAAGCAGATCGCAGTCTCACCTGAGGTGACTATGGGTGGTTGTAGAACCATGTTTCTGGAACCTTGAGGGATTGCGTGATGTGGAAAATCTATTGGGATGTTATTATATTTTAACATACATAAACTGACTATGAAGTATTAAACCCTTCACTTACTTCGCCACATTCAATAGAACACATGATACAACATCATAAACTGCACTATTATAACACACAATTGTAAAAACTACTTTGAAACACTCATATTAAGCAAGTAGACAAGAAACACATAAGAAAACAAAATATCTTCAAAAAAACTTCTCCTTTTCTATTATGATGGATCTTTTAAGTACATTCAGCTCTTTGAAATGAGCACATAGTTTCACACTCTTCCAAGTTTTTTGCGCACTCAGCTGCAAATCCTTTCCTTCGCTACAGAGATAGATATAAAACTAGACCGTAACCATAGAATTTATAGTCACATATTTTCTATGTATAACATAGAATTACATCGCTTTATATAGTATTACATCATTATAAAACCATGGTCCAAATACCATGGGCTAAGCAAAATAAAATAAAATCTAACCCAAACCTGTTACAAAATGAGGGGATTCGGCCCACCCCGAAGTGTCCAAGATACCGCGCGGTATATCCAAAATGATGTATTGCGTGGTATAATTCGCGCCCCGCTCCTCATAATGCGGAGACTTGGCCAAAATTGATGCCAAGTTGGGTTGCGCCCAACAGTACCCAACTAAGCCCCCATAACTTCTTCCTATTATGTTATGGAATGGTGGCGCCTTAGAGAAACCAGTCCCTTATTTTACTCCCATTGTGAGTTACCAAAATATTGCTATTGTAAAAAGGCTAGGAGGAATTCTTGCAACTTGTCAGATGCATGTTGGAGATCATCCATACTCTCTATTTGAAGTCTTGTCACGGACTACATGCTTATACTTTGATATCGTGAAGCCTCAGTAGTCAAGGTTTCCTAGTTTTGAGTTGTATAAAATGGGCTTGTTTATTTATCATTTGAGGAGTTTAAATGGATTGTAAATTTCCATGGTACAGCTGCACCATCCATATGAAATTTATATCCCCACTACCTTAGTAGGATTTCTTTGGAGGAGTATACCGCGTACAATATGCATATGGATGTATTCTTCCTCCGTAACGTTTTTCCTTGTAGCGTCTTTGTTGAGTGATTTTGTAAAAAACGGTTGATGTATATTAACTGATATTGTTTTTGTGACCACTGTAGTCGCTCATCAAATTTCATCATCATTTCCTGTTAAATTTTGTAGCTTGAAATGCTTCATTAAAGCTCTATTTTCTTACAGTTACAACAGTCATGAGAATTTTCAAATGTGTTTTTATTCACTAGCCTTTTTTTTAGTTTTGCACAAGGCACAAATTTAGTTCTGTTGTTGGATAACCTTTTTTAAGTGGTCCCATTTCTAGAGTTTTGGACAAGTTTTAATGCGTGTTTATCCATATTCCATCTCACCAATGTTGATATATTTAATAGTTTGAAATATAATTTAATGAAACCCACAGAATACATGATGAAATATTCTTTACTGTGGATTGGCATCAATGTCAAGTCCTAAATTTCTACATTTATTTGGCTTACCATGGCCTACGCCTTTAATGTAAGGAATCAAGATCATGGGATTGGTTTGATCATGTTCTCTATTGTCCTGTAAGTCCAACTTATTTGCATCTGTTTACTTCTTTCAAGTTATGGATTTACTTATTTGTAAGTTTGGGATTATTTTTTGTTTACTTCAACGATTTTAGATTTATGTTTCAAATTTCATCTTTGTTGAAGGTCTAAGAATAAGTAAAATTGGAGGTTGAAAATAATGTATTGTGTTACAAGGGACAATTTCTCTTTATCTGTAATGGTTTTCCAACTATATGGTGCATGATTATAGTTCATTCCTTGTAACTCTGTACATTTAGTCATGCCGAGGTTATAAATTTTTTTATCATTCTAGATATGTCGGGATTATTGTAAATATTAGAATTTTAAATATCTCACCATTAATATAAATACTCGCAGTTTGCTGATGTAGCGGAAAATAATGTTTTAGTTAAATGTATATAAGGTGGAATGGCGATAGTTTCTGTCATTTCTTACTCGGCCAAAGCTTCTTCCTTCTTCATGTGTTTTTTTCTTGAAATAAATTAAAGGAATTTAGCCATGGGAAAGGTCCTGGACTGTACTCCAACATTGGAAAGAAGACCAGAGATCTTCTTAACAAGGATTATAATTTCTCAGAAGTTTAGTTTCACTTCCTACACATCCACTAGATTGGAATCTACATGTATCAAAATTAACAAAGGAGAGATTTTTCAGGGAGATATGAACACTTAGGTGAAGAATAATAACATCACAGCTAATATTAAAATGGATACAAGTTCCAATTTATTTGCAACTGTGACCATTGATGAACCAACACTAGGTTTGAACACAATTTTAACATTACTGCACCTGATCAAAAGATATGGAAAGGTTGAGGTTCAATATCTGCATGATTATGCACAGGTCAGTACAAGCGTTGACTTAATACCATCTCTAATAACACATTTCTCATGAGTAATTGGAAACGAGACTTACTCTATACACTTCAAGGTTGTTTAACTTTATTTTTTTTATTTTAATTTTAAATATTTCTAATTGAATTATGTTTTAAAAGTTTTATTTTTACTATTTAAATTTCCTATGATAGTGTATTTTGTTTTTAATTTCATATAATTTTATGGAAATCTACATTTTAATAATAAATTTGAATTAAAAATAATAAATTTTAATTACAAAATATTTTCATATGTATAAAAATAAAGGTGGGATTTATTGTTGAAGAGTTAAAAGTTTTTCACAGTTTATAAGGTTTAATATCCATGAAGATGAAAATGTTTTCAATAACGATAAAGCTAGATTAAGGTAGTACTATGTCACAAATAAAATGATGGATAATGATTACTATTTATTAACATTAAAATTTATTTATTTAATTTTAAGAAAAGTGAGAGATACAAAATTTTAAATGTTTTATTTTTATATTAAAAATATGAAGAGGAGTATTTCAAAATCATTATAAATTTAGTGATTTGATAGGTTAACAAGGTTGGTATTGTGAAAAATATTTTGCAATAGTGATTGAGCCTAGAAGTGCATTCTACATCCAAATATGAGGGTGATATGTCATTCCATATATCCTCAACATGGATTTGTGTCTTTTTAAAATAAATATTAAAAAAAAAACAATATTGTACATGAATATATGTATTTGGTTAATTTTAATAAAAAACGTTATACAACATTAATAATCTCACTTTCACGATTGATTATTAAAATAACAACTCAGTATAAAAAAAATATTTCACTACAAATATAATATTTCAATGTTTATAAATCATAATATTTCAATGTCTATAATATAATATTTTTGAAAAAATAAATCATAATTATTAATATTTTTATTAATTTCCTATAATCTAAACTTGAGAGGTTGAAATTCTTGATTTTAAAATATAATTATGTGTTTATAATACACTCATATGACATTTTTAATTATTATAATACATTTACTTACACTTTTATTTATAGTTTTATTTATGATCTATTTTAATGATATCATGTAATCTTTTCTCTACATGGTTTTTTTTTTTTAAACAAAACAATATTCTACACTTCACATTACTTTGCAAGAAAGGTGTATAAATAACATAATTTTATAAATTTTATTAATTTACTTTTATGTCTTTTTAAAAAAAATAAAATTAAAGACAATTACTTATTTAAAATAATAATTTAAATATTTGCAATTCCAAGATTACGTGTTTATGGTAAAGCAAAAATAATTCACTTTATTTAGACTCAAATTATTTAATATGCCATTGTATGTATCTTTAATGATAATGTTTTAGTGAAAATGTATTTAACAATGATTTTTTTTTGTGTATAAATGATTTTTTTGCTAATAGAACTAGGTGAAAGGTTTTAGTAAATCTAGAGGTATGGTAAATAAATAAAAATATAAATAAACTAGACGTATAGTAAATAAATAAAACATCTTTTTATATTTACTCCATAAACCTCTTTATATTTACAGAAACTAAAAAATGAGGTTTGATTTAGGTGAAGCCTATAGACCAAATATGATATTTGTAAAAGAGGTATGGTAAATAAATAAATATAAAAGAGGTATATATACGTATGGTAAATACATAAAAATATATCAGATAGTATTAGAAATAAACATCTAAGTATAGACCGAGCCTATGAGCCAAATACCATGGTAAATAAATATAAATATAAATAAACGAGAGGTATGGTAAAAAACAAACCTCTTTTATATTCTCCATAATCCTATTTATGTTTAGGAACAATGAAAAAAGAGGTTTTATTTAGTTTAAGCCAATGGGCCACATACCATAGGCCAAGCTATTATTAATACCATGCAAAAAAGTATTATTAACCTTAATATTAAAATATTGATATTATTATTATTATTATTATTATTATTAAATCTAAGATTCATATTAATATATTATGATATGCGAAATGTGTGAAAATTGTGAATGATTTCGCGGCAATTTATATTGCCGCGAAATGTGTTTTAGTAGGGGCTCTGCAAAACTTTCCGGCCGACGGAAAGTTATACCATAGTTCGGCCGAACTTAGATTAAAAGTTTGACCGAACTAACGCGTCACAAATTACGCAAAAAGTAGGCTCTGAATACGGTTCTGCAACTTTGGACTGATTAAATTCCATGAAAGATTGTTAATTAACTATTGGAACCAAGACAAACATTTTCAGAATTGAATCTACTTTCAGGAAATATAACTTTTATGGAATTTCATAAACGTTTACTAATTTTAATTATTTTTCTAATAAAATAGGTGCAAACAATTTTTGAGGGTCATTGTGATTCAGTGAAATCAAAATTTTGTATCTCCCAAAATACATTGTAAAAAAAATTGAAAAAATTATGGGGCATTACATTGGTCCGTCATCTCTAATGGGTAGCTTTTAGATTTTTAGTTTATAACTTATATGTTAAGAAATTTCTTGTGATGCGAAACATATCCAAAATACGTAGTTTTTCGTATTGGACTAGTTCAAAAAATTCTAGTAATTATGATATGCATCCATTGGCTTTGTACATATGACGAAACCAAGTAGACTCTATCTAGATTGTTGTAACACATTTTTTTTTCTCAAAAACACAAATTTTCAATGAATACAACATTGTGTCATAACATGACTTCTTATCAATCCTTTGATTGTTAAGAAACACACACTCAAAGAAACGCTTAGGTGACATATCAAATCTGCATAAAAAAATTTCAAAAAATAAGTAATAGAAAGCTAACAAAATTTATCACAACTTTTATTTTTATTGCAAAATGAAATTCTACACAGAAAAAATGTTATAGTTTGCAGAAAATTAAAGAATAAAAAAAACTATAAATTTTTTCTCAAAAAAGGGCAAAAAGTGTAACCCAGCTTCACATTTTGGATTAATACAATTTTAAATATTATAATATATATCAATATATCATGATATAGGTTAACTCTAGATATATATCGAATGGAAGAACAAAGACATAGAGTGATACACGTGAAGAAATATGGGGAGTGACAAGGGCGATATGGAGATAAACTGAAGGAGAAGGGAGAGGAGAAACAAAGAGAGAGAGATAGAGGGTGAGAGGAGTGAGAGAGGTAGAGAAGGGTAAGAGAGGGAGAGGGAGAGCCAAATATGGAGGGGGGAGAGATAAGGAGAGAGGGAGGAAGATAATGAGAGTATTGGTAGGTAGAGAGAGAGAGAAAGAGAGAGAGAGAGAGATGGGGGAAGAGAAAGGAAGGATGACAGAGAGGAATTCAGAGAGAGGAGGAGAGAGGGAGGGATAGAGAGATGGAGTTGGATTGGGAGAGAGGAAGGGAAGAAGAAATACATAGAGAGTGAGAAGTGGGGAGAGAGAGGGACTGAGAAGGGAGAGATGGAGATGGAGTGTGTATGCTTATGGGTGATATAAAGAGACAAAGAATTAGAGATGAAGAGAATATGGGAGAGAAGGAGAGAGGGAGGGATATAGTAACATAGTTGGAGAGAGAGAGAGAGAGAGAGAGAGAGAGAGAGAGAGAGATAGTGATGGGAGAAGACAAAATATTAAAGGGAAAAGAGAGAGAGAGAGAAAGAGAGTGATGGGGGAAGAGAGAGGGAGGTAGGAGAGAAAGGGAGAGAGACAAAGGATGATATTTTGAGAGAGAGGAAGAGAGTGGTGGGGGAAGATAAAGAGGAAGGATGAGAGAGAGAACTCGTGAGAGCAGAGGAGAGAGGGAGGGAGACATGAGGAGAGACTTATGAATAGAGAAATGGATTTGGAGGGGGATAGAGGGAGGGAAGAAGAAATATGTAAAGAATGAGAAGTGGAGAGAGAGAGAGAGGGAGTGACAAGGGAGAGATGAAGAGAGTGCGTGTAATTTTGGCGATGAGATAAAGATAAAAAGAAGGAGATATGGAGAGGGGGAGAGGAGAGAGGGAGGGATATAGTAACCGAGTTGGAGGGAAAAGAGAGAGAGAGAGAGAGAGAGAGAGAGAGAGAGAGAGGAAGGAATATAGAGGATGTAAGAGATTGGAGAGAGGAAGGGAAAGAGACTTGGAGTTGGAGGGGGAGAGAGAGGGAGGTAAGAAGAAATACATAGAGAGAGAAAGTTGGAGATAGAGAGGGAGTGATAAGTAAGATGGAGGGAGAGAGGGAGAGAGGACATCAGGAGGAAAGAAATATAGAAGTGGGGGCGAGGGAGAGAATGGGAAGATAGAGATATAGATGGAAGGTGAAGAGAGGGAAGAAGAGAGAGATGGAAAGAGGGGGGATGGACAAAGTGATTGATACATATGGAGTGAGAGAGCGTGTGTGTTTGGGGGGGGGGGTGAGAGAGAGAGACAGAGAAGGATATATGGAGGGAGATATAGATTTATATGGAGGGGGGAGATAGGGAAGAATATTTCTTTCACTAGATGCATTGATTTAAGTGTAGATGGTGATTTATAGTGCTATTTGATTTCTTGCACTATATGCACTGATTCTAGTTTACATGGTGATTTCTAATCTTATTTGATTGCTTTCACTATATGAATTTATTCTTGTGTAGATATTGATTTATAATGATATTTTATTGCTTGTACTAGATTCATTGATTTCAATGTAGATGATTCTAATCCTATTTGATTGTTTGCACTAAATGCATTTATTTTAGTGTAGATGGTGATTTATAATTATATTTGATTGCTTGCCCTACATGCATTGATTTTAATGTAGATGATTATTTCTAATTATATTTGATTGCTTGCACTGGATGCATCAATTTCAATGTAGATGATTTCTAATTATATTTGATTGCTTGCACTAAATGCATTGATTTCAGTGTAGATGGTGATTTCTAATCCTATTTGATTGCTTGCACTTAATGCATTTATTTCAATGTAGATATTGGTTTCTAATACTATTTACTTAGTTTCATTAGATGAATTTATTTGAGTGTACATGTTGATTTCTAATGATATGTGATTGCTTGAATTAGAAGCATTTATTTCAATGTAGAAGTTGTTTTCTAATCTTATTTGATTGATTGCATTCGATGCATTTATTTCACTGAAGATGTTGTTTTCCGATTTGAGGTAATTGGATGTATGAGGTACATTAATTTTAAAGTGATTGGATTAACAATGTACATCGATTTTAGTGTAAGCACAAAAAAATATTGAGAGTGTACATTGATTTTTGTGTTATAGTAATTCAACCTATTAATATTAGAGAGAAAGAGAGACACGCTATGATTTTTACTACAATAACTCGAGCTAAATATTTAAATGGTTTACAATTTCAACTGTCCTTTTCATATAATCGATATGAAAAGATGAAAAATATAACAAGGGAAAAAATAAGAATAGTAGAAGAAAATAGTTCGAGATTGATCACAATAAAGACTATTTGTAATTGAATACATTCTTATTATTCACATTTTCTATCATTCAATAGTATTATTCTCACTTTTCATTCAAATTTTTTATTCCATGAATTTTCATCATTAAATTTATTAACAATATTTATCATCTCAACAAACTGAGATAACTAGGAAAATTTACAATTAAAATGACGAGGTTAATCTCATACATATTAAGCATATTTAAAATCATTATATTAATATTAGATATATTTACATATTGTTGGTTTTCAAGCTTCTATGGTCATCATTTGGAGAAGAATGATCCAGATTATCCACAATGTAATAAGAAATATGTCAAAATTTCGAATCCCAACGGGGATCCATCTTCAGGACTATTTTCGAAAGAATTATTTGAAATAAGATGCAGACAAGGTATAAATAGTGAAGGGGAGGGGAAGAAAATAAAGAGAGATGACCAAAAACTGAACCTAGGAATTTGATTAATCCATTTTAATTTTTATTATTTTTATTTAATTTATGTATTATTATTATTTTATTATTATTTTCTTAAGAAGTAATTAATTAACAATAATTATTAATGATATATTTTTTTTTGGTAAATTAGTCTATTTATATTAGAAGAGCGTATGGTACAAGATGGATTACAAACAGTAGATGCTAGATAACTGGGGACCGAAAATGAAGAACATTCAACCTCAGTCCCAAAGAGAAGCCAAGAGAGAAGTAAGTGATACAGACAAAATAGCAAAGGAGCCACAAGACAAACACTGGAAACTACCACGAGTGTGTTGTTTCCTTAATAGGGCTTTTCTTTCCTTTATTTCTTGAAACTCTGACTCAATCGTCCTGGGGTTGTTGGAATAGTATCACTTGGAGCTTGTTGGTGTCTGGAGGAGCGGGCTCCTTATCCAAATCTGAGGAGGAGGTTTCATGAGACCATTTCTATGCATTCGTGGGACCAGTGGGCATATCAAGGTTTTCCGAGGTCATATCCTTTTCTTGCTTTGCGACCTTGCTGAAGGAATGGACGTGATCCATGGGTGGAGGGAAACAAGGCTTACATCTTTTGGAGTTTGATTTGTGGATGCTCTTCTTCTTTTCGGCCAAGAAGGAGGAGCATGAGTTCTGAAGGTGTCCTGTTTGGTGGTAGTGGTGGCATCGGAAGGTAGTATTCTCATAATCCAGGGTCTATGTCTAATGGAAGTCTCCCCCTTTTATATTGATTTGATCTGACAGTCTTTTGTTGATGTGTATTTCAACAGATATTCTACCAAAGGTGTATATGCCTAATTCACCCCTGGAGGTGTTTGTTGCTAGAAAGCGACCTAGAGTATTTTCGATTCCTTGAAAGATAGAATAGTGCCATAAAGGGGCCGGTAAATTTGGGAGACTGACCCAAATAGGAAGCTTGGTGATGAAAACTATGGAGGGGTTGAAGCCTGGGAACCATGGTGTGAGGAATAACCCAGATTTTCCCCAAAACCAAGGTCCTCCTATTAGAGCTTTTTGATAGTCCTCCTTGAAAGTGAACAAGACTATGAAGAAACCATTTGAGCATAAGAAAATCTGGGTGTTATTGGTCTAAGTAGTGTGAACCCATTGATAGAGATTTATTGTGTGTGGCCATAGTCCGTTGAATCGGCAGATTATGGCTCTTTCTACATATTGCTAAAACTAATCATCCACTACTGGGTGGGAGATTTCAATCGCCGGTACATCTTCCATTTTGTCCACTAAAAGGGTTTTGGGAGCCTCAGGAGGAAGAGCACCTTTCTTGGGGTGTTGTGCATGGACATCATCCTTGTAGGATAAAGATTATGTCAAAGAGGGTTGTGCAGAAGCCCCTACTCGCAGATAGAGGGACAAAACTAGAGTAGAATTTTTCTCAATGTTGTAAAAAGAGAGTGGGAGGGGGTTCTCGATCTGTTTACCTTTGTAGAGGAGTTGCTGCATGACAGAAGGGATCCTCAACTTGTGTTCGAGGACATGCGTTAGACTTTGCACCCGATCAACAAATCACACCCAACATAGTTACATTTTTCTGTTGAGAAGTATGATCTAGATCTGGAAGGAAGGTGTAATGTCTGCCTTTTCAAGAGAGGTGCAGTGGAGTGAGGGTCCAACAAGGAGTGAAGGAAAGCTATGAGTGGTAGGTTTTTCCTTGCTGTTTGCTTTCAATGGGAGTTGATCCAGCTTGCGCAACTGTTGAAGGGGTCCTTCATTCTGAAACCCTTCAGCCTGAGATTTTCACAGGATGTCGTAGAAGAAGCATCGCTCAGCTTAGGCCTGGTTAGATCCAGAGGTGGAGGTGGGTGGAGTTAGGTATCCGTCAGTTCCTCGCAGTTGTGGATAATGGCAATCTTGAGCTTGGGCGCAACCTTGCTGTGGCACTGTTCATCTGGCACAACCTGATAGATTTGAGAAGCAATGGGTGCCGGAAGGTGCTCTCCATTATAGATCTGGGCCAATGGCATCCCTCTCGCAGAGCAGCTCGTTCGGAGAGCGTCGACCCTTCTCCAATTGCGTGCACAGAAACAGCTGGAGGTGATTGCCTTCTTGCACATGAACTCCTAGGTTTTTTCATTTTCACTATCAGGGAAGGGCTCTGATTTTCCCATTCCAGTCCGTTCTCGAGCTGTTGGAGGCTGAAGAGCTTCAGGGGTAGCTTTCTAGCCATGGCAGTGGCCAGACTTGAAAACCCTAGCACAGGTGGTGGCTGTGAAGCTCATTTTTTTAGTCCTCAAAAAATCTACCACTTCAATTATTAATGATATTATTACTACTAATAATTATTACTAATAATAATTAATAATAATAATATTTTATACTAAATTGTTTGTTAATTATAATTACTAATAATAATATTATTAATTAATTAATAATAATAATAATAATAATTTATTATTAATTTAGAATTACAAATAATACTTAATAATAACTTTTAAGTATTTGTTATACATATGATTAATAATAGTCATTGTTAAAGTTTTAATAAAATCATTTTAAAGTTCAATTTATTGAAATAAATTATTAATATTAATTATTATTTATTCATGTTATATTATTTAATTAATGAATTCTATAAATTAGTTAATTTTTTTTATTAATTTCTTAATATTAATTATTATTATAGATGTTTAATTATCACTATAACTAAAAATCCTAATTTTTTACTAATTAATGAATTAATTATTAATTTAATTGATAAAATTAATCATATTTTCGAAATATTTTTCTTGGTCGTGACTAAAACTAGCCTAGATCCATCTTAACTCTGGATCTATCATGCGCCAAGATTTGCACCTCCAGAGATTTGATCCGACTCGGTGTTTGATAGATCCAAAGTTAAGATGGATCTAGGTTCGTGTATCTATAATGATAACATCTTAGTCAATGTAAATGTGGTGTTGTTCTTTGTGACCAAGGAAAATTTTAGGGGCTAATATTAATCATTAATTTCCATTTTTTCTAAAACTTATTCACCAAATTTTATAGCATATTTTTTTTTACCTTAAAAATCACCAAAATTTTATGAACATACTATAAAAAAATATTAGAAATTTGAATACTTTTACAAAAAATTTCCAAAAATTTTACAAATTTCTTATTGATGCACTAATGAGATTTGCCAAGGTTTCTAAACTTTAAAATAAATTTATATCCTTAATATTTTCCCTATTTCTGAGATACATTATTTTTTGCATTGAATAGGTGTATCTATAATGATAACATTGTAGTCAATGTAAATGTGGTGGTGTTCTTTGTGGCATACATTATTCTTTTCATTTGAATAGAGCTACGTGCAAATTTCTAACAAATTTTATAGAATGCATCCTCTAAGGTGTGCAAGTTTACTTATTTTATTTAATAATATATGAATGCTTTATTTTTTTTCTTTTTTTTAAATAAATAAAATAATTTAGTGAGAAAATTTGAAGAAATAATAAGAAAATAGATAATAAAATATTATATCTTAGTAGAACCTTATATATTATTTTTAAATTAAAAAATAATTACTAAAAGTATCAAAAATATTTATGAAATAAAAATTATTATTAATAATTAAATTTTAATTTTAATATTAATCAATTATTTGTAATATTATTTAAGTAAGTATTACAAAAACTCTCCCTATACTAATTGATCCTTATATACATTTCAATGTACTTTTTGCATAAGCTTTGATATACTTTTGTTGTTATCTAAAATCAATTATTTTAAAGTTATAGACAATTTTAAAATAAAAATGTAATTGAAATTTTAAATATATAATTTTTCAATGAAACCTTTTATTTCAAATAATTTTCTGTTATGGGCATTAAACATATAGTTTTTAAAACCATATTAAACAATGTTGTAACAACCATATACACATTTGGTCGTCAATTTAAATCAACGGTGGATAGATTGCACGCAAGTTCACAAAAATGTTATATATATATATATATAACGTGTAGGTTCGATGGGTTTTGAACCCTAACCCACCGCAACCAACAAACTTAATATAGACGACCTTCCAATCTGCCAATAATGTAAAACATTGATATTTCCATCCACATATGGATATTTAAACCCTTACTGTTTAAGACGAGAGAGAAGATCCAAGGCCGAGCAGAATGATGCATGTGGAACAACGTCAAATGGAAGCTAGAGTGTCGAAACCTTGATAGTCATGGATCCTCGACGCGCCTAGTTGCAGGGTGGAACCCTGGTGCAGGGAATATTATTTGATGCTTTGAGGAATCTTTTAGACTCCTTAGAGGCCTAGATTTGATAGTGTTAAAATTGGGTCAAATTTATACTTAAATTTCACAATTTTTCATAAGGATCATGATGACACAGTCTGTTTTGACATTTGGGTAGCCAATTTTTAGGCCATTGTCAAATTGAGAGGTATAATGATGCATTTTGGCTACTTTCTTATTTTTATTTTGAAGAAATGATGGATCTATGTTTCACATTCCAGAGATATCTATATGTTGTAGTAGGACAATGAGATATGAGTCTTTTCAATAAATTCATCACTTTAGTCTTTGCACGAAAACTAAGATGGTGCAATGCTGAAAGAAGGCCTTCATCAGAAAGTAGTAATGTTTATACCCATTGGTTTCAAAATTTCGAGACGATTATGATGGTGATTATTATGATTTGATTTTGATCAACGGATTTAACAGGACCGATTTCCACTTATGTGAGAGTGTCTATTTTATGTCACTTTTGTGAGAAGTCATTTCTTTGTATTGCTTAAGGAGAAGTCTCTGTGAGTGAGAGTCCTTTGTAGGAGAACGTCTCTTTGGATAGATACATTTCCACTCTAGATGAGATATTGATCCTTTTGTTGACGAAAATCTTCTATGTACTCATTATCTTTTGCTCAGACTGATGAAGTGGTCTCCCCACTATAGACCGAGGGCCTAGAGACATAGTCTAGACTGGACAAACTTTGTTATCACGTGATTTATTTTTGGTTATTTGATTCTTTATTATGTTGATCGATTGGTGAATCATTGTTTTAAGTATGTGATTTTTCATGTTCACACACAAATTTAAGTGTCAATAAAAGATCCTGAAATGAAGTTTTTTGTTTAAGAAATTATTCACAAAAAATGGTGGATCAATAGTTAACCAGGGATTAAGGGAAAAATTATGTTGATGGATTTGTGATTCATTGTTTTAAGTATGATATTGTTCATGTTCACACACAAATTTAAGTGTCGGTAAAAGATCCTGCAATGAAGATTTTTGTTTAAGAAATTATTCACAAAAAATGGTGGATCAATAGTTAACCAGGGATTAAGGGAAAAATTATGGTTGACCTTGGTTTACCATGGTTGACAAGGTTGATCGAAGATAACAAGTGTTCATTGTGGATGAAAATGGTTGACCATGTTTGACCATGGACAAACATAAATATAGTAATATATCTATGTTACATTAATCTAACATTGTAATGTTAATGTTGTCAATTGTTAATTGTTACATTATTTTTCACCATGGTTGATATTACATTAATGTTAATGTTAATGTTACATTAATGTTACCAAAATGGTTTCAATAGCTATTGAAGAGGGTTGATGAGTGTATAAATTACTTGTAGATTCAAACTGCTAACTGTAATTTGCTAAAACAATAGATTTGAATCTACTCTACCAATTGCAGAAACCAATTTAAATGATCGTGAAATCAATAAGCATACAAGAGAAACAATTAAATAAACAAATCACAATGATTTCCTGGGGAAATATATATCTAAAAATCCTGCTATCTGTATATTTCATTAGTCATAAAATATGAGAAGATTACAATTCTTTTCTTAAGCCTCAGAAACCTCTACACTATCTCTATCTATCTCACTACTTCCTAGACCGAATTTGGCCAACATTTATCCATGAGTTATTTATGGTTGATTTATCAGTTAACTGGTTGATGATAGACTACACACCCCACTACTTAAACTCCCACTCGTTCCTCCGATAGTTGGAACTAGTTTAACTAACTTTAACTCAGTTTTACTGAATTAACTAATTACAACTCAAAATAAACTCAACCTAGGCTCCTATAAAGTAGGATCCACTCTAAATGACTCAAGTTAGGCCCTCAACTCAAATTAAGTGAACCAAACAAGTCAAACTGACTTAGTTAACTCGTACAAGTTATCTTGTGATGTCAAATTACAAATTTCTCCTAATTTAATTTAAAAGAAAATTAAATCAGGAATTTTTTATTGCCATTTTCAACACTCTATATCAACAAGAAAGGGATTCACATATACCCTGATCCATCACATTTGGAATTTATTCCATGCAACACCTATAACTGTTGTTGTTGCTACTGCAACATCTAAAACTGAAAATGATCACTAAATCAATATGCAATAGTCTACTGGGGAAATTGTGCTGCTATTGACTCTACTGTTGCGCCTCCTATTCTAGTGTCAACACTGCTTTACACTCCTTAGTATATAACTGACACTAATCCTTTTTCTACTGAATACAATGTGCCCCCGTAGCAAGGTAATGATCCATGAAACAAAATAACTCTATGGACCGTACCCAAATGTTTGCATCTCTTGGGACTATCATTTCACATTGCGCACCTCACACCTGTAGGTATGGCTGCATGTGCTCCCTCTGCCCATTTGGCTTGAACTCTCCTCCTACTAGGGGTCTCTAACTGATCCTCTTCATCATCATCCTTATGGTCAGCGCAACTGTCAAGTGGCTAAGGCTTCCTCTCGAGAGCTAAATCATGATCCCTCTCAACCACAACATCTCTAATCCATGCCTTTCTCCTTAATTATGTGCATGCATATTCCTATAATGTGTATAATCTCTCAATACTGACACCAAATTGTATGATTTGACATGAAGCAAGATGCTTGAGGTAGGCTTTCTCGTCTCTGAAGACTACCTCATACCCTTTGTCTTTAATCCTAAATTTCTCCATCAATTCAAGTTTCTTGGCTTCATTTCTATTACCAAATAACTCATTGAGAGTATTACATGTATCAAATGGAGTCTCTTTTCCAAATCAATCCTTTTATTCCGTGCTAGGAAGTTTGTTGACCCACCAACTTGTTGCATTCCTTGCAAAATGTAGTCATGCTATCTGAAAATTGAGACATATAATATAATATACTACTTGCTTTGTTAACCAAGAGCTTCCTTCTTTGTTAAGTTGATGTATACTAGAGAATTCCAATGGGAAATTTGTTCTATCTTCAATGAGAGCTTGATGATGGGGTCTTCTTCAATTTAGTAACCCTGCTTCTAGGGCAATAGCTCTTCTTCTTCTTTTATTTTGACCCTCTACAAATGATTAACCTTGACAAGAAAACCCTTCTTTGTGTCCCTTCAACTACCTTCTCTTGTTCACCTTAGCTCTCATACTATGTTGGATAATTAAATATCACAAATTATTAATTTAATTTATCCTTGATCTTAATAGTTTCTTCTAAACTTTATTTATCTTCTTGTGTTTCTTTATTAGATCTTCTTCATCAAACAATTGTCAAGTCAAAAAAAATACAAACAATGGATAGAGAAATTAGGCACCAAGCCAGGGCATAACCCATCTAAGGGGAAAACCCAAAATATCTCTTCTCTTCCAATAGAATATGTTTCAAATGTGAAAGCAAGACCTAAACCTTAAAAGTAAAAATTCCTCCCAACACCAAGTGAGCCCTTCAAGAACACCTTCCAATTAGGTCAAAGTCAAACCAATTCAACAAGTGACAAATCATTTTTTAACAGCACCAAACTCATAATTTCATCCCCCTAGCTTCAAAATTTTCGACCCGTAGTAGTTTTGTGACTTCAACCCTCACAGAAGCATAACTACTTCGTACGTGTGTGAGAAAAATAGGGCATGGATTTGATTTTCTTTCCTTTGAGCTTTTTCTTCTTCCTTCATTTCCTTTCTTGACATCCTGCTCGATTTATGGACTTCAGATCAAGCTCCTAGATTGCAGATCGAATTGTTGAACAAATGAGGTTGACCAACTTCTATTTATACTATTTTGAGTGGGTCGAATAGCCCTCTTAGGGTTCACTTGCCTCTGCCAAGGCAAACTTGTGATATGAGGTTTATTTTAACTTCTTTGACTCAAAATAAATCCTTTTACAAGGTACATCTTGTCGATATGGATCTTATAATCATGATGTTGACTCTTTTGGCTCATGACAATAGATCCTATGACCTAACAAACTCTAAAGCATGAAGAACATGCTTTTACCTAGAAACCCATCAATAAGAAGCATGAAACCCATGCTCTAAAATAATATATTTTTTTTCTTTCTTATTTTGTTTGTTATGTAAGATATACATATTGAAATGAGTACAATGACAATTATGAAGGCTGAACCTAGTTACATTTTCCAAGAGAGTGGTGGGGTAATTATTTGTTATAGGGGTTGGCCTAATGAAGGGTCCACATATGCAATGAGTAAACAAGAATATATACGTAGATCATGTAGTCATAAACATGTAAGCATGGATTGAATATAAGAATGTTTTTTAATATTTGGAATTTCTCCTACTCTATAAGGAGTTATTGCATAACGATCTTTATTATCTCTTTTAGTGTTGTTCTTCGAGTTCACTTTTTATGTACATTGTACATACCCTAATTCATTATGATATCCTAATTATTTTCAAACATAACATATACAATGATACTCATTTAGTACCAACATGAATGTACAAATGTACCAATGATGACATCACATGTGTTCTCTAGTCTCCCAATTACAGTTTCACTTGTTAAACCAAAAGTTTTGATGTTTATAAACACCAATACACATCTCCCATCCAAAAAGTCTACTTGTTTCAAATAAATAAAATAATTCTAATATTGAGGTATTCTCAGTATCACGTAAAGCACTAATTTGTGACATTCTATGCCAGGTGGCTTTATTTCAAATATAAATACAATTTCATTATGCATTATGCTATAAAATGAAATATTTATTGTAATAACTTAATATGTCTACTTCAAATTTTCACAAGTGTCATTCAATTTTTCAAGAAACATCTATATCCAAACTACCAAAACTTCTTGGTTTTGTTGTCCTTTTATGTGAAAAATCACACAATTCTCATTCAAATTTTCAAAAAAAAAAAATCCAAACTACAAAAACTGCTTGGTTTTGTTGTCTTTTATTTTATATAGAAAATCAATTCATCAATATATTCTTAAAACTAAAACAAAAATATAAAACATCTTATTCTATCTTTCATTCAATCATATTATCGACATTTAAGCATATATATTTTAAAGTTTTAATAATAAAAAAATTAAAAGTTATTTAAAAAATCAGGTTTAAATGTAAAGAAATTCTTTAATAATATCACACTTAATTTAAATAAAAAAAATACTAAAAAAATAAAATTTAAAGCAATAATAAACTAACATGATATAATATTACTCAATAAGCATTCATTCAAAATTTAACGAAGTCCTTAAAATCGATTATGGTGAAAGCAAGGTTGAACAGCCATAGGTGAGATTTATATAATTGTTACATTCCCTTCCGGTTACGCCCTTAAGTCACAATAATCTCAACCTTGATAATTAGCTTTGGTGATAATAAACACAACTTCTTTAGGGAAAAAAGAAGACGAGAATTATACAAATCTCAACCATGCCTATTACAATTGTAAGTATCTAACGGATGCTAACTAAATTGATTTAAAAGAATGTTACATATTTGCATTTTTAACTAACATTTGAAAAATGAACGTTCGTTCCAGTTAGAAATTAGGGAACGAATGATGTCCCAACATAATTAAACAATATTAAAACAAATTAGAAATGAGCAGATTATTACTTTCCCAAAAATATTTTAACGAAATTAAGGCAGTGATGACGATTTACCATTGGAGTTTTAAATGATTACAAATATACATTTTTCCAACCATATCGAAGGAGCCATGCGTTAAATATCATATAGATTTTAAGTTAGATTTATTTTAAGTTAGAGTATAAAATAAATCTAATATAAAATATAATGTAATATTTTTCATTTTCTAAATTATATTTTTGAATGATAAATAAAGTATATATGATTAAATAAAATTTTTACTCTAAAAACTTATTTTTGTTTTAGATATATAAATATATATGAAATTGATATCTACATAAAATCATAAAATTAAAACATAGATTAATTAATATAAATCTTAAAATAATCTATTTAAATTTATTGTTAAAATATTTTAAAAAATATAAATATTTATTCATAATTTTTTTTACTTCTAATTGTTTTAGAATATATTCATTTAAAATATATTATATTTATAAGATATATTCATTTTAGACTATATTATAGGATATTATTCATTTTAAAGGTGAGAACATATTCATTTTTAGGGTTTTGAGAAAAAATTCAGTACATCAGAAATTTTAGGAAATGTCGTTAAACATTCTCGACTGTGCTAAATAAAAGATACATGGAGTACAACTTTTTAAGAGGAATGCGAAATACATAGAACCCCAGAATGTATTGACAATGTAAATTAAGTCTTCATATCGAGCAATAAGATTGATAGCCAACCTCCATTCAATCATCTTCGCAAAGTGCAACCTTATCTCCCTACTTTTGGAATGTTGGAGTTGTTATCGCCCCACTCCATTCCTCTGTGCTCCATCGAATCCATTAATAAATAAACAGGGGTGACCAACAACTCGCCATTGTCGATACCAATGTCCTCTGAAAATGAGACAGAAGCTTTCTCTTCAATTTTGATAGCCTTTTTGAGCTCTCTCACTACTTCACTCACGCTCGGCCTTAAAGAGGATTTAGCCTCAACTCATCTCATCGCTACTTTGGCAACATGAATGATGGATTTAAGGTCGTAACAACCCTCCAATCTCTTGTCTATAATTTCAGCTATTCTCCCACCATTTTCATCCATGTCAAATACATACAATGTAACCTATAATAAACTTATTATTAGACTCTTGAAGGCAATTCAGGTAATTATTGTGTGACAAAAATGCACTGTAAAATATTTGTTGGAATTTAATTCCAATTGCTGCATGCAGATGTAGGAGATCATGTTTAATTGTTGATGGAAATTTGAAGGACGGACGACAACAACAGAAAATCTCCAAGTCTGATCTTCACGCAACTAGTCTCCTCCACACTTAACGATTCACCCACCAGAAATAAATTTTACACTAACCAGTTTTACTTACCACATTTTGATTTTATTGCCAGCACCATTCCGAGGGGCAGCAGACTTGAGCAGCCAAGGGGGAAGATGACCCACCGGAGAAGGTGATGTCATCCCTTCTCTAGACCCACCACAGGATTTGCGTGGGGTAAAGAGAACTGGCTTGAGTTTTCTCGAAGCACTCCCGAGAAAGCATAAAGTCTTAAAT
The DNA here is from genome assembly GCA_034641835.2 of Pinus albicaulis. Taxonomy (NCBI): domain Eukaryota; kingdom Viridiplantae; phylum Streptophyta; class Pinopsida; order Pinales; family Pinaceae; genus Pinus; species Pinus albicaulis. The sequence continues at coordinate 340,381,204 of CM076569.1, forward strand.
GTTTTGATTTAACGTTTTTTCATTTGCCGCAATGTATGTATTAAAGTTTTTAACTTTTGGTAAATTTTTATTTACCATGGAAATTTTTGGCTTGAACTCAGAACATAGGTGTTTTATAATATATATTGTAAATATTTTATATTTACAATATATATATATATATATATATATAATTATTGTAATGAAAATTAAAAAGAAGGAAATACATATGCCATGTGTGCATTGTAGAAGGAAAAAAAGCCATAAGGCTATAAGTATTTTGAAAGTGCGCATCAAAGTTGACTGTGTATTGTAATATGCCCGAAGGCAGAAGAAAAAGACAAAGAGTAATATATAATGAGTGAAACTGTGAGAGGGTGTGTGCTTGAATAGCCAGAGTGCAAAAAGATAGAGTTTGATATTCGTTGTGTTTTGTAGCAGCATAAGTTTATTTTTGTAAATCCAAAATAGGGTTGTTCTGAAGAAGTTTTTTTTTATTTTGTAATAGTTTAGCAGTTTAATGAAAAGAGTTTTTACTCGACCTCTCTGTGCATGATTTTTTTTAATCTCTGTGTTTTAGAAGAGGAATTATATTTTCCTCTCTGTTGTTCGGAATTATTCAGAAATTCCAACTTGGTATCGAAGCTAGTCCAGGCTCTTTGAAGTTGTCAAAGAAGCTGAAGGAAGAAGGTGTTGTTGCAACATTCGACTAGCAGTGTGAAGGCTTAGCAAATACCAGGTATTTTACAAAATAGAGTTTATTGTTTGTTGTTAAGATTATAGTCCAGAGAGTTGTAAAAGATAAGTCTCAAGAGTTTTTAGATACAAAGCTTATTTCTGAGCAGAGAGATAGTTTATTAAAAAAACACAGTCAAGTTTTTAACATATTTCAGTAAGCTAGCTATGGCATGAGCCAACACCAGCATGAGTATTGGAAATACTCAACTCCCACAATTCAATGGGAAGAGCTATAACTATTGGGCAATCACAATGAGAGCCATGTTTGCCTATCAAGACTTATGGGAGCTTGTTGAAGATGGTCTAGAAGAACTAGTAGATGAACAAGCGTTTAATGCCTTAACACAAGCAGAGAACGATTTGTTGAAGAGAAATATGAAGAAGGACTCAGAAGCCCTCTTCTCTCTCTATCAAGCAGTGCATGAAAGTGTGTTTCCAAGGATTGCAACAGCAAAGAGGTCCAAGGATGCATGTGATACTCTCCAGACAACCTACCAAAGGTATGGAGAAGGTAAAGACAAAAAAGCTTCAATTAATGAGAAGATATTTTGAATTTATTTTCATGAAGGAGTCTGAAACAATAGACTCATCCTTCACACAGTTGATTGGGTTGGTTACCCAAATGAGATCTCATGGAGAAATAGTGGAAGAGAGAAGAATAGTGGAGAAAGTGTTGAGGAGCTTACCCTCAAGGTTTGATGTAATAGTCACAACCATTGAAGAGACAAATGATCTCTCAATGTTTACAGTTGATGAGCTTCATACATGATTGATGACTTATGAACAAAGATTGGGTTGAACAACAAATTCATCTTTGGAGCATGCCTTCAAGACCCAAATGTCCTTTGGAAGAGGAAGAAGTCAAGGAAGAGGAAATTACAAAGGAAAAGGAAGAGGCATAAGCCAGAACAGAGAAGGAAGAAACAACCTAGCAAATACAAATGGAAGTGGAAAAAATCAAAATCAGAACCAAGGCCAAGGTAGCAGCGAACAAGGTGGTCAAAATCAAGAACATGGAGAAAGGTATGATAAATCCCAAGTCCAATGTCATTACTATGAGAAGTATGGCCATTATTCCAATGAATGTAGGAAGAAACAAAGTGACATGGGTAATAGACTCGATGCTAATTTTACTAAGAAAAATATTAGTCAAGAAAATTTGTTTTTAGCATGTAATTTGGCTGAAGAAAAGAGTGAAGATATATGGTTTCTAGATTCAGGATGTATCAACCATATCACTGGAAACATTTCCATGTTTTCCATGTGAGATGAAAATGTAAAGTCTCAAGTAACATTGGGGATAGACAGTAAGGTCTCTGTCATGGGAAAAGGCAGAGTGAGTGTTTTGACAAATAAAGGAGAACGAAGATCCATATCATATGTTTATTATGTGCCTCGTATGAAGTGTAACATCTTGAGCATTGGACAGCTCATTCAAAAGGGGTACAATGTTTTCTTTGAAGATGATGTATGCACCATCATGGATAAACCACCAAGCAAGCAATGCATTGCACAAGTGAAGATGAGAAGGAGCAGAATGTTCCCTCTCAAGATGAGAGCAGACTTGAAGAAAGGAGATGAAATGATAGCAGTGACACAAGAGATATTCCAAAGAGAAGCGAAAGATGAAAAGTGGTTATGACACTTGAGATTTGGACATCTCAACTTTGGAGGTTTCAATTTGTTTCATAGGAAATTTATGGTAAAAGGATTACCACTGATTGAGAAACCAGACAGCCTATGTGAAGGCTGCATCTTGGGCAAACAACATAGAGAAATCTTTCCATCAGGAAAGAGCATAAGGGAAAAGGCACCCTTAGAAATTGTCCATTCAGATTTGTGTGGACCAATGAAAACACCATCATTAGCAAGCAACCACTATGTGCTGAATTTTATTGATGATTTCACAAGAAAAACATGGGTTTATTTTTTGAAATTTAAAAGTGAAGTGTTTGAGAAATTCTACCACTTTAAAGCTCTTGTAGAGAATCAAAGTGGGCAACGTATTAAAGTCTTAAGGACAGGCAAAGGAGGAGAATATATCTCCAACGAATTTCTGCGTTTTTGCAGAGAAAATGAGATAAATAAGAAATTTACAGCAAGGTATACACCGCAGCAAAATGGAGTTGCTGAAAGGAAAAATTGAACCATCATTGACATGGTAAGAAGTATGCTTAAGGCAAAACATTTTCCAAATGAATATTGGGCTGAAGCTGTACATTTTGAAGCATATATTTTAAATAGATGCCCAACCAAATATGTTATGAATAGACTTCTGGAAGAAGCATAGAGCAGCATAAAGCATCATGTCACCCACATGAGATTTTTTCGTTGTGTGGCTTATGCACACATTCCGGATCAGCTAAGGAAGAATTTGGACAGTAAGGGGGAGAAGTACATATTTATTGGACACAGTGAAGAATCCAAGGCTTATAGGTTGTATATCCCATCCACCAAGAAGTTTTTTATAAGCAGAGATGTAAAATTCATTGAGGAAGAAGCTTGGGATGGAAGCATATAGAAAACAATGAATGTGAAGAGTTCTTTGTCTCATGATGATAATGAGGAAGAGATCGCTAAAATACATCCCTCATTAGTAGCACCACCTCCACCAACACAAGGAAAACAAGGGACACCACAAGAAAGTATGAGAACATCCTTGAGAAGTGATAACAATGCTTCTCCAAGCACACCACAAAGAGCAGATTTGAGTGCTTCTACAAGCAAAGGTTCAACAAGTGAAAGAGGAACCTGATTCAGAAGTATGAACTAAATTTATGAGTAAGAGACAACAAATGAAGGTATGAACTCTTTATTTGCATTATATTGTCATGTAGAGGATCCTATTCATTGTGAAGAAGTTATAAAATATAAGAAATGGATAGATGCTATGGATGAAGAAATGAAAGCCATAGAGAAAAATAAGACATGGGAATTGGTTGATCTCCCAAAAGGTAAGAAAGTAATTGGAGTGAAATGGGTCTACAAGACCAAGAGAAATGCTGAAGGTAAGATTTAAAGGCACAAGGCCAGGCTTGCTATCAAAGGCTACAAGCAGCAACAAGGAAGAGATTATGAGGAAAATTTTGCACTGGTTGCAAGAATGGAAGCAATAAGAGCAGTTCTGTCTATAGTAGCATAACACATGTGGAAAGTTTACCAAATGGATATGAAATCAGCATCCCTAAATGGAGTATTGATGGAAGAGGTTTATGTTAAACAACCTCTAGGCTATGAGAAAAAGGGCCAAGAGCACAAAGTGTGCAGATTGAAGAAAGCTCTTTATAGGTTGAAACAAGCACTAAGAGCATGGTACAATAGGATAAATGCCTATCTACTGGAAAATGGGTTTGAGAAATGTGAAGGAGAACCCACATTATACATCAAGGAGAAAGATGGTAAGATGCTCATTGTTGTTTTATATGTTGATGAAGTGATATTCACAGGTAATGATTCTTACCTCATTGAGAATTTTAAATCAGCCATGAAGGATGAATTTGAGATGACTGACATGGGATTGTTGAGATAGTTCTTAGGAATAGAAGTAGAGAAAAATGAAAATAAAATTTTTATTTCTCAAGCAAAGTATGTTAAAGAAGTTTTGGAAAGATTTAATATGCATTATTGCAAGGCAGCAATTACTCCTACAGTGATGGGATTGAAGTTGAGCAAAGAACAGAGCAGCAAGGATTTTGATCCAAGTTTGTACAAGAGCATAGTTGGCAGCTTCATGTATTTGACTGCGACTAGGCCGGATATTATGCGTGCTATAAGTTTAATTTCCATATTTATATAAAAGCCAAAGAAGAGACATTGGAAAGCAGCAAAAAGAATTATGAGGTGTGTGAAAGGAACAAAGAGGTATGGCATTTTATACACCACTTCATAAAATTTTGAATTAATTGGATATATTGACAATGATTGGGCTAGAAGTATAGATGACCGGAAAAGCACTTCTGGTTATGTTTTTCATATGGGTTCAGGAGCCATTTCATGGGCTTTTAAGAAACAGCCAATTGTGTCTTAATCTATAGTAGGGGCAGAGTATGTGGCAGCTACAGTAGCAGCGTGTCAAGTAGTTTGGATGAGAAAAATGTTGAGGAGTTTGTGTCATGAACAAGTAAAAGACACAAAAATTTATTGTGATAATAGCTTAGCAATAGCATTATCAAAGAATTCAGTGTTTCATAAGAGAAAGAAACATATTGATGCCAAGTATCACTACATCAGAGAATTAGTGAACAATGGATAAATTGTTTTATAACATTGTAGAACAGAGGAGTAGTTCACTAATATATTGACAAAAGCATTGGGGTGGAAAAGTCTTAATTATTTGAGAAAATGTCTGGGTATGGAAGAAAATCCAACAGTTGAAATTAAGGGGGAGTGTTGGAATTTAATTCCAACTGCTACACATAGATGCAGGACAGCAAGTTTAATTGTTGATGGAAATTTGAAGGACAGACAAAAACAACAGAAAATCTCCAAGTCTGATCTTCACACAACTAGTCTCCTCCACACTTAACCATTCACCCACCAGAAATAAATTCTGCACCAACCAGTTTGACTTACCACATTTTTATTTGATCACCAACACCATTCGAAGGGGCAGCAGACCTAAATAGTCAAGGGGGAAGATGACCCACTGGAGAAGGTGACATCATCCCTTCTCTGGACCCACCACAGGAATTTTGTGGGGTAAAGAGAATTTTCTTGAGTGTTCTCCAAGCACTCCCCGGAAAGCATAAAGTCTTAAATGTCTTGATTTAATGTTTTTTCATTTGTTGCAATGTATTTATTAAAGTTTTTAACTTTTGGTAAATTTTTATTTATTGTGGAACTTTTGGATTGAACTCAGAACATAGATGTTTTATAATATATATTATAAATCTTTTATATTTACAATATATATAATTATTGTAATGAAAAGTAAAAAGAAGAAAATACATATGCCATGTGTGCATTGTAGAAGGCAGAAAAGCCAGAAGGCTATAAGTATTTTGAAAGTGTTCTTTAGAGTTGACTATGTATTGTAATATGCCCGAAGGCAGAAGAAAAAGACATAGAATAATATACAGTAATTGAAACTGTGAGAGGGTGTGTGCCCGAATAGCCAGAGAGCAAAAAGACAGAGTTTGATATTCACTGTGTTTTATAGCAGCAAAAGTTTATTTTTGTAAATCCAGAACAGAGTTGTTCTGAAGAAGTTTTTTTTTTTTAATTCTGTAATAGTTTATCATTTTAATGAAAAGAGTTTTTACTCCAACTCTCTGTGCATGATTTTTTTAATCTCTGTGGTATAGAAGAGGAATTATATTTTCCTCTGTTTTTTCGGAATTATTCAGAAATTCCAACAATATTCTAATGTCACATAATACATATAATTTGATTGATATTTAATGATAGGATTCCTTACCTAATGAATGATGTTTACTTCATCTAACAATAGTTTTACATCAATGGGTTGCCTACCACATCTGATCTCCAACAAAACCACTCCAAAACTATACACATCACTCTTCTCCATCAACATTTGAGTGTTATAATACCTGCGAAATCGTGCCCCACAAAAACTTAATTTTTGGCTAAGTGAGTACCGTAAAAATTAAAAAATAATGATAGTGTTATGTTCTTATTAGTTAAGTGAATTCATTTAACTTTGATAATATGCGGAGTGAGGGAAAGTTATAAATGTGTGGTATGCTTTGGATCTAGGTATCCTGCGGTTCATTTTACCGCATTGGTAACATGAGTAGCCTCTCCATCAATCTTCATCCTTGAAATACCAAAATCTGCCAGTCTTCCATTCATATTTTTGTCTAGAAGTATGTTGGTGCCCTTGATGTCCCTATGAATTATCTTTGGCGTGCAACCCACGTGCAGATATTCATGTCCATCAAATACAAATCGCACAAACGTCATTACCCATGATATTTTCATGTAACTATTATTGAAAACAACCAGATCTTAGATTTCAAGAAATTGTTTTACATAGAAGCAATGTAGAGGAAGAGTTACCGTAAGCAGCATCTAATACTATTTTGAGCCTGGTTTTCCAACTTACTTTGGATTCTTTTGCTTTGCGACTTGCAAAATAAATTAAAAAGCAAATACATGTTGGTTACTTTAGCTATTCTAGTATTGATTGAAACAGAGCATACCTTCCAACAATATAATTTACCATAAAGGTGATCTTTTAGTGACCCTTCAGACATGTAGTTGTAGACCAGCATAACTTCTTTAGTTTCGTTACAGTGTCCCAATAATGATACCAAGTTCCTACAATTTATTTTATAATGTAAATCAACATGTTCATGAGATACACCTAATACTTAGAGTGCAGCCAAAACTGGCATGATGAGATTCAACAATGTAAACTATATTACAAGGTAATAATATCTATAATTTACCTCATTCAAAAACTCGTGAATTCCTTGATTGGAAAACAATGAGAGTAATTTTACCGCTATAATATTTCCTTTGTGCAACTTACCGAGGAACATAGACCTAAACCCCCCTTGACCAATCTTCTGAATATAGTCTTGTGTGGCAACCACAATCTCATCTAGAGTGAAGGCACATGAATTTTTTGTATTTGGAACCATAATAATTGGGTAGTCTTCAACCCGAAGGTAAAATTACAATTTTTTCAAAGCACAATGCATAAGATAATTTCGGTTACAGGGCACACTCCCTGTTGAAATTTCTGAATACTCCGAACACACAGGGAGAATAGAGTTTCTCCTCTACAACACAGAGTTTCAAATACAAAAATTTGCTGGATGCTGTAAAAAGATGACAGAAAATGCTTCTATTTCATTAGCAAAGAAAATATTACAAAATGATGGAGTTCTTCCTCCTCTTGAGGGATTTACAAAATAAATTGCACTGCTCCAAAACGCAGTGCTTACAAATCTTTTGACTCTCTCAGAACGCACATATAGTGCTTTACAAACAAATTGTGTTTTCGTCTGCGGACACACAATCTCTCTCTCTATCTCTGTGTATTATATGCATAATAAGCCTTCAGGATTTTTCATATATATATGGCATGACAACAAAACAAAAATAAAAGAAAACATAAGACATTACAAAATGATAAAATTTCGGGTCCACATGATGATTTGACTTAACGCATCAGTGATCCAATGCTGTGGTGGCTTAGACCTTGGAGCATGCGATATGCGATGTGCGCTGTGGGGACCACATCGCATCACAGTATTTCATTGCAAGCAGAAATGCGGGACTTGTGATAGCGCAGAGATAAGAGCGATGAGTGATGACTTGGTGGGGACCACATCGCATCACAGGAGAGACGGCAAACCATGCTGTAGTGCAGAGGAATGGCGATGTGCGATGTGCAATATCAGCGAATCGCATCGTGGCTGGAGACGGTGGAACATGTTGTGGTGAGGAAGGAACATGCGATGAGCGAAGTTTCGATGTGCATTGATTGGTCCACGTGCTGGCTGAGCTAGCAGTGGGACCTGGATTTAATTCAAAAACAAAAGACTTGGCATGTTTAAACTTTTAAACCGCCGTTTGGTTGGTGAGGGCCTTAACACCCGATTTGACTGTGTTTTAAAACTTGCGCTATTGTGTGGTTCATCTACGAAAAATTTCACTTGCTCCTCTGCAAAAACGACTGCACCCATAAATAATAAAACCATCCTTACACCTTCATTAAACTTCTGTTAGATGCACAAAGGTGTGCACTCAACCTTCTCTGCCCCTACTTGTACTTTCTTTCATTCTCCTACACGGGTTATTGCAGGTGAATTTAACATTTTCAACACTCCCCCTTAAATTCAGCTGCTGGGTTATCAGTCATACCCATGAATTTTCTCAAATATTCAAAACTCTTTTGCCCCAGTGGCTTTGTCAGTATGTCTGTAAACTGTTCTTTAGTTTTGCAATGTTTCAAAATTATTTCTCCATTATTCACTAGCTCCCTGATGTAGTGAAACTCGGCATCTATGTGTTTCATTATTTTGTGAAACACATAATTCTTTGACAATGCAATAGCTGAGCTATTGTCACAATAAATTATTGTGCCTTTTATATGTCCTTGACATAAACTCTTCAGAATTCTCCTCATCCAAACTACTTGACACGTTGTTTCTATAGCTGCCACATATTCTACTTCTACTGTAGACAATGCCACAATTGGTTGTTTCTTGGAAGCCCATGAAATGGCTCCTGAACCCATGTGAAAAACATTACCAAATGTGATTTTCTGGTCATCTATACTTCCAGCCCAATCACTGTCAGTATATCCAATCAATTCAGAATTTTCTGAAGTAGTATATAAAATTCCATACCTTTTAGTTCCTTTCACATACCTCAGAATTCTTTTTGCTGCTTGCCAATGTGCCTCCTTTGGCCTTTCCATAAATCTGGAAATTAAAATAACAGCATGCATAATATCAGGCCTAGTTGCAGTCAAATACATGAGGCTACCAACTACACTCTTGTACAAACTAGGATCAAAATCCTTGCTCTTGTCCTCTCTGTTGAGTTTCAATCCCATTACAGTGGGAGTAATTGCTGCCTTGCAATCCTACATGTTAAATCCTTCCAAAACTTCATTTACATATTTAGCTTGAGAAATAAAATTTTATCTTCATTTTTCTCTACCTCTATTCCTAAGAAATATCTCAGCAATCCCATATCAGTCATCTCAAATTCATCCTTCATGACTGTTTTAAAATTCTCAATGAGGTAAGCATCATTACCTGTAAAAATCACATCATCAACATACAAGACAACAATGAGCATCTTACCATCTTTCTCCTTGATGTTTAATGTGGGTTCTCCTTCACATTTCTCAAAACCATTTTCCAGTAGATAGGCATCTATCCTATTGTACCATGCTCTTGGTGCTTGCTTCAACCCATAAAGAGCTTTCTTCAATCTGCAAACTTTGTGCTCTTGGCCTTATTTCTCATAGCCCAGAGGTTGTTCAACATAAACTTCTTCCATTAAAAATCCATTCAGGAATGTTGATTTCACATCCATTTGGTAAACCTTCCACTTGTGTTGTGCTGCTATGGACAACACTGCTCTCACGGTTTCCATTCTTGCAACTGGTGCAAAAGTTTCATCATAGTCTCTTCCATGTTGCTGCTTGTAGCCTTTGACAACAAGTTTGGCCTTGTGCCTTTCAATCTTACCTTCAGCATTGCTCTTGGTCTTATATACCCATTTCACTCCAATGACTTCCTTGCCATTTGGGAGATCAACCAATTCCCATATTTTATTTTCTCTATGGCATTCATTTCTTCATCCATAGCTTCTATCCATTTTTTATCTTTCACTGCATCTTCAAAATGAATAGGATCATCAACATGACAATACAATGCAAATAAAGAGTTCATACCTTCATTTGCTGCTTCTTGCTCATGTATTTCATTCAAATTTCTTAATCTGGTTCCTCTTTCTCTTGGTGTACTTGTGCTTGAGGAAGCACTCAAATCTACTCCTTGTGGTGTGCTTGGAGAGGCACTGCTTCCACTTCTCAAGGGTGTTCTCATTATTGCTTGAGGTGTCCCTTGTTGTCCTTGTGTTGGTGGAGGTGGTGCTGCTAATGAGGTGTTCTTTTCAGCCACATCTTCCTCATCATCATCATGAGACAAACAACTCTTAACATTGACTGTTTTCTCAATGCTTCCATCCCATGCTTCTTCTTCAATGAATTGCACATCTCTGCTTATAACAAAATTTTTGGTGGATGAGTTATACAATCTATATCCCTTGGATTTTTCACAGTATCCAATAAATATGCACTTCTCCCCCTTGTTGTCCAACTTCTTCCTCAGCTGATATGGAATGTGTGCATAAGCCACACAACCAAAACTCTCATGTGGGTGACTTGTTGTTTTATGCCACTCCATGCTTCTTCCGGAACTCTGTTCATTACAGCTTTGGTTGGGCATCTATTAAAGATATATGTCGCACATTTTGTAGCTTCTGCCCAATATTAATTTGGCAAATGTTTTGCCTTTAGCATACTTCTTACCATATCCATGATTGTTCTATTTTTCCTTTCAGCAACTCCATTTTGCTGTGGTGTGTACCTTGTTGTAAATTTTTTATGTATGCCATTTTCTCTGCAAAAATGTAGGAATTCTTTTGAGACATACTCACCTCCTCTATCAGTCCTTAATACTTTGATATGCTGCTCACTTTGTGATAGCAAGCTGCCCTACTATATACCCACAACCTTCACTCTGAAATGCAATTTCTCTTCTGTAATTCCGAAGTGGTCCTCAATTTCAAAATCTGGGAAAATTCAATAATAATGTGAAAGCTTCTATATCTCAAATCCTAGATTTGAGATATTGAAGTAATCTTCTTATGATTATAAAACTCATACAAAACCCCAAATCTCAACTCTTCTATGCGGAAGCTTTAATTTATTCTTCAATCCTATGGTTAAAACCATAATCAAAACCCATCTTATAATATGTTGAATTAATATTCGAATATTACAACTATACCATTATATAAGTCTCGGCATATACTCGGTTTTATAATTTAAACCCAATGGTCAACAAGCCACATTCGAAAACCACTCTATTTAAGATTTCGTGCCATTTGATTCATATCAAGTTCGATCTTGATAAAGCTCCAAAGTGCTAACATATACTTTAATACGTGTTGGTTTTGTCCTTCGTTGGTTCTCATTGATTATGTGAATATCAACACCATTATATAATGTTTTAATTCTAGCACTAACACATAGTCGGACCCACAACTTTATTACAAACCTCTTCGTTAACTTTTGCGTTGACTACCTATGCAAACACCATTGGATGAATTGCTCCAAATATCCTACGGATATTACTCAATAAACTTGCACATGCTTTGAACTTCAAAATCACACGATAAAACTGGTTTTAAACTTACCACTTATGCCATGCATCCTTCAAACAATGATATCACATTTTTTGAAGCAAATCCACTCACTTGTCTTGAGGTCATGTGATACCGCTGGTTTCTTGGCTCAAACCCACATCTCACGGTCCATCGAACTCACGGTTCTGACCCTTCATTCTTCATAGTTCCACTTCACCTTCTGACTTGCCTTTTATCTCAATAATTGATCCATTGACTCCAACGATTGTTTCTTATTTCAACAATTCAGATGGGTTTAAAAAAACTCTGCATTCGCTTCTCCAATTTGAAGACTCGCTTTCTGTTTACAATTTCATTCACGTTTGTTTTTCCAACAAATGTGTAAACTTTGTTTTAAATTATTCCACCGTGCCATTCTGCCTTCAACAGGTTCATTCAGAACCTCTGCGACTTCAGTCACAGTTCTTTCGCGTGGGATTTGATTACCACAACTGTGGAAATGGATTTCATCCATTGGTTCTTTTGCATAGAACCCAAAATACATTACTCTGAAACATGGAAAGCTTCAATCTTTGCTTATTTCAACAATACACAGCTCCGTCTCATCTTCAAATTCTGCCTTCCTTGATTCATTGAACTTTAATTCTTCAACGTAGTCTTCAATGCACAATGCTATTCCTCATGCGTATTTTAACTCAGTACTTCCATTTTATTCAACGCTACCCATGCAAACCATTCAAGAAATTCGATCTCATCATTTTGGCAAACAGAGATTTCATCTCTATTTAATTAAATCTTTCTTGATGTATCACTCCAGCTCTACGCATTATATGGGTTTTCAAACAACATTACCATATGCCAATTCTGAATTTAAATTCAGATTTCTTCCGTGTGATCGATCCTTCCAACGATAGATACACCTTAGCTCTTAGATCTTCCAAATATATATGCAAACCATAATGCATTCAAAACACAATAATTAGCATCAATCTACCCTGAATCAATACTAATTTTCCCAATCACACAGAATCCCAAATACATACAAATTACACAAAATTCAGAAACAATTCTTCATCTATACATCTAAACTCAATTTACAAAGCCTTCTTGGTTCTGGCCCGATCTTCAATTCGATGGCCCTTCTACTCTCACTACTCTGCCCCTTGAATAACTATATGCCCATAGGCTTACATTTATACCAATTTAATGGTGAATCGATTTAGCTCCCAAAACTCTTAAAATTCCCAAATCCTAAATCTAGACTAAATCCCTAGATTTGTGGAAACTGATTCCAACTCATTCCTATTCTGCAATCTTTTCGAATCTCCAATCTCATCATATGCCCGACTAATCATTCAAGAGCAGTTACAATTCTCTCTACATTTAATTAAAATTAATTATAGCCCACTAAATTCATTACATAAAATCTAACTCTCTTGAAAACTAAAAACCCCTAAGTCTAACAAAAATGCATGGAATTTCTTTTAGCCTAATGCCCCTGCATCAGGCTCCCAAGGTTAAAATTAATCACGATCTCCTGATCAGGTGCTCTTAGAAATTTTCCTCTTGGGTCCCATATTTTGCTTTGCTGCTATCCATCATCTACATTATTCTTCAACTGCACACTTCCAGGTTTCCATACTTTGTTCTGCAACTTGCCTGCAGCTATGCTTTCACATTCTTCTCTTGTTTTTCCTTTGATAAAATTTCCCTGCTTTCTTGCTGCTGTCTGCTTCTTTTGGGGCACCTTCATCATCAATCCTCTGATGTTTTCAATTTCTATGTCCATCCTTTCTTCTGTCTCGAAATTACTTTTCCCACTGTTGCCTTAAATTTCTGTTGCTGCCAATACTGCTGCTGTTACTATCTTCAAGAATTTTTCTGCTGCCCCTGTGGCTATCTCCTTAATTGTTGCTGTAATTGCTTCCCTCATAGATGTTGCTGCCAACATTATCGCTAAAAATTTTGTCTCTTTTGCCAGAAATGTTGCTAACATTGTTCTTACTCCAGTAGATGTCACCCCACATGTTGCTGCCTCCCAAACTTCCTGGATATCTCTTAAGATATCTCCCTCTGCAACATTCTTTTGTTCATCACCAATATCTGCTCCTCTCACAACTTCAGGTGAATTTACTCTAGTATCTGAAAGTTATTCCTCTTGTTCAAATGCTCTCAGCAAACATTGCAGCTAATTCCCTTGAACTTGTTTCACATCATCAATATGTTGCCATTTAAATTGAGCATCTTCTTCTTCCTTGAAAATCTTCAGTAATTGTCTTCCAACTTCTTGATTGATTCTGGCAATCAATTCAAGTTCTTCAAGTACGGTGTCCTCGTCTTCTATCAAAATAAAATTCTAATTCCCCACCACTGTAGTAGTTCCAAAAGTCTATCTTACAGTCTTCTCCTTGCCCATCAGGTAAATCAGCTCTCCCTTGTCATCATCGGTAATAACAAGTTCCTTCACATGAGACATGACTGTCTCACCTTCCTTCTTTTGCAACAGTTCACCTTCATTTAAGGTAACTCTAAGAGATGGGTTGTCTTCTACACTACTTGTCAACACAACCAACTTGTCAATTTTAAAATCACAAGACCCAATGGTCTCAAGATCCAGTCATCAATTCTTCTTTCTGCAGTTCTAAGTCTCTTCCAAGACCTATAAAGTCTTCACTGTATTCATTCCCGTGTATCTTCACATTCTGCAATCCCCAATTTTGAAATTGAGATTCTCCTTCCTGCATTGAATCCTGGTTGTTCAGCATAATCTCCAACAATCCAATTTCTTAATTCCATGGATTAAAGTCTTCCACAAAATTTTCCTCCTCCTTTATTTTTTTGTCCAATGGTGTCAATTTTTCTTCAGCTTCAACAAAATCTACATTCATACACAAATTTTTAGTTTGAACTATAGAAGTTTCAACAGTATCAGTTGTTGCTCCACACATCAGTGCTTCAGAATGATCCATTTCTTCTTCATTCACAAGAAATTCTCCTTGCATTGTAACAGCTTCAATTATATCACTGCTTCCTTCATTCAGAGGACATTCCTCATCATTTCTTTCTGCTTCAGAGTATTTATCTTTGGAAAGATTCTTCTTCATACTTTTGATAGCTTCACAATATTTCTCACCCTCCTCTGTAAAACCTATAATCACCTCACAATTTTCAGATTAAAAAATACAAGGCTTTACATCATCCAGTTGTTCTGGACTTGTCCAATAACTTAGGAAATCATCAATAATTTCCTCTTCAGCAAGAAAAATTTCATGTTGTCTTAAATCCCCACCATGGTTCATAAGATATTCCATAGATCTCCATTCTTCATCTGTACCAATGGCTTCACTCTGTTCTGCTTCAAAAATAGAAAATTCTTTTTTCAACCCAGCTGCTCTGAGTTCTACACATTCCAACTGCACACTACTCCTCTGTTCAAGCTTTCTCATCTTTTCTGCTAACTGCATGTTCTCTTGTTGTTCTCTTATCTCTTGTAGCCTCTACCACTTTACCCTCTTCTTCATGAGCTAACCAACTCTCTGTCTTTCCTCTATCATCTTCAATTTATTAAACTGTCCTCTGATCTCAGCTACCTCTTTCCAATATTCTGCATCAGTCAATTTCTTCCTCATGCCATTTGTCCTGGCATCTTCTTCCTCTTTTTTGTTGTGGCCTCTTTCAGAACCTCTGCTATCTCTTCTATGACTCTTGGAAGTCATCTTCTCCTCCATGAGTTCCTCACTCATAAGCTACACCAAGCCTCTGCAACAGCAAGATCTCTTGCTACCACTTACCTCACCAATCCTTTCCTCCGGATCTAGTCTTTTGGCAAGTACTGGTCCCCTATCTGCTCGAACCTTTTGAGCATTTCTTCATTGCTCCTTGTAGGCTTCACTCATCTGCAACTTCTAGAACACAATTGTCCTATTCATCCAACCTCTATTGAATTTCTTCAAGGTTCTGCCACACTTTCTTCTTCACTTCAGAATCCTCTGCTGGACTCCTTCATCACTACTCTCAAAGTTGTGATCTGCTTCTTTCACTGAGATTTTCTTCAACCTGCTTGCAAACTGAATTCTGCAAACAATTCTTCAAACCAGAGTTAAATAATGCTCATCAACTTACCTTCAAGATCTCTGTTGATATTTCTTCACCTCTCACGTGCACTGCATATCTGTATGCTGAAATCTTTATCAGTTTCAAAAATCTGATCTTATTTCATTACACATGCATTCAACAAAAACTTGAACTTTCAAAAAGAGCTATTCCAGCTCTGATACCACTTGATAGCAAGCTTCCCTGTTATATACCCACAACCTTCACTCTGAAATGCAATTTCTCTTTTGCAATTCTGAAATGGTCCTCAATTTCAAAATATGAGAAAATTCAATAATAATGTGAAAGATTTTATATCTCAAATCCCATATTTGAGATATTGAAGTAATCTTCTTATGATTAAAAAATCCATACAAAACCCCAGATCCCAATTCTTCTATGCAGAGGCTTTAATTTTTGCTTCAAGCCTATGGTTAAAACCATAATCAAAACCCATCTTATAATATGTCAAATTAATATTCGAATATTAAAACTACACCATTATATAAGTCTCAGCATATACTCGGTTTTACAATTTAAACCCAATGGTCAACAAGCCACATTCTAAACCTAATCTATTTAAGATATCATGCCATTTGATTCATATCAAGTTCGATCTTGGTAAAGCTCCAAAGTTCTAACATATACTTTAATACGTGTTGGTTTTGTCTTTCGTTGGTTCTCATTGACTATGTGAATCTCAGCACCATTATATAATGTTTTAATTCCAGCACTAACACATAGTCGGACCCACAGCTTTATTACACACCTCTTCGTTAACTTTTGCGCTGACTACCTATGCGAACACTATTGGATCAATTGATCCAAACATCCTACGGATATCACTCAATAAACTTGCACATGCTTTGAACTTCAAAAATCACACGATAAAACGGGTTTTAAACTTACCACTTATGCCACACGTCCTTCAAATAATGATATTGTGTTTTTTTAATAAAATCCACTTACCAGTCTTGAGGTTGTGTGATACTGCCGATTTCTTGGTTCAAAACCACATCTCACGGTCCATCAAACTCACAGTTCCAACCCTTCATTCTTCATAGTTCCGCTTCACCTTCCGACTTGCCTTTTATCTCAATCGTTGATCCATTGAATCCAACGATTGTTTCTTATTTAAACAATTCAGATGGGTTTAAAAAATCTCTGCTTTTGCTTCCCCAATTTGAAGAATTTCTTTCTGTTTACAATTTCATTCACATTCGTTTTTCCAACGAATGTGTAAACTCTGATTTAAATTATTCCACCATGCCATTCCGCCTTCAACATGCTCATTCAAAACCTCTGTGCCTTCAGTCAAAGTTCTTTCGCGTGGGATTTGATTACCACAACTGTGGGAATGGATTCTGTCCATTGGTTCTCTTGCATAGAAGCCACAATACATTACTCTGAAACATGGCAAGCTTCAATATCTACCTATTTCAACAATACACAGCTCTGTTTCATCTTCAAATTCCACCTTCCTTGATTCATTGAACTTTAATTCTTCAACGTAGTCTTCAATGCACAATGCTATTCCTCATGCGTATTTTAACTCTGTACTTCCATTTTATTCAATGTTTCCCATGCAAACCATTCAAGGAATTCAATCTCATCATTTTGGAAAACAAAGATTTTATCTCTATTTAATTAAATCTTCGTTGATGTATCATTGCAGCTCTACACATTATATGGGTTTTCAAACAACATTAACATATGTCAATTCTGAATTTAAATTCAGATTTCTTCCGTGTGATCGATCCTTCCAATGATCGATACACCTTAGCTCTTAGATCTTCCAAATATATATGCAAACCATAATGCATTCAAAACACAATAATTAGCATCAATCTACCCTGAATCAATACTAATTTACCGAATCACACAGAATCCCAAATACATACAAATTACACAGAATTCAGAAACAATTCTTCATCTATACATCTAAACTCAATTTACAAAGCCTTCTTGGTTCTGGCCCGATCTTCAATTCGATGGCCTTTCTACTCTCACTACTCTGCCCCTTGAACGGCTATATGCTTGTAGCCTTACATTTATACCAATTTAATGGTGAATCGATTCAGCTCCCAAAACTCTTAAAATTCCCAAATCCTAAATCTAGACTAAATCCCTAGATTTGTGGAAACTGACCCCAACTCATTCCTATTCTGCAGTCTTTTCGAATCTCTAATCTCTTCATATGCCCAACTAATCATTTGAGAGTAGTTAAAATTCTCTCCACATTTAATTAAAATTAATTAGAACCCACTAAATTCATTACATAAAATCTAACTCTCTTGAAAACTAAAAACCCCCAAGTCTAAAAAAAATGCATGGAATTTGTTTTAGCCTAATGCCCCTGCATCACTTTGTTTCTCTACAAGAGCTTTAAAGTGGCAAAATTTCTCAAACATTTCACTTTTATATTTCAAGAAATAAACCCATTTTTTTCTTGTGAAATCATCAATAAAGGTCAGTATATAATGGCTTCCAGATATTGATGGTGTTTGCATTGGTCCACACAAACCTGAATGGACAATTTATAAGGGTGCCTTTGCCCTTATGCTCTTTCCCGATGGAAAGTTTTCTCTGTGTTGTTTACCCAAGATACAACCTTCAGAAAGGCTGTCTAGTTTTTCTATCAATGGTAATCCCCTTACCATTCTTTTCTTGTGCAACAAATTCAGACTTCTGAAATTGAGATGTCCAAATTTCAAATACCATAACCAGTTCTCATATTTCACTTCCTTTTGAAAGACATATTGTGTTACAGCTACTACATTTCTTCTTTCCTTCAGGTCAGCTTTGAGCTTGAAAGGAAACATCCTATTGCTGGTCATCTGCACCTCTGCAATGAATTTCTTGCTTGGAGGTGTGTCCATAATTGTGCCCACATCATTTTTGAAAAATACATTGTAACATTTGTCAATGAGCTGCCCAACACTCAAAAAATTACATTTCAAGCCAGGAATATAGTATACATCTGGCACAAATTTCTGCTCTCCATTTTTTGCAAGGATACTTACTCTGCCTTTTCCCTTGATAGAGATCTTAGTATCAGTTCCTATTGTTACTTCAAATTTAACATCTTCATCAAGATTGACAAACATTGTTATGTTTCCAGTCATGTGATTACTGCAACCTAAGTCTAAGAACCATACATCATCTTATCTATCTTGTGCTACATTACAGGTTAATAGCACATTCTTTGGGTTCTTTTCTTCTTTTGTAACATTAGCATTCTGCCTATTATTCATGTCATATTGCTTTTTCCTACACTCATTTGCATAATGTCCATATTTTTTGCAATAATGACACTGGACATGGGATTTGTCATACCTTTTTCCATGTGCATGATGTTGTCCACCTTGTTGGATGCTACTTTGGCCTTGACTTTGATTCTTAGTGTTTCTCCTTCCATGAGTATGTGAAGGGTTGTTTCTTCCTCCTCTGTTTTGGCTTCTGCTTCTTCCTCTTCCTCTGCCTTGACCTCTTCCTCTTCCAAAAAGAATCTGGGTCTTGAAGGCATGTTCCAAATATGAGTCTATTGTTCTGCTCAATCTTTGTTCATGTGTTATCAGTGATGCATGAAGCTCATCTACTGAAAATTTTGAGAGATACTTTGTCTCTTCTATGGTTGTGACTATGACATCAAACCTTGAGGGTAAGCTTCTCAATGTTTTCTCCACTATCCTTCTTTCTTCAACTGTTTCTCCATGAGATCTTATTTGTGTGACCATTCCAATCACATGTGTGAAGAATGAGTCTATTTTATTAGACTCTCTCATACAGAAAGTTTCAAAATCTCTCCTCAGCGATTGTAGTTTTGTTGTCTTCACTTTCTCCATACCTTGATAGGCTATCTGGAGGGTATCCCGTGCATCCTTGGATCTCTTAGCTGATACTATCCTTCGAAGCACACTCTCATGCACTGTTTGATAGAGATAGAAGAGGGATTTTGAGTCCTTCTTCCTATTTCTCTTCAACAGATCCTTCTATATGCCTGTGTTAAGGCGTTAAAAGCATTTTCATCCGCTGATTCTTCAAAACCATCTTCAACAAACTCCCATAAATCCTGAGAGGCAAACAGGGCTTTCATGGTAATGGCCCAATAGTCATAATTCTTCCCATTAAATTGTGGGAGTTGAGTATTTCCAATACTCATACTTGTGTTGGCACCTGCCATGACTTACACTCTGAACTATGAAATAAACTTGACTGTGTTTTTCAAACAAGCTGTCTCTTTTCTTGAGACAAAATCTGTCTCTGAAAACTTCTCTGGACTGCTCTTTTAAACATGAAAGCAGAACTCTATTTTGATAAATACCTAGACTTGGACTTCTGCTGAGCCTGCTGGAGAATTGCTGCAACAAGCTCCTTCTTTCTTCATCTTCTTTGACACCTTCAAAGAGCCTGGACTAGCTCTGATACCATGTTGAAATTTCTGAATATTCCGAACACACAGGGAGAATAGAGTTTCTCCTCTTCAACACAGAGGTTCAAATACAAAAATTTGCTGGATGCTGGATAGAGATGACAGAAAATGCTTCTATTTCATTAGCAAAGGAAATATTACAAAATGATGGAGTTTTTCCTCCTCTGGAGGGATTTACAAATTAAAGTGGACTGCTACAAAATACAACACTTACAAATCTTCTGACTCTCTCATAACGCACATACAGTGCTTTACAAAAAAACTGTGTTTTCGTCTGTGGACACACAGTCTCTGTCTCTGTCTCTGTGTATTATATGCATAATAAGCCTTCGGGCTTTTTCATATATATATGGCATGACAACAAAACAAAAAATAAATGGAAAACATAAGACATTACAAAATGATAAAATTTCGGGTCTGCCTGATGATTTGATGTAATGCATCGGCGATCGGTGATCGGTGATCCAATGTTGTGGTGGCTTAGACCTTGGAGCATGTGATATGCGATGTCCGCCGTGGGGACCACATCGCATCGCATTATCTCATCGCAAGTGGGACTACAGGACTTGTGATAGCATGGAGAGAAGAGCGATGAGCGATGACTTGGTGGGGACCACATCACATCACAAGAGAGACGGCGGACCATGCTGTGGTGCGAAGGAACAACGATGTGCAATGTGTGATATAGGTGCATCGCATCGTGGCGGGAGATGGTGGAACATGTTGCGGTGAGGAAGGAACATGCGATGAGAAAAGTTCCGATTTGCATTGATTGGTCCACGTGCTGGCTGAACTGGCAGTGGAACCCGACTTTAATTCAAAAACAAAAGACTTGGCACGTTTAAACCTTTAAACCGCCATTTGGTTGGTGAGGGCCTTAAGACCCGATTTGATTGTGTTTTAAAACTTGCATTGTTGCGTGGTTCATGCACAAAAAACTTCACTTCCTCCTCTGCAAAAATGGCTGCGCCCATAAACAATAAAACCTTCTTTACAGTTTCATTAAACTTCTATTAAATGCACAAAGGTGTGCACTCAACCTTCTCTGCCCCTGTTTGTACTTTCCTTCATTTCATTAAACTTCTATTAAATGCACAAAGGTGTGCACTCAACCTTCTCTGCCCCCTGTTTGTATTTTCTTTCATTCAGATGAATTTAACATTTTCAACACTCCCACTATGCAAATCATATCTTAACGTTTGTAATATTAATAGTTTTTAGTAAAATCGGTACAGGAAATACTACCATTGGTTCCTTTGGCAGCACCTTGTTTTCTTCTCCTGCATTTATTGTGATACAGAGCAATACCTGCCATTAACGCTAAAGCGATTATCATAGTTCCGCTTAATGTTGTTCCGACAATAACCTTCAATTTATTGTTGTTCGAATTATGTGCAAAACAATCTCTCGGTATGGGTTTCCAGAGTAACTGCGACATACCAAAGAAAGAAATTTTCCATAAACGTTTTGCAGTAGGAAAATTAGATCTTGATCATCGAATGTAGAGAATACTAAAAGAAAATTCTGAACTTCAAAATCTTAAAACGTTACTTGTGTTAAAACATAAAGAATATAAATAAGATAGGATCACTTGAATTTCAACGAACAATGGAGGAGAAGTTGGGCAAGGATTACACCGCTGAAATTATTGTTCTCTATGTTCCTGTGATCATCAATTAAAAACATAAATATTTTTCTTTTACTTTGAATATCAACTTAGAAGAAATACATAATAAACAAGTAAATTGGGAGGCCTACAACTCTCGAAGGTTTTGGAGCCGAAATAACTTCTCCGGAATAGTACCGTTCAGATTGTTGTTTTGTAAATAGCTGTAACAAAATAAACTTTTGTATAGTCAAAATTCATATATATGTTTAAGAATAAAGGTCGACTATATACGTTTAAGAATAAAGGTCCATTAATTATTTATGTAAAGGAAACTTACAGTGTTTGCAAGAGGGTCAAGTTGGAAAGATCTGGCAATGGTCCCGTCAAATTATTATTGTTGAGTGACTTGCCCATTTCAACATGAATGGTTAATGCTGAAGAAAGAAACTGCGTTCTTTCATAACCCGCACCATCAAATCCTATATTTATATGCAAGGATTTATCAACTGCTAATGCTTTTTATATAGCCACCCAGGTGTTTATCAACCGCTAAAACTTCCTGTATCAAAAATATGGAACGCAAAATACTTTCACTACGAATTATCAAACTCGTCACCATTGACATGTATTTTATGGGGAGGCCTGTGATATATGGATTATCGAATTCTAAAGGAAAGTGAATATTGGCTGCTGTATTTCAATATCGTTGTTCTATTCAACGAAACTATTGGCAGGTGTTTAAGTATTGTTGTACTACTCTACGAAATTTCTGGTTGGAGGATATAAGTTTTCCAAAAGAGTTCCAAATCATTTCACTTTTTAGATTTTAGGAAAAGGTTAGATAGTATTTTTCTGGGAACATATAGTTTAATTATGGATTTAGCACAGTGTAGTTTTTAGGAAAAGGTTAGATAGTATTTTCCTGGGAAAATATATTTTAATTATGGATTTAGCAAAGTGTTTAGAAATATGATACGAAAAAATAAATTAAAAAATTGCATCAGGACAGACTTAAGCACTGGTAAGATCCATGGTGGTTAATGAATATGGATTGAATACTTTTATTTATTTATTTATATACATACCGTATGCAATATTTTATATTTTAAATTGTTTTTTTAATATATATATTAATTTTAATATTTTATATTATATATATATATATATATATATATATATATATATATATATATATATATTGATTTCAAGGCTTTGAAATCTCTTTAATTACATTAATTTTATATACTATTTATCTAGAACTTGCAAATATAACAAAAATATCTTTTTTAGTTTTTTATACAAAATTAACTAAAAAAAAATATTACAAAAATGTAAGATAATAAAACTACTTGAAATGTTCTAAATAATAATAAAAAAAATAAAAAAAATAAAAACTTTTCATTTGTTTAATTATATATATATATATATATATATATATATATATATATATATATATATTAATATTACATATATTTCTTATTAATTTTATTAGGAAGTAATTAATTTTTTCTTTTCTTTTCAAGTTGTTTTCATTATTTTTTTCCAAAGTTATTTTCTTAACTTTGATAGATATACTAAATTATATTGAAATCAATTATTTAATATAAATATTCAAAGTGTTTATTTTTCTAAATTTGGCATTGAAATATTTAAAAAAATATAAAATTATATATCTTTTTCACATCTCAAAAGTGAAAATAAAGTATTTCTAAAGTTGATATAAAATTATGTTATCTTTAGTAGACATCTAAATATATTATTGATAGTTGAATGACATTGAAATATTTTTACCAACCTCTCAATTCCTAGATTATAAGATCAACAACCAACCAACTAACTGAGTACTATAAAACTGAAATATAGAATAATGTTTTTAATTAAAACTAACCAAATATTTACCAGCTAAAATTTAGCCACACTAAAAATTATACACTATAAAATACAAATCTTAACAAAATAATAATATATTTAAAATAACTTTAATTTTTTATTCATAAAATAAAATATTAAAAAACTATACATAAATAACAAATTTTTACTCACCTATCCAAAGAACTTTGAAAATATTTTTAAGGAATTATACACTAAAATACACCTCTGGCCAAATTAATAATATATTTGAAATAACTTTAATTTATCATTTATAAAAATTGAATATAAAAACCCTATACATAAATAGAAATCATTTCTCACCAGTCAACACAAATTTAAGAAGATTGTTTTATTATAGTCTTCTATTATTCCATGGTCGAACACAAAATAAAATGGTGAAATGATTTTATGGCTGAACATAAGATCAACCTTAAATCTACAATAGAAATATGTTCAGATGGGTTACAGTAAAATTAAGTTCAGATCGGTTACACGAAAAGTAAATGGGAATTAAGTTCAGGTTGGTTACAGTAAAAGTAAATTGAGTGTAACAATAATAATAATCGAATCAAACTTGCGCTCTAACTATTGCTGTCCACTGTTGGATATCTTTGGGCAGTAGTCGTGTAACATTCCCTCCCGACAATTGGATGCTGGGTATCTCATTAGAAGTTGGAAACGGTTATTCACATATCCTTTATTCCTCAGTCATAACTCTCTTCCAATTTCTTCTATGATCTGTTTCGTGATGAACTCTGTTCCAATTTTTTCTATGATCTGTTTTGTGATGTGCATGTGGATGAACAATAAAATGGAATCTCTTCAATTTGTATGTCAACCATCTTCAGAAAATTAAATCTACATCAATCTTCGGTCAATAAATGAACCGAGTCCAATGAGCCATCTAACCACGTCATTAATATTAGAAACTTCAAGTCTTCGTATAAATTAATTTCATTAAGCCAACATTGTAATAAACGATTATGACGTATTTGTTTGTGATTTGGAATGGAAAGCGACATTTATTTAAAATACGGCTATTTTTTTAATTTAAATTTTCATTACAGCATGGCTTTAATTATTTTCTAATAAAGTATTTAAACAATGTATCATCCCGCATCACGTATTTGGCTTATCAACATCAATACCTTCAGAAGTCTCTTTAAACTGACTTTTATATAATTATAACAAATTTTCCTCTATGGAATGATTCTCACGCAATTTTAATAAAACATAAAAGAAAGGATCAATCTTTGCAAATCATGATTTTTGGTGTCTTTATACAGAAGATGTTTCAAAGCACTTAGTGTAACTTAGTCAATCTAGCAAGGTCTTATATATATATATATATATATATATATATTTTTGCAATTAAATTTTTATTTATAATTAAATTGTTTTATAATCTTTTTAATAAATTTTGATAATTTATATACTATTTTAATATTTAAATTAGTAGTGATTTTAAAATTAAATAATTATTATACTTTCATGATTTTGATTTTGGATATGTTTAATTTACATGATGAATATAATTCATGGAAGGTTTTTCTAAATTTAATTTATATATAACTAACTTTTACTTGGTCTAATTTTTAATCATAAAAAATAATTTCATTACAAAATTATAATTTTTTCTTAAGTTTTTTTTGATACCGTTACATGGGACATTTTAGTTTTACAAAAATAAATAAATAAGAAGATAGTATTTCTTAGTGTTATTAGATCTAGTATTCAATAGAAAATTAAACAAAAAAAATAAAAATTAATAGCTTAATAAGATTTTAATATATAGAAATTCAATAAATAGTATAATCAAAATTGCTAAGAGTAATATTTGATAGAGATAGTAGTAATGCTTGTAACTTAATAACATCAAAATTTTACTTATTATAAAACAAGAAAAAAAATAGCCTAGAGTAAGCTTTTAAAAAAAGAGCTTAGAATAAAAGAGCTTAGAGTAAGATTATAATTTTAAATTATAAGAAGTTTCAAATATAACATTTTCCAGAAATACCTAATATTATAACTTCTACAAAATAAACTTTATGTCATTACTACTTTGTAAAATGTAAAACCTTAGTAAAATGAAGTGTTTCCTAGCAAATTCATATACTCTTCCACATTCAAATTTTCATTTTCCAAGGGCTAGTGCATTATCATGTCTTCTAAGAATTTGTTATCGTGTGAATACATTGATTATATCTAATCAGAAGTTCCATCCCCTTGGAGAAATTTTTCTATCATTCTTGGAAGTAGCACACACTCTACCCGTGCTGCATTAATTTGGCATTTTTGTTGCAAGAAAACCCCCATTATGATTTCAAAGTATTAGGCAACATGATTGCCCTATTCATGGATTTCATTTAATGTAGTTTGAAGCAAGATCCAATTTCGTTCAATTGTGTCCCATGCCTTCTCAAAGTTATGAAGTTTCTTGAATTTCAATGTACTCCATTGACAAATAATAGAATTCCACACCACACAACCCAGTAAGTTATACCAAAAGGCTACAACTATTAAACTAGCAAGGAGATTCCAATTTTTCAACACCTAGGATAAATACAAAGTGTGACCAAAATTAAAATGATAGAGGAAAATACTAAGGTTGGATTTAAGCTCTGTAAATATTTGAATGACCCATAGAGCCATGAGACTATATCATAATCATGCGATTGTAAAAAAAAAAATTAGCAACCATTCAAAGTTAATTTTCATATTTGGTTTCTAAGGTAAACCCTTTGTTGGCAATTGCGGTTAAATCTTGTGTTTCTTATGTGGATTGTAGGTTATTGTTTCTGAAATTTGTCATTTCTATGGATTAAATATATCTATGGTCCTTCTATAAGAAGAAAGTTCATCATGAGGCATCTTTTTGGGAGAATCGAGCCACATGATACAAGATTAGGTGTTTTTATAGGAAGAATATCAAGAATGATTCAAAAATACAACAACAAACTCATAGGCATATGGATAAAAGTGAATGTTAACCAATCCATGTAGTGCCAAGAATTTTTACAAGATTGCAAGTTGAGTGGGCATTGGGATGTAAAATGTCAAATTCTTCATTTTGAACTTCATCCTAGGAGACACAGAGCCAAGAGAAGATTATGGAGAGTCACAACTAAAAAACATAAAGAGTGCCCTACATTTGCAACGAGAGTATAAAATATACAAAAAAATAGAAATTTAACACATCGAATGAAGTGGTTAGTAGTTTGATGTTAATGTCCAAGTTAATTTTTCATGGATATTTGTCACAAGGGTGAACAAAATTCCCTTAAGCTCGATGATTATGGATTGATCCATAGAGAAATGGTAAAGGTGTAAAATAAAATTAGGTCTCATTACATGCATCAGTCCCTAAGTCATATACGAGGTTGAAACCAAAGAATGAAGAAACGTTTCCTCAATATGAACAAAGGAGATGAAAGGATGTAAATATTTCAACTAATAGAATGAGATAACAAATAATTGTCCATGTGCATTGGCTTGATAAAGTCAAATGTGGTCCAAATTTCCTCCTTGGGATGGTCGCTTGGCCTCCTTCATGTACTTGGGGCTTCCTCCTACATTGATGGATAAAGGAGAAACACTAGAAAGATGTAATCAAGAGGAAGGGTTACTTCAGATTCTAATGGAATTCTAGTAGCACAACCTTATGTATGCAAGTGGATGGATTGAGTGACCTTAAATTGATTATATATAGATATTTAGTGGATAACCAACTTTAAATGACCTTCCTTGTATTGTTCAAAAGTGATTGGATCAAAGATAAAAATAGTAATTAGGGTTTACTATGGTCCACACTTAACTAACAACTCATCATAACATTCTATTCACATTGGCGGGGGTTGGAAATAGTAGAAATTAGTGATTTAAAAGGGAAGCACAAAGTTTTTGGAGTATTTATGTGTTGCTTGCATACATCTAATGGGGGTGGTTTTTGCACTAGCCTATTTTTTTCAATTTAAAGATTTAAATAGGTTGATTGTGGCAATGGTGAGGTCATATGATAGTGGAAATGGGGTGGAAATGAGGATTATTCATACCATTATTAACATATTCTTCTATGATCACTAAAAATAATGCAAGTGACAATTTTTAAGGTGATACTAATATATATTATCTAATTTATTCTTTCAATATTGCAGCTAAAGGTTCCCTTCTTACATATTTTCTAAGTATTATTTCATGTATGTTAATAACATTAGAAATTAATTGAAAATCCATGAGAGATAGCGAAGGAACCATTGTTTTGTGTCCTTGGTTCCTTCAATGAATTTGTTGAATGTATTTGTTAGAGATGTGTGGAGCAGTAGCTATAGAACTAGTGGAGACGATAGTTTTTAGCATTCATTATTTCTTGGAAATGTTTCTTAAAGCCATTACGATAATCTATTGATGACTCTGTTGTTTATGGTCATAAGTGTGCAAGGATTGTCAATTCTTTTGGATAAAAGAAGGTGTAGTGATTTTGTTAGTGTCAGTCTAGTCATACTACCATCAGTGATCAAAATTGCTCTTTTGCATTTTCATATTAGGAGTCCCATACCATAAATTTCACCATTATGCTAGGTCATGAATCCATTGATGGTAGTGATTTTTCATCAGTTTTCCCTGATGTGAAACTTGCTGATTCTCCTCTCTATGGTCTTTAGTCATGAGTCACTTTGTGAGTCATGTTAGTAGGTCATAAGGATGGGTCTCATTAGGTTCTAGGATCTCACCATGGTCAAATTAATGAGTCAAGTGTCAATAAATATTAGCAAGGTCATGAGGAAGTCAATAAACTCAAAGTCACAACACCTGAGAAGATCAAAGAAATGTTTTATTCAGCTTGATGTATTTTTCACCTCAAAACCATGTTTTGAGGTGAAAACATGATACTTTTCCTTTATTATCATTTATTGTGTAATTTTATGTCAGCATATGTATAAGTCACATTTCAGAAGCTGATATCTCCACAAAGTCATCACCCTACCTTTCAGAGAAATTTTCCACATGATTTTCAGTGTCAGATCATGTTCTAAGTATGTTCAGTAGAAATAGCCTAGAAAGAGCTTTCCAACAGTATATTACACTCTCAAAACTGACTTCTGGATTGAAATTTATGCCTAAGTGAACAAAAGTCCTCCTACATCCTAAAACAATCCCTTTTCCCACCTTCCCCTTAAACTTTATATTATTAAAGTTTAATATTTCCTTTTATAAAACCCATTTTTCCCCTTCCGTTGGCAAAATCACATTATTAAAATATTTTAAAACATATGCGATTTACCAAACCACTTCCCCTCCATACCTTCAAAACTTTATAATAAAATCTAAAGTTTTATTATAATCTCGTTCCCCAAACCTTCCCTTTCCCATCGCAATCGCAACTTTTAACATACACATTCCGATTGGCCTATTGAAAAAGCTCCGATGCGATTGTATTGACCCCGCCCAATGTACATCCTAACCATCAATCGCCCCCTTCAATCATATGGCCAATATGCGATCAGACTATCGCAATCAGCGATTTCATAAAATGTTTCATCCGATTGAGCCTCGCCGATTGCAAACCCCCGACTACTCCTCTGCCGTCGATCGCCCCCTCCAATCCAACTGCCCATATTCTATCGCTCTGTTGCAATCGGAGTTTTTTATAAAACTGTCCCTCGGCCCTCCTCTGATCTCCCGATTCCGATGGACCTTCAAGTCCCACCACTTAATCTTCTGCCCATTCATTATAAAAAGACCTTCCCCCCTTTGTAAAAATCTAATTTCGTTTTATTTCATTTTTTAAAAGGACCTCCCCCAATCGCATCGGCAAAATCCTTTGGCACACTATATTTTGCCCCTCCTCCCCTCCGATTCTGATTGCGATTTGTACCCCGGTCCCACCTTAAAGGCCCTCCGCTCCTTCATACAAAATCATCTTTTCCCTTTGTAAAAGCGTCAAAACATTTTTATTCATTTTTCACCCTATTATCCCTTGGGCTTGTCCTTTATCCGTGTTTCCATTATGCTAATCGCATCGGAAGTTTTTGGCCTCATTCTAAATGACAGATTCCCCATTCCTCCGATCCCGATTTTGATGACACCATCGCAAAAAATATATTTCTGAATGTTTTATTATATATCGCATCCCCTTCCTCCCCTCCGATTGCGATGTGGATCCCACCTCCTTTCCCTTCGCTCCTATTCATTGAAAAGTGATTTTTTCTCCATTAAAGGCATAAAGTCAGTTTTGATGTTCTCACATAGATTTCTCGACATATATGAGATTTTTAGTAAAGGAAAGCAACAGTCAAAGGGCCGAGAGCTAAAATGAGACAGACATTTCTATGACAGCAGGAAAATAGGAATCTGCACTTCAGATTGCCTATTTTACATCCATCCAGCATATCAGTGAATCATCCCAGTGGTCAAAACGTATTGTTGTTCCTTATTTTCAGAGGAAAATTGTTGGTTCTCTTTTCCATATTCAGATTTCAGTTCTTGAGCTGTTAAAACAGCTCCCTTTTTTTGTGGATCTACGTTCCCACATTTCAGTCTATTTAATGTAATTTCAAATCATTTGTAAAGCAGTTTGTAACTCAGAAGTAGGGGAATAGTGTGGAAATCAAGGAGAACGCTCTGTGCTCCATTGTAATAGTTTTTGGATAGGGAATTAATAAAGAGATACAACTCTGATTTGTGGGATCTATGTGGTATGAAATTTAGCGTTTGTTCTCTCCTTTGTGTTCATATGTAAATTGTTATGTGTACCATTCATTCATAAACATCTCTGGTTGAATTTTTTCAAGATAGAAAGGTAGAATCCATTTTTTATGCTCTGCCTTGGGAACTCATTCAATACTCTGTGTTTTTCTTCTGTTTAAAAAGGATCCATCTCCCATGCCCTTTTCAGCTCCTCACCAGTCTTTCCATTCCATCATTATTTAAATTTTATTGCTAAATTTCCTGCCTACCTTGCCCCATGAGATAACCTGTATCCATGATTTAATTACTAGTTTCAAAACTGTCCCTTTTGTCCCATACATCCCTGAAAAATTCATTCATTTATTAAAACATTTCCCATTATTATACCTAGCCTAAAATTAGTTTATAATTGTATTTTGTTGAATATATTTTCACGGAGAGAGCCCTCTCCTAACCTTGTAGGGCTAGCTACAAGGATGAGTGTGGTTTAGATATTACCCTGATTTGCCTTTTCAGCTTGAGGTCCAGATCAAGTGCTAACAGATTGCAAACAAGGTAGGTCATTCAATTTGTCACTTATTTTGCAGAAAATAAGGTGTAGTGATTGTACACAAGGTAGGTAATCCAATTGACATAATTGTGGAGACATAATTATATGTTCAACACGTAAAATACCATATTAAGCACTAGATACTGAGTTATTACATTTCTATTGTTATGTAGGCCAAAACCTTTTTTTTTACCCCTTCATTATAATTTTACCGTGTGTCTCCTATATAGACACCAAGGATATCTAGTCCTAGGAAGAACTCATATCGCCTTTTGTACGGGATTAATTGTAAAAAGGATTTTCACCCTCGACATGTATCATAATCGTTGAATTTTATCATTTTTATGATTCTTGGATCCTTATATTTTCTATGAAAGCCTAGGATAATAGGGTTTTTATCTTTCTATGAAGTCATTGTGATAGTTTTTCTATAACATTTTTCTAGGAAATTTTAGACAACAAAATATTAAGACTAAGGAAAAATATTAAAGTAGAAGTGCTAAAAAAAAAAAAAATTGTTTTATATGCTTTTGGAGATAAATTATGGAATTTAAGTTTAGTTATTGGTCCTAAAATCAATTTCAAATGAGTCATCTTGGCGTATTCACTATTAATTTTTTATGCATGGATTCAAACTATGAAATTTTGAAGAGGCTTCAATAAGATATACCTTCGCATAACTGATAAAAATTTCATTTATTTGATACCAAAACATTGGGGACATACCGAATGGAATTTAGGGTTTATCATTAGTCCAAAAATCATATTCTAAATGAGTCATCTTGGTATTTTCTTCTAACATTTTCCTAGAAAAGTATTAGATTTTGAATTTTTTAGGATTCTAAGGGCACATAATGAGTTACCTCTAGGGAAAATTTCATAATCATTTTTTAAAAATTAGATACATCACATGCTATAGAATTTGACTTTCATAAGGGTCCAAACATTACTAAGTTTTAGAAAATTTGAAATAAATTTCACTTGGAAATAAAAGCTTGATCAAACATATGGAAGTACAATTGAAACATATAAAATTACTATAGACCAAAATTTCAAACTTGGAAGGGATCACATTTTTGAGGTATATAAAGACAAAGGCAATCAATATAAATAGTCTAAAAATTAGGGTTTTTAATGGTACATAACTTAGAATTAATATAATAAATTGAGGTTGTGCTGAGAAAGGCCATGGAAACCTAGGGTTTCCCACATCCCTCCAACGGGGGCCGACAGGCTTGCCTTCTCTTCCGTGATGGAGAAAAAATCCCTCGATGCTGAAGCCAGCGTGAACCACAACGCTGAGATCATAAGCAGAATGATGACTTTTGAAAGGGGGGGTGCCCCTACCCCCCCCCCGCTGGAAGGTCTCCTATTGAAAACGAAGTCGTGCGTACTGATTCTAGGCCTCTCCATGAAACGACAGGAAAATCTGACCCTACAGTTACCCTTGATACTCTGTCAGAAGAGGAAAATGACAAAAATGGGCAGACAAAAGCCTCTTCCTCCACCTACATCCCTGTTGCAGCTTACAGACCCAAGATCTATCTGCCCGCTCACCCTGTCAATGGTAGAATACAATTTATGAAAGACCATGCCCTAATTGGGAATTTCATTAGTTTCTAGCCCACTGAGAAAGCTCTATACAGTTGGATCGCCTCTAAATGGAAACCCACAGGACATATTTATTTCCAACTTGCACCCAAGGGTTTCTTCAATATCATATTCACCTACATAGAGGACAAAAATCACATTATGGATAGAGGTTTGTATTTCTTTAACTCGATAGGCCTCTATCTAAGAGACTGGATCGAGAGATTCAACTTTGAAAAAGAGGATTTGAACTGGGATCCTGTCTCGATCAGGCTGTATTCTCTTCCTCAAGAATATAGGGATGAGCTACCCCTCAAAGAGATTGGAAATCACCTTGGAGATTTCATCAAAATAGTCGAGGAAACCAAATTCAACCACTACATGGCCTACGTCAGGATCTGTGTCTACATGCACCTTGCCAAAACTCTCCTGGACTCGATAATTATTTTTCATGATGATTTTGAGTGGGTCCAAACTATTTATTATGAACATGTGTCGTTCCGCTGTCGCAAGTGCCATGAACATGGGAATCTCTTTCGAGACTACCCCCTCAATTAACCTCTGAAATCTACCCCAACCTCGGATTACGTTGATCCTGGTGGCTTCACCAAAATCTCCAACCGCAAAAGGCATGCTAGAAAATCTACTTCAACCCCAAAAGCCTCTAAAACTACTACCAACAATAGCTTTGACATTCTGGCCAGCCAAACTATGACGAAAGGAACCACCTCCAATACCCCTGAGCTAACCCCAGTGGTTATCAACCCCCTCCCCAACTCCAATAATGTCCATTCTTCTTCCCTGAATCCCTCCACGTTGTCCCTGCAAGACGATGATTGATTCAAGGCTGAACCAAGTAACAAATCCAACAAAAACAATACTGAAGAGAAGGATGCTAAATAGATGGAGAAAAAGGCCAAGAAGATTCAAGAGAAACCAACTCACATGGAGGAAGATGCTCAAATGATCCAAAGGTAGTAGGGCAACCATGGAAAGACAATAGATCTGGACCAGCCCACCGATATGGAAGAAGAACCTGAAAGCATAGATTTTGGTGATCTTGACATCTTAGGATTGGAGATATCTTGCAAGAATCATGAATATCACATGATCCCATCTAGGCAGATAGAATGCCTAGCGAAATTCCTCTCCAGAGAAAAATAGTTTCCATCCCTCGGTATACAAGGAGGTACCCAGTTGGATACAACAAAGATCTTGAGAGAATCCAGAAAAAGAGGTGGACATACAGATCTACAATGCCTCATCCTGCTCAGAGTCCAACTAGTTGAATCAGGGTGGTATCCCAATTTGACCAGGTTCTATAATATCATCCCTTAAAGTTCTCAATGAAGCTCATCTCTTGGAACATTCGAGGGATCAATGGCCCTTCAAAGCACCGAATGATAAAAAACATAATCAAGAAAGAAAAACCAACTATCTTCTTCATGCAAGAAACCAAATATACTAGTACCACTATGAACTCCATTATATCCAGACTTTGGCCTGGTTGCTATACCATTGCGGTTGATGCCATTGGAGCTTCTAGAGGCCTTGCCATAGCTTGGAATCCTCTTACCATATTCCTTACCAACCTCCACGCTTCACACAACTTCATTCAAGCCATTTTTCACCTAATCTGCACCAACATCCATGGCCATCTCACCAATGCCTATTTCCTGCAACCCATTGCCCAAAAAATCGAAATATTGAACTCTATTGAGCTTCTCAAATCGCATCGAACCCACCCCCTCTAGATTCTTGGAGGAGACTTCAACATGATCACCAACCTGAGCGAAAATAAAGGATGCAGACCTAGACTAGGAGCAGACAACCTCAGATTCAAGGATTTCATTCAGTGAAATCAATTGATAGACCCTCAAACTTCAAATGGCCTCCACACTGGAACAATCGACGAGGAGGTGCTCACCAAATTTCCTCAAGACTTGACAGATTCTTAATCACAAAAAAATCCATCCATATTAGAGGAGACATATTCTCTATCATCCTCGCAACTTTAGGTTCTGATCACTGGCCCATACAACTGCAATTGTCTCGCCCAGGGCCATCTAGCAATAAGCCATTCTACTTTGAGCAGTTTTGGATCACTCACCCTGGCTTCAAAGATATGATCACAGCCTGGTGGAGCGGCATAACCCCCTCGGGGGGCTAAAAAATGTTCCAATATCAGCAAAAAATGAAGATCCTTAAATATTATTTGAAGCGTTGGAACCAGTCATGTTTCGGTAATATTTTTAAGATTCAAAGGGATTTGCAAACTCAAATGGTCAATCTCCAACAACTCATCATCCAAGAAAGGCTCATTGAGGAGATGGCCCTTCGGGAACGTGATCTTATGAGTCGATTAGGAGACCATAGAATTTAGGAAGAAATCCTTTGGAAGAAAAAATCCAGAATTCGATGGCTTAAAGAAGGGGAAAAAAACGAAATTCTTCCACCGCTCCACCATCCAGAGAAGAACGATCAACTATATTTCTATCTTAAAAAATGATCAAGGAGATAACCTGGAAGCTCATGAAGATATTGAGCAATAAATTCTAAGCTACTTCAAGGACATACTCAGAGAACCCAACACTGAGCGTCAACCTGCAATTAACAAAATCACTAAGCACTTCCCTAAACTCATTACGGAGGAGCATAACCAACTATTGCGGAGACCAATCCTATTGCAAGAGGTTGATCAGGCTATGTCACAACTTAAGTATGGGAAGGCACCTGGTCTGGATGGATTTACCTCTAATTTATTTCATTTCTTCTAGGAGAATATCAAATTAGAAGTATGGGAATTGGTTGAGGAATCACGGAGCATGCATTGGGTCCTTCGAGCCCTTAATGCCACCTTCCTCACTCTCATCCCCAAGGAGTATCATGCTTCCACCCCCAACAAATATAGACCGATTGCGCTCTGCAACGTTATATAAAAACTCATCTCCAAAGTGATTTCCAACAGACTCAAGCCCCTTCTCCCTATGTTGGTTTCTCCTTAAAAAAAAGGTTATGTGGAGGGACACCAAATTCTAGACAGTATCATTCTCACGCATGAAGTCACTCACTCGCTGAAAATAGAGAAAATTCTAGGTATGCTCCTCAAAATTGATCTCTCAAAATCTTTTGATAAACTCAGCTGGAATTACATCCAAAAATGCTCTTGGCATTTGGTTTCACTCCAACTTGGGTCAAATGGATCATGAGCCTTATTTCTTCCCCTTTTTTCTCAATTTTGGTCAATGGCTCCCCCTCCCCCCTCTTTTTCTCCCTCAAGAGATATTCTACAAGGCGATCCCCTATCGCCCTTCATTTTTGCTCTCATGGTGGAAGGATTAGGGCGGCTCATTCTCCAAGCCATTAACTCTAGATCTCTCAAGGGATTGTCTATCCACTACAACCCCCCCATCTCCCATTATAAATTCGTAGATTATAATATGTTTTTTGGCCATCCATCTGTCCAAGAATCGTGCTCTTTCAAGTCCATTCTCGATTGCTTCTCTATTGCTACGGGAACTACCATTAATATCGATAAATGTCAGATATTTTTCTTCGACACCCTAACCATTACTCAACGTAATATATCTAGGATCTTGGGCTTCTTCATATCTTCACTTCCCTCTAAATACCTAGGCACTCCCCTCATTGACTCTACCATCAACCATTCCTCCTGAAAGGATCTTCTAGAAAAATTAGAAGCCAAAACCTCCACCTAGAATCATCGTTCTCTCAACATAGATGGAAGCCTCATTCTACTCAAATCTGTCCTCCAATCCATGCCCTTATACTTATTCTTTGTTCTGGTTGCTCCCAAATGAGTTCTCATGTCAATTCGCAACCTACAAAGAAACTTTCTTTGGGGAAGCAAGAAAGACAACAAGAAATGGGCTCTTTTAAAATGGGCTGAGGTCTGCATCCCTAAAAGTTAAGGAGGCATAGGACTTAGAGATCCTTGGCACATCAATGTTGTCATGGGGGTGCGCATATGGTGGAAATGGGTCTCCAATCCAACTGCCCCTTGGGCTTAGTTATGGGTCTCCAAATATGCAAGAAATTGACCTCATCAGGAATTGATTAGATTTAACTTAGAAGAGGTGGGTTCGCAAATCTGGAAAGTAGCTAAGCAACACAAATCCATCATCTAGGAACACAGCTTTTGGGAAATCCACTCAGGCTCTCATGCTCGGCTTTGGGAGGACTCGTGGCAACAGCTGCCCAAACTAGCCACGCTGCTCCAAAAAACTCGATGGAAATCCTCCAAAGAAGGGAGAATAATCAAATTAAACACTTATTGGC
The DNA here is from genome assembly GCA_034641835.2 of Pinus albicaulis. Taxonomy (NCBI): domain Eukaryota; kingdom Viridiplantae; phylum Streptophyta; class Pinopsida; order Pinales; family Pinaceae; genus Pinus; species Pinus albicaulis. Next base: position 340,417,909 of record CM076569.1, read on the forward strand.
CTCCCCTCTCAACAATGGTTACTAACAATGGCTTCCCACCGAGAGTTGGCAGAACAACTGGTTTGAGGAATCTTATGAGGATATTGATAAGGAGCTTTAGAAAAGGAAAGTCTGATTCATGGAAGGAGAGGACATCCTAAGATGGGGGTACTCCACTCAAGACACATTTACCACCAAATAAGCCTACCACTTGATCCTCCACATTAATTTGAGTCCTCAAGATGCAATCTGGACTCAGATCTGGAAACCCAGAATTTGGCCTTAAATATCTACCTTCTCATGGCTACTCATCAAATGGTGTATACTAACATGTGATAATATTTTGAAAAGGGCTTCATAGGCCCCTCACACTGTCCAAACTACCAAAATAATGAACAAAACATAGAGCATCTCCGGGATACTTGCCCCCTGACAAGCTTTCTCTCGGACAACATAGCTATCCTCTGCCGAAGAACTGATAGGAAAAAAGGGGACATCATCAGCTCCATTCGACTCTGGCATACCACTCCTTTTAGCAGCAATCCTCTCAGCTCTCTTTGGGCTATCCTCCTGGGGCTCCTCCTTTGGATGATATGGAAAGAGAGAAACATGAGCATCTTCAGAGATCAGACTACTCCTCAAGAGATTTTATGGACTAACATATGCAGCAATATTAAGGAAACCCCTGCACTGCATCAGTGGAAGGACACAGATCTCCCCTCTCAATCCCCTGAGATCATAATTTGGGTCAACTGGAACCTCTCCATCCCTTGTATCTCTCTGATTTGCCTCTTTCAAACCCTGCACCCATCTCTCCTTGCACTTGGATCCCTCTAAAGGAAATCAAGGGGATGCAAGAATTGGGGGTATTATGAGGAACTCCAAGGGAGAGCCCTTGCTGATTTATCTTGGTTCCATGGGTTGGGATACCAAAAACTCAGCTGAATTGGAAGGTCTCATGCAAGGACTATTTCTAGCTAATGATAGCAATCTCTTCCCTCTTGAAGTGGAAGGAGATTCTCAAGTCATCATTAAAATCTCTCATCATCTCCTCTTTGGCTCCTCTTCCTCCAAACTCTCTAAGAGCTGGAGACTAGCTGCCCATTTTGAGTTTCTTGAGTAATGGCTACGTCTCCACAAAGCCATCTCTTTCAAATACATTCGTAGATTAGCCAACACAGTCGAGGATCTCTTGGACAACAAAGGTGTGGATATTAACGCTCCCCTTCTCTCTGGCAGAATCCAAAGGATCACAATGGCATAATATTTTTTTGCATCTGAGCAACATATTTCAGAGGTCATGGGAGAAACCCCCATTTTTCATTAATTGTTGGGAGAAAAGTTTGAGACTACAATGCACCTTTCAGAAGTGGGTCATGTTTACAGTCAAAAGTCTCAAGAGGATGAGACAAATATGTTGGTGTTGTGATTGTTGTGTTTTGAGCAGTGAAATTTCAAGTCACTCCTATGATTATAGTTATAATAATGTATTTTTCCATGTACTTACCTTTATTTTTGTTGAGAAGAAATAAACAGCCTCCCCACTATTGAAGTATGGCCCGAAGATGTAGTCCACACTGGACAAACTCCATTATCAAAATTTTTGTGTGCATTGTCTTAATGGTCTCCTTTATGTTGTTTCTTCTTTAAGTATTTTCACATATGGTTTTTACATGCTATTTCATGCAATTATGCTAACATCAACTAAAGAAAAAGATCTTGGATCGTGCTGGTAAATTAGAGAATTATGGATCACTAAGGCATCACATTAGCTTATGATAGGGTAAATCTAGAAAAGTGCATGGATGTATAGTCTTTTGTAGCTTCAAAACAGGGGATAGTGCAAAAAGAATGAACAATGAATGATGGATAAAAGATCCCTTGATATATGTACAACGAATCAAGTTTAATGAGATTCGTAGAGTTTATTTGACTCATCAGCCCAACTAGATTAATGCCCCTGCATCAGACTCCCAAGGGTCAAAATTTTATGAGCTCCTGCTCATTATATCTTCTACAACATAGCCCTTCTTTTCCAATTCTGTTGCATTCATCCAAGTAGCACCTTCCTCTGGAAGTCCATACCATTTCACCAAGTACTCTAAGTACTCTTTACCTGAAGTCTTCTTTGCAACTTTTCGTTCCAGAATAGCCTCTGCTTCTACAATTCTTGTTTTTGGCATGTGCTTTAACCAATTTACTTCCTCTGGTTCTGTAGGATCACCATCCTTTTCAGGTCTTCTTGTATCATCAAATTTATAAGGATATAGATAAAAAAATGTTAAAAATTGGAGAGATTCCAATACATGTAGGTAACTCTAGCTCATAGGCATTTGCAGAGAACTTTCTAAGGATCTTGCATGGTCCTGTTAGGTCCCTATAATTAGCAATATTGGAAAAAGTCCAACTGCAGGGGTAACATCAAACCACTTTGGGATTCAAGGATCTAGCCCTCCTGAATCCAGAGAGGGATCTCTCTATGAATAAGTTTAAAGATGTGATCTTTAATAGCTGAAATTGTGATATTAGGCTAGTTATGACGAGCATGGGTTGTGTTTGTTTATTTTTTGGTTGGGCACAGACATGATGAATATGAAAGTAGTGCAAAAGAAAGGGTGAAGATGTCTACAAGTGAAAGAATGATTCAGCTAACTGAAGAAACAAAGACAGTTTTAACCCATTGGGCTATGGAGTCATAGGAGGATTTTAATTGGAAAGAAAGATTCAAGAAGGATCCATGGGGCAAGCTACTTGTGTGAAAGGATGTTTTAAAGTGATTCTATGGGATGAAACAGAAAAGAAGTGTAGAATAAAACAATGAAGAAACAGTGCAAATTCTGAGATCAAGTAAGTTCTTTTAAACTATCTTGCTTTGACATGTACTTGAAGAAAAACATGAAAGTATTCTAAGTTCAGGGAAGTACTTTTAAACTAGCCTACATTGAAATACTTTCAGTCTGGAAACATTTAAAAAATAGTTTGAAAGCTTAAGATCGGGTAAGTGCTTTTAAACTATCCTGCTTTCAGCATATTCAATAAGGAAACACATATGATGATCACAAAGAGCAATCTAGATCAGGCAAGTGCTTTGAAACTAACTTGCTTTAATAAACTCTAAGGAAAACACAGAAACATTCATTTTAAGTAGCAATCTAGATCAGGCATGTACTTTTAAACTAACCTACATTAATATACTCTTCAAAGGGAATGTTCAAATGAAGAAAATGTAGAAAATAAAGCTTTCAGTGAGAGTAAGGTACTATTGAAAGTAAATCTTAGCTCTACGTTTGCTGCTCTTTATCAGAGAAAGCGAACAGAGTGAGAACATTAAGGGAAATAGCAATAGACAGTGAGGAACACATCACCATTGACACAAATCATGAATCCCATAAATCAGTAGCTTGTATTTGATGTTCGAACCAGTTACAATCAGCAAGCCCGGTGGGTCCCTAAAACTTCAATATTTTTATATCATCTTATGTATCTTCAAATTGCATACAGGGCATTCAGTAGCATCAGAAAAACTATTACATACATTCAGATGTCCAGAGACCAAAATTTTCTCATCTTCTTCAGAAGTATTTATAGAAGAATGAGTTGGTGGAATTTGATAAAATATCTACAAGGTTAATTAATACAAATTGATGACTCTTGGGCCTTTGAGGGCTTCAATGAAGAAATTTACAGGTGTTTATCTGCATTAATTGACTCAAACTTATAATTAAGCTCGGTGGGAGATTTTTTGTATTATGACGCTTCGTGTCAAATTGTAGTAGCTTTATTTCTATTATTTGAGGCCAAATGATCGAAATATCTGCTTCTGAACTGTTCTTCATCTTTGAAAATGGTTTTGCCAATGATTAGAGATAAGATTCTTTGATTTGCATTAATTTTTCGGCGTTCTTTAATCTCTGCGAGGCTGCAGGTGTCTTTAGGAGCCATAGAGGGTTCAATTAGCCTATGTTTGTGGCGGTGGACGGTTTCTCAGCTCGATAGATGTCTTCGTCGTTCCCAAAACACCTTTAATTAACTTGAAATCTGTGTTTTGGTCTTCAAACTTCCTGTTTTTTATGTGTTTTATCTTCGGCACCAATTTCTTTGATTTATGCTCGATTTAACTATATTTTCTGGTGCGCCGGGTTGTACAGGGTCAAACAGCATCAATGGGTCATGAATTCATTGATCGAATGTAAATTTAAACCCTGTGAATGATTTTACTTGATTGCACAGAGGCTAGAGGATCGTCACCCTCTGCTTCTGCATTCTTTCGAAAATAACGAAAAAAACCTTCAAAACCCTGCAAAATACAACAAACTGTTAAAAAATCCTGCATATATAGGTTTCACTGCATCAGAAGGCATGCAGAGGAGCGTGGTCGTTGGATGGCATCATCCAACGGTCAGGATTTGATCAAATGGAGTCAGAGGAAGATGGAAGAATGATTAGATCTAAACCGTCGATCACGCAAGATCGACAGTCGGGAGAAAAAGTTGAAAAGTCAAATGGAGGGGTCATTTCCTTTGGAAAAATAATGAAAATGGATAAAATCCTTTCTTTTCGGTGAAATGGTCACGAAATCATGTTCGAGAATTGGAACGATCGTGGGTCGTCAGATGAGATCGGACCATAGATCAACGATAGAGAAAAAAGACCAAAAAAACTTATGAAATGTGCTCGGATCCCAAACTTTTTAATAAAGCTTCTTTGAATAATTTCCCCGGGTCCGAAAATGCTGACTGGCCAAAGGATCGGGGCAACGGAATATAATTTGTCAATCTGCAGATCAGCTCGACATCGGAGATTGATTTTCCGCCGTGCCATAGCCTGGTTATCATGCGCGCACCTTTGTTAATTATCGAGCAACTTCGGCCAGTGATCACCATTGGATGAGTGGGCCCAGATCAGACAGCGGAGATCAATTTCGTTGGGAGTCCTGGTCCGAACTATAACGCGTGATGGACGACGGTTGCATGGCGGTTTTTGAATCGTACAAAAGACATGCGTCAAACGTTGTATGGAATCGCTGGCCGTCGGGAGAAAACAGCCTTTGCCCGAAGAATGGTGCAATGGATACCGCCATTTTTGGGCAACCGGCTTTCGAACGGTGGGGACCACAGAAAAAGCACACTCTGCACCGTTGGATCTGCGAGTTGGATGAACGGCTATGATGCGATCGCGCTGCGGGTCCATCCATTTTCATATTTCACCATGTGTTTTGAAATTTTATGTTTAAAATTTAGAAATATGGGTTTTTGAACTCTACAAAGGAAAAATAGAACCGGTAATGGATTTATTCGTTGGTTTAGTGCCCGGTTGCTCAACGGCCAATTCTGGCACCAGGACACGCGAATAAGAAAGGGCAAGGGACTTAGCGAAAGGGGCTAAAGTCTGATGCATAGACAATATGCATTTTTAATGATTTTCAAAGGTTTTGGTGGGTTCTGATAGGGTCAAGAAGGAGTCTTGAGCCCTATGAAAGGAATTTTAATGAAGGGGGATTGGAGAAAAGGGAGAATGGAGGGAAAATAACGGAAAAATGGAGGTTCTCTATGGAAAATTAAGGGGTCAAAAATGAGGTTAGCTTTGGAAGAAGAACAAGGGAGAAAAGGTGTTTTGCAGCAGTATTTGGCTTTGGATTTTTAGCAGAATTTCTGAGTTGTCAAGAGAAAAGCAATAAAGATTGAAACAAGGATATGGTATCTGCCAGAGGCTTCAAGAGATACACTTTCTGCCATGAAAATGTTCCTTGAAGACTGAACAATGTTTTGGCCACCTTTTGATAGAACAAATTTTATAGGTGGCCAACAGTGGCTCCACTTGGGGACGGTGCCTTCTTGAAGGCATCAAGAATTCAGACTTGCATTCTCTAGTAGGTTGATCAGTTGCCTCATCCATTTGTTCTTCTCTGGGATGCTGACCTATGCCTGATCCATTGGGTTACTTTCTTTCTCTGGATGATGTGTTCTGAAAACAAATTAATAGCCACAAAACAATGGATTTTCATCAATACCAACTTATACCTACCCAATCCTACTGATCTAACATTTTTTCTTCATTTTTTAGAGTGCACTTGGATTGGCAAACTCTTTTACAACATTTTATTCTTTTGAAAGCAGGAAATCTAATCTAATTCTACTCCTTATTTCTCCATGGACTCAAGTTAAACAGTTGAGTCCATATAATTCTCTTCCTAATCTACTTATCTATTGGGATTAAACTGTCCAATAGATCTCATTCTCTAAATTCTAAAACAGAAATTGAAAAAAAAGTCAAGTCAAGATTAAACTGTTTGACTTGCTATGATCTATGGCATAGAAAACAAGCTGCACATAGACATTATTTTGCAGAAATTTAAACAAAAACTGAAGGTTTCAAGATCTGAAATTTCAAAGCAGTTCCTCCATCTTTTTACAACTCTGTTTTGAATTCTATTTGAGCTGTTCTTTCTTTTTCTCTGGTTCAGATTTTGAGTTGATTAGAACCAGATTTGCATCTTCTTTGACTCAGAATTTGAAACAGATTTGAGTCATTCTTCTTGGTAGCTTAGGTTCAGGTTTTGAGCATGTTTGAACCTTTGATTTCTATCCTAATCTATCTACTGATAAGCCAATATTAAATAGTTTGGCAAATAAAATTCACTATCCTATCAGCAGAAAAATTTATAGCTAATTAGTGAAGATTAAACAGTTTGACTAACTAGAAGTGTGTTTTTGAGGAGTGCCATTTGAGTTTGCACACTTTCAGATTTATTTTTCTTTTTTGGCATGGGGCTATGCCTTTCTTGTTTTTATAATCTGCCCTCTTTTCTTTCTTTTCTTTGTTTTTGTATTTTTCCTTTTTTGTGAAATTGAACAAGGCAATGATATTTACAATGAAAATGAAAATTTCAAAATTGAATTCAGCAGTAGTAATGCTTGAGGACCCTACCATTGACAGGACCCCCAAACAGACCTGTGCCATCTAAATCTTGCAGAAAATAGGCATTTGGACCAATGGTGGACTAAACTATGTAAGGACCTTGCCATAAACAGTCAAATTTTCCATGTTTACTCTTATCCTCTCTTCTGGAATCCCATTTAAGTACCTTGTCTCCAATGTTGAAATCACAAGCCTTTGTTCTCTTGTCAAACAACTTCTTTATGTTTTCTTGCACCTTTTGAGCTCTGTTGTAAACTTCTTCCCTTGTTTGATGGAAATGTATAGTTTGATTAATCCTCCTTATCATACTGTCCTCTTCTAACTGAATTTCTTGGACTAATTTTATCACTGGTACACCTAGGCTGGTAGGAAAAACTGCATCTGCTCCATAAACAAGTTGGTAAGGGGAGGTTCCAATGGATTTCTTTGTGGTCAACCTGTCTGCCCACAATGCATGCACCAGCTTGTTATGCCATGATTTTTTATTCTCTTCAAGTAGCTTCTTAATGATGGCAACAAACTCTTATTTGATGATTCAGCTAGCCCATTACCTTGTCGGTAATAAGCAGTAGAATGACCAAGTGTAATCTGATACTTGTGACAAAAATCAATCATCTTTTTGGAACCAAAAGCAGCAGCATTATCATTAATAATCTTCCTAGGGAATCCAAATCTAGATAGGATATGGTCTTCAAGAAATTTTATAATGACAGAATCTGTGGAATTCCTGGAAGGGATGGCCTCTATCCACTTTGTGAAGTAGTCAGTGGCTGTGAGAATCCATTTATGCTGGGCAGATGAAGCAGGATGGATTTCTCCTATGAAATCTAGGCCCCATTGTTGAAAAGGAGCTTCAACAGTAATAGGTTGTAATGGTAAGGGAAGGAGTTTTCTTTTTCCTTCAAAAATCTAACACTTGTGACAGGAAACTATCATTTTATGGATATCTTGGAAGAGGGTGGGCTAGTAGTAGCCAGCTCGAAGGATTTTATTGGCTATGGTTTTCCAGTAGAGATGACCTCCACACTCTCCTTCATGGAATTCATGTTTGATCTTCTCTGCATCAACTTCAGGCAAACATTTAAGAAATAAACCATTAGCATTTTTCCAATATAAACATTCATTCAAAATGAAATAATTCCTAGCTTTCAACTTTAAAAACCTTGCCTTTGTTTTCGATAAATCAGGGGGAGCATTGAGATTTGTAAGCACATACAAGATGTCAGCATACCAAGGTGAGTTTTGGAACTTCTCTTCCACAGTGGGAGCAGGTAATTCTTCCTGTTCATCCAAGGCATCTACCATGTTAATGTCCAGGGCTTGCAGATTAGATTCAGCCATTAATTGAGCCAAGCCCTGACCCTTAATGAGTTTAGTGGGTTTGATCTCCAAATCATATTCTAGAATTGCAGCAATCCATTTTCCCCTCTTTCCATCTGGGTCTTAAGACAGGATGTCTTTTACCACTGTGTTAGGCACATAAGCAATGGTGTGGGAATGAAGAATATACCCCCTGAAGTCCTTTAAGGCCTTTACCAAAGCATAGGCTTGCTTCTCCATTATGTTATAATTCAAGGGTGCATCTCTTAAAGCTTTGCTAAAAAAAGCAATAGGCTGTTCCTGTCCCTCTGGGTTTGTCTGCAATAGGACTGCAGCCACTGTATGTTCTGAGGCAAAAGAAAAAATAAGGAAATCTTTTGAAAAGTCTGGGCTAATCAAGACTGGTGCCTGAGTGAGTGCATGTTTTACCAATTCAAAGGATTTTTTGGCTTCTACAGTCCATTTCACTCCTACATTATTTTTGAGCATATTAGTCATGTTTCTAAGGAGCTCTGCTAAGTTGGGAATAAACCTCCTCAAGAAGTTAATCTTTCCAATAAAGGACTGCAGTTCTTTTATGTTCCTTGGGTGGCTAATCTGTAGTATTCCCTCGACTCTTTTTGGATCTATTTTAATCCCCTTTTATGATATAATATGGCCAAGGATTTTACCCTCTTGTAGGCCAAATATTGTCTTTTTGGGATTTAAAGATAGCCCAAATCTTCTACATTTTTTAAAGACCTTTCTTAGATGCTTAAGGTGTTCTTCATCGGATTTGGAATAAATTGTTATATCATTAAGGTAAATTACAATGAAGTGTCCTATTTCTTCTAAAAATGCAATGTACATGGCCCTTTGAAAAGTGGCCCCAGCATTCATTAATCCAAAAGGCATTTTCACATACATGAAAGTGCCCCAAGGGGTGGTGAAAGCTGTCTTGAGTTGATCTTCTGGGAGTACTAAAACTTGGTTATATCCGGAAAAACCATCTAACAGAGAAATCCTCTTTGAACCAACTACCCTCTGTAGGATATGCTCCATTTTGGGTAAAGGGTAATTTTCCTTTAGGGAAGCTCTGTTAAGGTTTCTGAAATCAATGCATAGTCTGATTTCTCCTGTCTTTTTCCTCACAACTACAAGGTTAGAAACCCAATCTGAAAACCTCATAGGCACAATGATTCCTGCCTCATACATTTTCTTGATTTCTTTCTCCACTAGAGGTAGTTGTATTGGATTAATTCGACGCAGTTTTTGTTTAAAGGGTTTTTGTTTTTCTTTCAAAGGAATCTTGTGCTGAATGATTTTTGTATCGTAGGCTTTTAAATCTTCATAGCGCCAGGCAAACACATCGAAAAAATCTTTAAACAAGTCCATGTATTTCTTTTTCATATCTAGTGGCAAGGACCTAGCTAATTTAATCATGTTAGGCTGATCCTTGGTGCCTATGTTGCATTCTTCAACCTCATACTCTATATATTCCACAGTGGGCTTCTTTGCTAAGTCATTAAAATCAAATAGGTCTTCTAACGGTGCTAGCCCCCTAGGTATGTTCTTGTCTTTTGATGACAATATCTCAATCTCTTTGTTTTCTGTGTCCTCGTACTCTTTGGTATGAGTTTCAAATTCATTAATTAACGTGTTGTTTGTCACGGCACTGGATGGTTTTTCCTCTTCAGGGGGTTCTTCACTCAGGTGATCTTGATCGGATTTAGAATCTGAAACAGATGTTTCAAATTCATTTCTGCTAAGCAGGAAATCCTCTAACTGCTTGTCACCCTCAAAGGCCTGCCAATATTTTTTATTATCAGGCACAGCTGGTCTAAATTTTATCTGAGTTGTGAAGTATTTGGTTTCATATGGCATTAAACATGTTCTAGCTGCAAAGGCTAGATTGTGGGCGGTGATATTTCATTTTCTTGGGACAAAAATAAAATTGAACTCCTCAAAAGCTTTCAAAAGGTCCATGACATCATTTCGGTAGGCTCTGAGTCTAGGATGGTTTTTGTTATACTCCCAATTGAATTGTCTAATGATTAACTCTGAATCCCCATGGACATTGATTCTTTTGGCTCCTAATTTTTTCAACAGATGCAGGCCTAAGATAAGAGCCTCATACTCGACGATGTTGTTAGAACACTGAAAGTTTAATTTGTAGGAAATGCTTTCTGTGTGGTTGTTTTCAGTGTTAGTAATCTAGACACCTGCACCAGCATTTTTTCTAGTGCATGACCCATCAAAGTACATGCTCCACAGAGGGGCATTTTCAGTTTCATCTTTTTTCTTCATTCTAAGATCCACCACATGTTGTGCTGGGTCTCGTTCTTTAGGATTTTCATGGAGTTGAGCGTGAGGGGTAGTGTGTTGTTTGGCATCTTGACTTTTTTCACTTTGTTTTGTTGTTTCAATGTAATTTTCAACAATTTTTTTCTCGTTTTCTTCCATATCTAGAACTGCTATCATTTCGAAACTAGGGGCCTCTAACTGGTTATCTGCGTTGTTGTTTTTTGGCACTGACTTTTTTGTGGATTCATTATTATAAAGGATAAACGAATCCAGGTCAGTATGGAAAAAGTATATGGGAGAATTTTCAGGCTTTTCTGAGCTACTGATCATGAATTTCATGAGTGCCTCTCTCTATAGTCTTCTAGGTTGGCTAAAAACAGGGATAGTGGCATATGTCCCATTCATCTACATTGTACCTTGTAGCTTGGCACCCCACGATCTTGACAACAACATGCCATACTTAGGAGGGACATCAGCCACCACAACATCTATAACCATGCACTTGGTTGGGATTTGAGTCAAACTCACACAAAGGTCCTTAATTAGGCCAAGACATTTGACTCTGCTTGAGTCAAAGGAATATAAATCCTTGTACGGTCTGGTTATTTCTAGTCCTAGCCTTTCCATTATCACCTTTGGCATAAGATTATGTGACGCTCCAGAAAAATGCATAGCATTATGCAAGATTTTGTCATGGATATTAAAGCTGACATAAAATGGAGGTATTGTCCCTTCTTGAAATTTGCCTTCAACTTTAGGCCCAAAAATGAGCTCTGGCTGGTCATCGTTAAAATTTACTGTGTCATTATGGTCTTCTATGTTTAAAGCATTCAAAATTTGGGTCCTATACACATTCTGGGCAGCTAACTCAGTCAGGGGAACAGAGATTTTGATCTTTGAAATTTCATGCTCTAGGCTAAAGGGAATTTGGTTTTTTGAAGAACTTGCCTCAGCCTTACTAGCTGCTAGTCTATCAGCAACATCAGCTTACTGATTTTTTCTATTTACATTTGGTAAAATGGTTTTGATAGGAGTACTAGCTGAAGTGTTAGTACTACTAGGATTTGCACCCTGCTTTTCACTTTTTTGAGTGCATTTATCTTTACCATTATCAGAAATTACAACTACAACTTTGTCCCTTTGTTTGACAGCTTTAGTTTTGGTTGTAGTGCTGTTTTGTGAATATTTTTTAGAGGTTTTAGTGTTGGGAGTTTGTTGACTAGCTTTGCTTCTAAGGTCATATTCTCTGTGAGGCTCTATGATGACATTTTTCATATCTTGATAAAAATATTCATCATCATCCCTCTTGTCATCATAAGGTGTGTATAGACCTTGTTTCTTTTCATAATGAATATCAAAGCCATCATTATCTACCTCCAACATGTTGAAATCATTTTCCTCTATTATCTCAGTTGTTTCCTCTATCTCACTTATATAGTTTTGATGAAAGGGAGGAGTGATCTATTAATCATCTTCCCTAGGTCTATTTTGAGGTTGGTTTCGTCTTAAATTGTGATTCTGGTTTTGGCTTCTATTCTGAGGAGCAGTTTGGTTTAGGTTTGCTTGTGCTCTCTTAATTATGCTCATTTCTTTCATCATTTCTTCCATCATTCTTTCCATCTTTGAGTTTGAAGTGGAAGGTGTGGATTCCTCTCTAAAAGATACTTTCTTTTCAGTTTTCATTCTTTCCCTTTTCTCCATTAATTTGACTTCCACAGAAAGAGCACCCCTTTGCATATCTTCGAGAGTTGCAAAATATCTCTCTCTTAAAGAATAGGTCATATCAGAGTCAAAACCTTAAGGAAATTTGTGTAAAGTTGAGCCCTGAGGGTGTTTTAGTTCTGGGGAAAGTGCATTATACACACTGTTAAATCTAGTACAATAAGCTTGTACACTCTCCCCTGGGTTCCTATGGAGATTGTTGTAGTCAACAAGAACTTGGAGAGGATTCTTCCTCACTTCCCATTTGTTTAAGAATGATTGATGGAAACCTTGGAGATCATTAATACTATGAGGGGCTAAGCCTTTGAACCGTTTTCTTACTTCTCCCCCTAAACTTTGGGCAAATATTCTAAGCTTGACAGAATCATTATCAATTTCATTTCTGTCAAAGTAGTCATTCATCTTATCGACATGTTTTGATGCAGTAGTAGCACTACTATCATCATATAATGGAATTTTGGACTTATAGTCCTGTGGAAGGTTGACCAAAGGTACAAGAAGAACCAAGGGAGCATACCATGCAACCATGATTGGAGGTGGAGGTGGGTTTATAAGAGGTGGATTGACAAGAGGAGGTGTGGTTTGGAGTGGGGTGGTTTGAACAGTGGATGAAGGATGGGCAGAAGTGGATGGAACAACAGTAGATCATTGAGCTGATCTTGGATGAGAGACACCTAAGTTAAGAAGAAAATGTAAATCAGGAGGTGTTGTTCCTCTTCTACCACAATATTCACTTGTTTTAGGAGATGAAAGTGAAGACTCAGAATCTATATGATCTAAATCACCAAAGGACCTAGTCCTAAAGGGATTAACTAAGTCGGCTTGTGATTGTTGTAGAACTAAAATATTTTCAGGGACTGAATTAGTTCTCAAGGATGGTCTGAAAATAGATGAAGATTCTATCTTAGGAGACTTCCTAAGGATACTCTCTGGGTCATCAACTATCTCAGGTGGATCAGGGTTAGGATGGGCTCTAGTGTGAATCCTTCTGGAAGCCACTATGTTATGTTTTTAAGACCCAAATAAACAAGAAAAGTTTAACCAGGTATGACAATGTTTGAAAGGTTAACTAATCTGTTTTAGAGGTTAATATATAATGATAAGGTTCTTCCCAGTGGAGTCTTTAGGAATGTTCAGAATTGTGGAGTCTCCAAGTGGAAGTTTTTAGCTCCTTTTCAGAGGTAAAAGGTTTTATGGTCCACCACCATGTTTATTAGACACCAATCTGAAATATTTTTGGGTTTTTCTGAGTTATTTTTCAGTTGTGTGGTTTTGGAGAATTTCCTAACTTTGTTTCAAAACTTAGCTACGGTTATGAGACAAAGGTAGTCTACTCTTATGGCTAAACCAACTAATTTTTCAAGGCTAGATGAGGCTTATGAGAATCCTAGGGCTTGCCTAGATTGTCACTGATTCAACACAAGTTTTACTGTTTGGTAGTGCTTGAAAAAAGGCTGCTTTTACTCTCAAAGTTTGTGTGAAAATCAAAGGAAAATAAGATGAAAACTGAACTCATATCCCTAGTGGATTCGCCATTATGTTAGGTGACTCAACTGGCTAACACAACAAAATTCCTTAAATCAAGGGGTTTCTGGTATCTTATGATCGCCTTCTAAACTAAGAAATACTCTGAGTCCCCAGTATGGTCGCCATTATGTTAGGTCCCTGTAATTAGAAAGATTGGAAAAATTCCAACTGCAGGGGTAACATCAAACCACTTTGGGATTCAAGGATCTAGCCCTCCTGAATCCATAGAGGAATCTCTCTATGAATAAGTCTAAAGATGTGATCTTTAATAGCTGAAATTGTGATATTAGGCTAGTTCTGAAGAGCATGGGTTGTGTTTGTTTGTTTTTTGGTTGGGCACATACATGATGAAGATGAAAGTAGTGCAAAAGAAAGGGTGAAGATGTCTACAAGTGAAAGAATGATTTGGCTTAATGAAGAAACAAAGACAGTTTTAACCCATTGGGCTATGGAGTCATAGGAGGATTTTAATTAGACAGCAAGATTCAAGAAGGATCCATGGGGCAAGTTACTTATGTCAAAGGATATTTTAAAGTGATTCTATGGGATGAAACAGAAAAGAAGTGTAGAATCAAAAAATGAAGAAACAGTGCAAAGTTTGAGATCAAGTAAGTGCTTTTAAACTATCTTGCTTTGACATGTACTTGAAGAAAAACATGAAAGTATTCTAAGATCAGGGAAGTACTTTTAAACTGGCCTGCATTGCAATAATTTCAGTCTGGAAACATTTAAAAAACAGTTTGAAAGCTTAAGATCAGGTAAGTGCTTTTAAACTATCCTTCTTTCAGCATATTCAATAAGGAAACACATATGATGATCACAAAGAGCAATCTAGATCAGGCAAGTGCTTTGAAACTAACCTGCTTTAATAAACTCTAAGGAAAACACAGAAACATTCATTTTAAGGAGAAATCTAGATCAGGCAAGTACTTTTAAACTAATCTGCATTAATATACTCTTCAAAGGGAACGTTCAAATGAAGAAAACATAGAAAATAAAGCTTTCAGTGAGAGTAAGGTACTATTGAAAGTAAATCTTAGCTCTACGTTTGCTGCTCTTTATCAGAGAAAGCGAATAGAGTGAGAAAATTAAGGGAAATAACAATAGACAGTGAGGAACACATCACCATTGACACAAATCATGAATCCCATAAATCAACAGCTTGTATTTGATGTTCGAACTAGTTACAATCAGCAAGCCCGGTGGGTCTCTACAACTTCAATCTTTTCATATCAGCTTATGTATCTTCAAATTGCATACAGGGCATTCAGTAGCTTCAGAATAACTATTACATACATTCAAATGTCTAGAGACCAACATTTTCTCATCTTCTTCAGAAGTATTTATAGAAGAATGAGCTGGTGGAATTTGATAAAAGATCTGCAAGGTTAATTAATATAGATTGATGACTCTTGGGCCTTCAGGGCTTCAATGAAGAAATTTACAGGTGTTTATCTGCATTAATTGACTCAAACTTATAATTAAGCTCGGTGGGAGCTTTGTTGTATCATGAAGCTTCGTGTCAAATTGTAGTAGCTATGTTTCTATTCTTTAAGGCCAAATGATTGAAATATCTGCTTCTGAACTATTCTTCATCTTCGAAAATGGTTTTGCCAACGATTAGAGATAAGATTCTTTGATTTGCATTAATTGTTCGGCGGTCTTTAATCTCTGCGAGGCTGCAGGTGTCTTTAGGAGCCATAGAGGGTTCAATTAGCCTCTGTTTGTGGCGGTGGAGGGTTTCTCAGCTCGACAGATGTCTTCGTCGTTCCCAAAACACCTTTAATTAACTTGAAATCTGTGTTTTGGTATTCAAACTTCCTGTTTTTGATGTGTTTTATCTTCGGCACCAATTTCTTTGATTTATGCTCGATTTAACTATATTTTCTGGTGCATCGAGCTGTACAGGGTCGAACAGCATCAATGGGTCATGAATTCATTGATCGAATGTAAATTTAAACCCTGTGAATGATTTTACTTGATTGCACAGAGGCTGGAGGATCGTCACCCTCTGCTTCTTTATTCTTTCAAAAATAACGAAAAAAACCTTCAAAACCCTGCAAAATATAACAAACTGTTAAAAAATCCTGCATATATAGGTTTTGCCGACGATTAGAGATAAGATTCTTTGATTTGCATTAATTGTTCGGCGGTCTTTAATCTCTGCGAGGCTGCAGGTGTCTTTAGGAGCCATAGAGGGTTCAATTAGCCTCTGTTTGTGGTGGTGGAGGGTTTCTCAGCTCGACAGATGTCTTCGTCGTTCCCAAAACACCTTTAATTAACTTGAAATCTGTGTTTTGGTATTCAAACTTCCTGTTTTTGATGTGTTTTATCTTCGGCACCAATTTCTTTGATTTATGCTCGATTTAACTATATTTTCTGGTGCATCGAGCTGTACAGGGTAGAACAGCATCAATGGGTCATGAATTCATTGATCAAATGTAAATTTAAACCCTGTGAATGATTTTACTTGATTGCACAGAGGCTGGAGGATCGTCACCCTCTGCTTCTTTATTCTTTCGAAAATAACGAAAAAAACCTTCAAAACCCTGCAAAATATAACAAACTGTTAAAAAATCCTGCATATATAGGTTTCGCTACATCAGAAGGCATGCGGAGGAGCGTGGCCGTTGGATGGCATCATCCAACGGTCAGGATTTGATCAAACGGAGTCATAGGAAGGTGAAAGAATGATCAAATCAGAACCGTCGATCGTGCAAGGTCGACGGTCAGGAGCAGAAGTTGAAAAGTCAAATGGAGGGGTCATTTCCTTTGGAAAAACAATGAAAATGGATAAAAACCTTTGTTTTCGGTGAAATGGTCACGAAATCATGTTTGGGAATTGGAACGATCATGGGCCGTCGGATGAGATCAGCCCACAGATCAACAGCAGAGAACAAAGCCCAAAAAACCTTATGAAATGTACTCGGATCCCAAACTTTTTAATAAAGTTTCTTTGAATAATTTTCCCGGGTCTGGAAATGCTGACTGGTCAAAGGATCAGGGCAACGGAATATAAGCCGTCGATCTGCAGATCAGATCAATGGCGGAGATTTATTTTCTGTCGCGACATAGCCTGGTTATCATGCGCGCACCTTTGTTAATTATCGAGCAACTTCGGCCAGTGATCATCGTTGGATGAGTGGGCCTAGATCAGACGGCTTAGATCAATTTCGTTGGGCGTCCTGGTCCGAACTATAACGCGCGATAGACGACGGTTGCACGGCGGTTTTTGAATCGTGCAAAAGACATGCGTCAAACGTTGTATGGAATTGCTGGCCATCGGGAGAAAACAGCCTTTGCCCGAAGAATGGTGCGATGGATACCGCCGGTTTTGGGCAACCGACTTTCGAATGGTGGGGACCACGAAAAAAGCGCACTCTGCACCATCGGATCTACGAGTTGGATGAATGGCTGTGATGTGATCGCACGGCGGGTCTACCCATTTGCATATTTCACCATGTGTTTTGAAATTTTACGTTTAAACTCTGGAAATATGGGTTTTTGAACTCTACAAAGGAAAAACAAAACCGACAATGGATTTATTCATTAGTTTAGCGCCTGGTTGCTCAACAGCTGGTTCTGGCACCAGGACACGCGAATAAGAAAGGGCAAGGGACTTAGCGAAAGGGGCTAAAGTCTGATGCATAGACAATATGCATTTTTAATGATTTTCAAAGGTTTTGGTGGGTCCTAATAGGGTCAAGAAGGAGTCTTGAGCCTTATGAAAGGAATTTTAATGAAGGGGGATTGGAGAAAAAGGAGAATGGAGGGAAAATAATGGAAAAATGGAGGTTCTTTATGGAAAATGAAGGGGTCAAAAATCAGGTTAGCTTTGGAAGAAGAGCAAGGGAGAAAAGGTGTTTTGCAGCAGTATTTGGCTTTGGATTTTTAGCATAATTTCTAAGTTGTCAAAAGAAAAGCAATAAAGATTGAAACAAGGATATGGTATCTGCTAGAGGCTTCAAGAGATACACTTTCTGCCATGAAAATGTTCCTTGAAGACTGAACAATGTTTTGGTCACCTTTTGATAGAACAAATTTTATAGGTGGCCAACAGGTCCTATATTTTTGAGTTTTAACTTGTTATACTGCCCTCTTGGAAACCTATTCTTTCTAAGATTGGCTAGAGCCAAATCCCCTACTTCAAAGTTAACCTCCCTTATTTTTACATCTTCTCTTAGCTTGTACTTGCAATTGCTTTCTTGTAACCTCTGTTTAACCTGCTCATGCATTTCACTAATTTCTATAGCAAAAATTTCATCTCCAGCACTCTTGTGTTCCAAATTTCCCAAATTTCTGAGCTGATGTACACCTCTAGGATTCATTCCATACAAAATATGGAATGGACTCAACCCTTTACTTCTATTTGGAAAATCATTGTATGTAAACTCAGCTTGAGCTAGCACACGATCCCACTACTTTGGTTGTTCACTAGTCAAACTTCTCACGATATTACCCTAACTTATATTCACTACCTCAGTTTTTCCATCTGTCTCTAGATGATAAGTTGAACTGAAAGTCATCTTAGTACCCATCTTCTTCTATAAGGTCCTCCAAAAGTGACTTGTAAATTTGGTATCTCTATTTGAGACAATGCTTCTTGGCAAACCATGTAATCTAACCACTTCATCGAAGAATAAGTTGGCTACATGTGTTGCATCAATAGTTTTGTGAGAAGGAATGAAATTTGCCATTTTATTAAACCTATCCACTACCACCAAGATAGAATCATTACCTCTTTGGGTCTTTGGAAAACCCAATATGAAATCCATATTGATTGAATCCCATGGTCTACTTGGAATAGGTAAATGAGCATACAGCCCTATATTTTTACACCTTCCTTTTGCATGTTGGCATATTCTACATTTCTTCACAAAACTCTCCACCTCCGACCTCATCTTAGGCCAAAAGTAATAGTGGCTTAGTTGTCCCACTGTTTTTTCAATGCCAAAATGTCCAGCCAGTCCTCCATTATGCTTCTCTTGAATCAAATTCTCTCTTATAGAACACTATGGAATACAAAGTCTGTTGTCCTTGAACAACAATCCATCATGTAAGGTATAATCATTCCAAGGTCCTCTATCCCTTTCAGTAGGATTTAAGCTCACTTCATAAGCCTCCTTGAAATCAGTATCAGATTCATACAAATCTTTAAGAAAATCAAATCCCAGAACTTGAATTTGACTCTCTTGTACCACTAAAAATTTTCTACTCAAGGCATCTTCTACCTTGTTTGCTTTCCCACTTATATGCTTGATGACAAAAGTAAATACTTGTAGGAACTCAACCCATTTCACATGTTTCTGATTTAGTTCGGGCTGTTTCATTGTGAATTATAATGCATGGTTTTCAGAAAACAATATAAACTACCTAGGCATTAGATAATGCCTCCAATGCTTCAAAGACTACACTATGGCATAAAACTCTTTATCATAAGAAGAGTATTTCTTCCTAGCCTCATTTAACTTCTCACTAAAATAAGCCAGTGGCTTATCTTCTTGGCACAACACATCTCCTATGGTTGTACCACTTGCATCACATCTCACTTGAAAGAGATTTTCAAAGTCTACAAACTTTAACACCGACTTTTCTATTACCTTATCCTTCAACAAATTAAAACTCTTCTCAGCTGCCTCTATCCAATAGAAAGGTTGATTATCTTTCTTAAGAGTCTCAATAATTGATGCGCAAATACTACTAAAGTTTTTACTAAACTTCCTGTAGAAGCTTGGCAACCCATGGAAGCTTATGACTTCAAAAGTGTTCTTAGGTGTTGGCCAATCTAAATTGTTGCCACCTTCTCTAGATCCATTTTTAGTCCTTCCTCTGAGATAATAAATCCCAGAGATACTAACTCCTTCTGCATAAAGGTACACTTCTTCATATTCACCAATAGATTTTCCTTTTTCAGCCTTTCTAGAACATATTTGAGATGCCTCATATGTTATTCTTTTGTTTGACTAAAAATTAAAATGTCATCCAAGTAAACAATGACAAATTTTCCTACGAAGTCTTTAAGTGCTTCATTCATGAGTCTCATGAAAGTAGTTGGGTGAATTTTTTAACCCAAATCACATGACCAACCATTCATACAAGCCATCATCAGTCTTGAAGTTTGTTTTCCATTCATCACCTTCCCAAATCCTAATCTAATGGTAACCACTTTTTAAATCAATCTTAGTGAAATATTTTGCTCCACTAAGACCGTCCATTAAATCATCCATCCTAGGCAAAGGAAACCTATACCTAATGGTGATATTATTGATGGCCCTAAAATCAGTACACATCCTCCACTCGTTATCCTTCTTTGGGCTCATCACTATTGGAACAACGCATGGGCTTAAACTCTCTTTAATCAGGCCCTTTTCTCATAGTTTCTGAGCCTAATATCTAACTTCCTCATTTTCTCTTGGAGTCATTCTATAAGCTGATTTTTTTGGTAAGATTGTTGCAGGTATCAGGTCTATATGATGACTGATACTTATATTAGGGGGTAATGCATCTGGAAAGTCATCAACCACAATATCTCGGTAATATCCCAACATATCCTTAATCTTTGTGGGCAGATCTAAAACGACAGTACCAATAGATTTAACTCTTGGTCTGCAAACAATAGCATAACTCACCTCCTCTTCTGTCATCTGTTGTAAGAATTATTTTCATCCAAGCAATAGAACATTTGATTCCCTCACTATAGCTCCATTTCTTTCTTGTAAAGGTGATAAACTATGGTGAATACCTCCCATTTCAAACTTGTAATAGTTCCTATTTCCATCATGGACCACTTTCCTATCAAAATGACATGGTCTTCCAAGCAACGCATGACACACATCCATAGGAATGATATCACAAATCACTTTATCCATATAGCTGCCTATTTGGAAGTCAACTTCACTCTGTTTTGTGACCAACAATTGATGTCCCTTATGCAACCATGACACCTTGTAGGGTGTTGGATGCTTGAGCTTCTTAAGGTTCAGATTCTCCACCATTTCAGTGGACACTAAAGTATCAGTGCTCCCACTATCAATTACTACCTTGCAACATCTCCCCTGCACTTTGCATGCAATCCGAAGTAAATATTTTCTCTATGAGAACTTTATAGCCTCCTTCTCTAGTTTCAATAGTAATTTATTCATGAGAAGGTTTTCCCCAATCTCGGGTACATTATTTGCCTTAGGTGCTTGTATTTTTGTTTTCTCTCCTTGGGAAACATAATTAACCCTTTGTCCTACATTATCATTATTGTGTCGCACTTTTGCCCAAATTTTCATGATATTTATCACATCATTATATGCTTGTACCTAGTATTTTAATCATTTTTTATCCATTAAGTTGATGATTAGAAGCGTTTAGAAATAATAATTATTCCTTGTTATTAATTAATTTAGAAGGTGCTTTGTGTAATAGTTTCATTAATAAATTTCTTCTTAGTTGCAGGAAGGCTCGGTGCAGGAATGCATATGAGTACAATTCACCAAATTCATAAAAGCAACAGCTAGGTAGTTAAATTGTTGTAGGTGAAAATATCTAATTTATGACCAAATGGAGCAGAATCTCTAAATCCCAAGACATGGTTGTGTTCAAAGCACTGTGTTTCCTATAACCCAGAAACCGTTTGACGAAATTCGGCTTCGTGAAAGAGTTATCATCTAGGGAATATTCCACTGAAGACCACTCCTAAACGTGAATGTATTGGGTCTCTATGAATATTGCTATGTTTGGGGATTAAAACAAATCTCATTTTACCCATCATTTTATGAAGAGCACAACTTAAGCACGCAATCATATCTGTTATCTCTATCAAAATCCATTGAAGTGGACTAAATTTCTTCGCCCGAGGTTGGGCTTTTACAAGGCATAACACCATAAATTACTAAGAGCAAGATAAAGATAATACTAAGGATTATGGGAAAACAAGATGGTGACCCATAGATAAATCAAACATATGGTTCCTTGCACTCGAAGGCTCCAGTACTTGTGCTTCTAGTGGCAGTTTCATTGATTCAGAATCAAATGTCATATTCATCCATGGGTTTCTTTCTTCCTCATCTTTGTGGATTGAGACAATCTTACCCTATTTATCTGAAGCTAAAAACTAGCATACAAGCTCTTTGCAGTTGATCTTCTTGGATTTGGAAAAATTCCCGAGCCATCAAATTGATCGTATACAGTAGCACAACATGTAGAGATGATAAAGCAGTCAGTGCTTCAACCATACAAAATTAAGTCATTCCATTTAGTCGCTCATTCAATGGGTTGCATAATTTCTTTGGGTTAGCTGCTAAGAACCCCGATATGTTAAATTCAATTACACTTTTGTCACCACCATATTTCCCAGCACCACCAGGGGAGAAAGCAAGCCAACTCACACTGAAAAATATAGCAGCCCAAAAGAATCTGGCCATTCGTAACATTTGGGTCTTCAATCATGTCATGGTATGAGCATGTTGGTAGAACTGTCTGTTTGATAGTATGTAAGAACCACCAAGTATGGGAATGGATTCTGAAGGAACTATGATCCATTAGACAACCAGATTTCGTCTTTGAAGACTTAACTCGGCATACCCACTACTCAGCTTGGCACAACTTCCACAATGTGATATGTGGGGCAGCTGGACGAATGGACAAGTATTGGAAATCATTAAGGAATGAAAGTGAAAATTAATGATTATTCATGGAAAACAGGATGGGTTGGTTCCTTTAATGTGCAGCTTGGAAATTAAGTGTAAGATTGGTCAAGAAAAGTTGAATTTAGTGGAGAATGCGGGGCCATTAACGGTTGTTAATTATTGGCTTCCAGGATTACTTGCAGAAAGCGATGGATAGCTATACATTAGAATACCACCAACTCTGCTGGCCAATTTGTTAAAAATTCTTACGTTACAAAGGTAGAAAGAGTTCTGATTTTTGGTTGCTCAAATGGCTCTCCAGATAGAAAAGCAGAGGCATGACATTTGTAAAGTTTGTAGAAAAGCATCGACGACTTCTAAATGATTTTGTGCGGAAGAATCTGGAATTATTAAAGAAGTCTCTTTCTCTTATGCACTAGACACCTCGTCTAATTGACTTTGACAACCAGTGATCATTTTTCTGCTCTCGGATTAGACAACAGAATGAGCAAAAAAAATATAATCCATGGCAAGGATTGAGTAGTTGTATAAGTGAAATTGAACTGTGATTGGGAGATATTTATGATTTCTCTTCTGCGTCAAGTAGGAATGCTCCAGCAACTAACATGGCATCGCCTCTTCCACCAGTGATATTGAAGCTTTTATTTCAAGGTCAATCAGAGCCAAAGAATTTGGAAATGAAAATCATTATTGAAGTTGTCGTACGATGCCCCAGCTAGTTGTACGATACCTCTGCCAAGCAGTACGTGAGGTCACATTCTTCCAGAAGCCAATTGCACCTTCCGGCAATAGCAAAATCCCACAAAAAGGGGAACTATTTCCTGAATTTGGCATTCTGTTTCAAACCAATTCTCATTCCAACAAAATAATCTTCCATATTTTAAATTGGCTAAATTAAAAGCCCAAGTTTGTAATTAACAATATATATATATATATATATATATATATATATATATATAAGTTGTTGTAATCGATTGGGGGAGATAGGTAGTAGTTGTGCGCAGATAGGAGAGTTGCACATTAGAATGAGGAGTTGCGCATTAAAATGGGTAGCTTTCCATTAGAGGAGGAGTAGCTTCTTAATTAGATCGAGTGCAGATGAGAGGAGGGGTCACAGAGTGTGATTCCATCATTTTGGAGAGCATAGTTTCTCATTTGCAAAATAGATTTCTCATGTGATGTCGATTTTCTTAGATGTAGATCCGGCATCAAATTGCCCAGCAGATGATGTATTTGTTGATTTATATTTGAAGCAATGTTTTGATTTGATTTAATAAATTTTGGCTCTGCATTTTTTTTTTTATGTAAGCATTGTAATTTTTGTTTTTAACATTGGGTTAGTTTCAGACTTGCTCCAGGGAGTGGCAAGGATCCACCGCAACCTGGAGTTGAGTCCTCATTCTTCATAGATTAAGGAATTCTAAAATTTGTAGCATTATATTTTAAATTTTTTTTAATAGTATCTAATATTTCTTAATTTTTCACTTAGATCATTATTTTGTTTTCCAAGTCTTGAGTTTGATTTATGATTTCACACTTAGATCTCTTTTAATAAGAATTTGTTTTTTTTCAGACCACTTTTTAACTAGATTCTTTATTGTTTTTATAGTGTAATCATTTCCTTATGTGAGCAAGTTTGAGTGTGGATTTGATTAGGTAGAGATATCAAGTTTAAATACAGTGTGATGATTCTATTTGAAGTAGGCTTGCTTTTTAACAGTTCATTTTCATTTAGATTAAAATATTTAAATAGTTTTTAATGGGATTCCTAAGTGTTATTTTATACAGTGAAATGGTTTCTTTTAGAAATAGATAGAATTGTAATTTGTTAATTTAAATATTGAATTTGTTATCAAGAGAAACTTTAGTTAGTTTAAGGTTTGAAATTATTATTAGGGTAATGTGTGTGTTCTTTTAGTTATCTCAAGTTTAGTTTTCAAGTGATAGTTTCAAGTTAGTGAGAAGAGTTAATAGATTAGTTTTTCAAGTTATCATAGGATATTTTGAAAGTAGAATGCAAGTGCGAGAATGTTACATGCTCGAGGATTGATTTGTAGTTTACTATAGTGTGGAGTTTGCAGTAAATGAAATTGGTTTAGTAATTTTCATTTTCAAGATTGTTTATTTGTGAGAAAATGTATGTTTCATTCCAGTACCTAGTTTATCATTACAAAGGAACATATTTATACTCTGACCATTGAATTGAGCCAATACATAGTAAAACTCACGTTTACGACTCCTAGATTGATAATTAATATTGAGAGGTTTAATCTGACAATTAACCTGACCAAAATTTTGGTGCCATTGCCGGGAAGTCGTATTTTGGCTCAAGTAAAAATTTTCTTACAGAGTTTCAAGGGTATTGCAGGACGTCAGAGGGCGGAGAGTGTACGGTAAGAAGTGAGTGAAGAGCCACTCATCCACTTTTGTGGGGTTGCTCCAAAGTCTGACCATCTTGCTTATCTATTGAACCTTTATTTTCTTATCTTGATTATGTGTAGAGTCGAAGCAAGCTTTATACATTTAATTTCCAAATTGCCTTGTTTTTAATAGATTAAATAGCACATTGATTCGGCATTTTCCTTTCATGCGAGTGTGGTGAGTTGTATTTTAGTCAAAATCTTTTAAAATTCATTTATCTTCATAATCTGGTCTTCAACGATATATCATTTTTGGGGTACTATAAGAACCCTTGCGTACTAATCCATGTGATGATAGAATGTACCAGCTTTTTTGTTGAAGAAAAGAATATGGTATTCTAAGGAATCATTTCATGAGGAATTTTTATGCTGCTACAGAGACGAACAACTCATCTGATAAAGAATTCACAAGTGCCGAATTTAATATCTTGCTTGAACATAAATTTAATATAATCAAATCTTTGATTTCAAAATTTGATGATTTGCAGGAACAAGAGAAGGACGAAGAACCACTGCTTATCCTATATGCCAACTGTAGAAACAAAAACTGCCTTGGAAAGTGTCCACTTAATGTTCTAGCAGTTTGTAAAATTTTCGAGGATGGTCATGCAACCGAACATTGCCCATCACTGCCACGATTACGAAAGGTACTCAGGGAATCAAGTAATGAATCAAATCAACTGCTGGGTATAGCTCAAAACCCAACATCCTTTGATACTTGGAATAATTATTATTTTCCTAAGCAGGTTCCTCAACATGTTTATAATCCTACAGTTTCATGGCAAACTTCTGATCCTCCTCCAATTGAATATCCTACTTCATGGCCACAGTGGCCCTCATCCTTGAGCCAGATATATCCATGGCCTCAGGAATCGTTTGGATCTTTATCACTAGGGAAATCTCCCATGAAAATTCAATCATATGAGCACCCACAACAACCACAATTTATTTCCAACACACCATTAAGTTATCTTCCTCCATGGTCCCAACCGTGTATGCAATCTTAACTTAACCCTCATCCATACCATAACCCTAATCCTTACCTTAGTCCATACCTTAATCCATACCCTAACCCTAGTCCATACCTTGATGCACACCCTAGACCTAACCCTAATTATAATATAAAACCTAGACCTAACCCTAGTCTAAAGCCTAATCCCAATCCAAATACAAACCTTAGTCCACGCATTAACCAAAACCCTAGCCCAAACCACATCCTAAACTCTAATCTAAACCATCAGGTTGCACAACAGTTTGAACCACCTATTCTTTTTGTTGATTCCCCTATTGAACAAAATGTCACACCCTCCATGTTGGAAAAGGGAATGAATCTAGAAACTTTCCCCATTACTACAGAGCATTCACCCCGGGAGGGTGTAATTCAAAGAACACAAGAGGAGAAATATTTCATTGGAACTTGTACTGAAAATGTTGTTCAAACTCAAAACCCTAGAATCTCTCTCAAACATTCATGTCAATTTGAAAAGTAGATATTTGAACCTGAGATTGAGGGATTTATCTTTTGTATTTCACCTGATCCTTTGTGTCTCCAAGAGAGTGAATATCAAACTGTGCAAGATTTGCATCAGTTGGAAAATCCTAAATGTGTGGATTCCATTGAATCCTGGTTTCTTGCAGTCATAAAGGAATATTATTTCCTCATCATACGAAAACTCTTGGTACCATATCAATTGAAGCAATTGGTTTCTCATGCTTTTGTGTGTCTTGAAGTCTATTCTTTAAAACTAAGGGTGAGTATAATCAACATTTTGTTATGCACATGGCTTCATTGGAAGTACTCCTATACTTAAATGAGAGTCTTTCGCCTCTTAGGGTAAAATAGGGTAGGAGAATAAATGAATAAAGTTGTTATCATGCTATTAGGGTTTTTAATTTTAAATAATGCCTATTAAAACTACTTTTGATTCACGTTAGTTGTTAACACACACATTTGTGACAAACCTTGTTGAGTACAATTCGCTCTAATGCCTCATGATTTTGCAAAAAGTAACCATGATTAATTGCTCTAGTAAGTTGTCATCTCAGATATACATTTTCAGTTTCCCTTCGAAGGTACTATTGGAAAACCCCTATGGTGGGCCACTCTTGTTAAGATGATAATGAGCTATTCAGGAGAACACTAGCATTCTTAACTCAAAGAATCTGTTATTCATTGTTTGGGATATCTTTAACCAGTATTTAGGGTAAAGAAATTAGCTAGCAATGATTAGTCATTAAAAAAATTTCATGCCATCCTGTACTCCTAGGGAGTAGATATGTCTCCCCACTTATGAAGTAACCTTTAAGGTTAATCATAATCAAAGCTTACAAATATTTAGGGAAGGATAAGAGGTCTCGTGATGAGCCAACCTACCACGATCATGAGACCTGGCATGCATGACATTACTGCTACTGGTCACCAAGCTAGAGTAATGGATTTTAGCCAAAAAGCTGGAAGAAAGGAGGTCTCATCACCAGCCGAGCTATTCATGCATGTTATTTCTTGTGGGTGGCACTGCCATCAGCTGGTTACCAAGCGAGGACAGTGACCTTCATCTAAAAATTCAAATAAACAAACTCTGAATCTATATCTAGTAAGTGGGATACTGACATTTCGCTAGGTTAAAAGGAATCGTTGTTGAGGCTATGGACACCTGCGAGAAGTAGGGCCATGTATGTGGTATTAAAGTTAACTGCATACTATGATTTTCTTGGTTATCCTTCTCTTTCCCTAAGACTCATCATTTTTCTTGGGCAATGGTTTTAAGACAATTTGAAGATGATGCTTTGAGTTCTATCTTTCAAAAATCAATGATCTATTGAATGATGTGGTACCCTTAGTGAAGGTAATCCATTGTACTAGATTAAGAGGAAATTTATTTTTGAATCCAGATGACATCATAATTTAGAGTGTTCAATAAAGAGGTTGCCGATTGGTATCATAACTCACTTTAATTTCTATGGTATTTGAAGTGATGAATTACTCAATGATGACTACTCACAAGGTGTTGGTTGTCGACAATGTGTATTGATTGTAGTTGCCTCTAAATATGTGATGCATGACCTAGGTAAGAGATTGTTATAGTAGGTGCAGGAATCTTGTGTTAATCCTTTTGAAACAACACTTTTTAAACAAAATTTGATTTTCATCATAATACTTTGGGCAAAAACAAAATAGGAAATTCATTTGGGACAAGGTAACAAGTTTGTGCAACAATATTTTCTCCATAAATGTTACTTTTGATACCTGATCTTGTTTTATCATCTCACATGGTTTTAGCTGGTGTCATACTAATAATGTTGCGGGTTAATAAATGCATTACAATATGAAGCTAAACTCTTTGTTGACATTTTCCCTACCTTATTTCATCGTCTTATAGTTTTTTCTTGCACGAGGATGTGTAAGAAGTTCAGCGTGGGGGGATGTTGAGCTGCACTTTTTCCCAAATTTCCACGATATTTATCACATCATTATATGTTTGTACCTAGTATTTTAATCATTGTTTATCGATTAAGTTGACGATTAGAGGCATTTAGAAATAATAATTATTCCTTGTTATTAATTAATTTAAAAGGTGTTTTCTGTAATAGTTTCATTAATAAATTCCTTCTTGGTTGTAGGAAGGCTCAGTGCAGGAATGCATTTGAGTACAATTCACCAAATGCATAAAAGCAACAGTTGGGTAGTTGAATTGTTGTAGGTGAAAATATCCAATTTTCGACCAAATGAACAAAAATCTCTTAATTACGAGACATGGGTTGTGTTCAGAGCACCGTGTTTCCTATAACCCAGAAACTGTTTGACGGAATTTGGCTTTGTGAAAGAGTTATCATCAGGGGAATATTCCATTGAGGACCACTCCTAAACATGAACGTATTGGGTCTCTATGAATATTGCTATGTTTGGGGATTAAAACAAATTTCAGTTTACCCATCATTTTATGAAGAGCACAACTTAAGCGTGCAATCATATCTGTTATCTCTATCAAAATCCATTGAAGTGGACTACATTTCTTCGCCCAAGGTTGGGCTTTTACAAGCCATAGCACCATAAATTACAAAGAGCAAGACAAAGATAATACTAAGGATTACGGGAAAACAAGATGTCGACACATCGATAAATTAAACATATGGTTCCTTGCAATCGAAGGTTCTAGTACTTGTGCTTCTAGTGGCAGTTTGATTGATTCAGAATCAAATTTCATATTCATCCATGGGTTTCTTTCTTCCTCATCTTTGTGGATTAAGAAAATCTTACCCTCTTTATCCGAAGCTACAAACTAGCATACAGGCTCTTTGCAATTGATCTTGTTGGATTTGGAAAAATTCCCAAGCCATCAAATTGCTCGTATACAGTAGCACAACATGTAGATATGATAAAGCAGTCAGTGCTTCAACCATAAAAAATTAAGTCATTCCATTTAGTCACTCATTCAATGGGTTGCATAATTTCTGTGGCCTTGGCTGTTAAGCACCCTGATATGCTAAAGTCAATTACACTTTTTTCACCACCATATTTCCCAGCACCACTAGGGGAGCAAGCAAGCCAATTCACACTGAAAAATATAGCAGCCCAAAAGAATCTAGCCATTCGTAACATTTGGGTCTTCAATCATGTCATGGTATGAGTTGGTAGAACTGTCCGTTTGATAGTATGCAAAAACCACCAAGTATGGGAACGGATTTTGAAGGAACTACGAGCCATTAGACAACTGGATTTCGTCTTTGAAGACTTAACTCGACATACCCACTACTCAGCTTGGCACAACTTCCACAATGTGATATGTGGGGCAGTTGGAGGAATGGACAAGTATTGGAAATCGTTAAGGAATCAAAGTGCAAAGTAAAGATTATTCATGGAAAACAGGATGGGGTGGTTCCTTTAACATGCAGCTTGCCAATTAAGTGTAAGATTGGTCAAGCAAAGCTGAATTTAGTGGAGAATGCTGGTCCATTAACGGTTGTTGATTACTGGCTTCCAGGATTACTTGCAGAGAGCAATGGAAAATTATACATTTGAATACCACCAACTCTGCCAGCCAATTTATTCCAGAATTCTTACGTTACAAAGGTAGAAAGCGTTCTCATTTCTGGTTGCTCAAATGGCTCTCCAGATAGAAAAGCAGAGGCATGACATTTGTAAAGTTTGTGGAAAAGCATTGACGACTTCTAAATGCTTTTTTGTGGTGAAATATGGAGTTATTAGAGAAGTCCCTTTCTCTTATGCACAAGACACCTCATCTAATTGACTTTGACAACCAACGATCATTTTTCTGCTCCCGGATTAGACAACAAAATGAGCAGCACAACTATAATCCATGGCAAGGATTGAGTAGTTGTATAAGTGAAATTGAACTGCGATTGGGAGATATTTTTGAGTTCTCTTCTACATCAAGTAGGAATGCTGCAGCAACTAACATGGCACCACCTCTTCCACCCGCGATATCGAAGCTTTTGTTCCAAGGTCAACCAGAGCCAAAGAATTTGGGAATGAAAATCGTTGTTGAAGTTTTCGTACGATGCCCTAGCTAGCTGTACAATACCTCTACCAAGAAGTATGTGAGGTCACATTCTTCTAGAAGCCAATTGCACCTTCCAGCAATAGCAAAATCCCACAAAAAGGGGAATGATTTCCTGAATTCAGCATTCTGTTTCAAACCAATTCTCATTCCGGCAAAATAATCTTCTATATGTTAAATTGGCTAAATTAAAAGCCCAAGTTTGTAATTAAAAATGTATATATATAAGTTGTTGTAATCGATTGGGAGAGATAGGTAGTAGCTGTGCATAGATAGGAGAGCTGCACATTAGAATGAGGAGCACTGCGCATTAGATGGAGTCGATAGAGAGAGTGATAGATAGGAGCAGTCATCAATGGAGCTGTGCATTAGACAAAAGGTAGTCAATCCATTGGAATTGAAGTAGCTACACATTAGAATGAGGAGATGCACATTAAAATGGGTAGTTGTCCATTAGAGGAGGAGTATTTGCTCAATTAGATCGAGCGTAGATGAGAGGAGGGGGAGAAGAGTGTGAGTCCATCATTTTGGAGAGTAGAATTTCTCATCTGCAAAATAGATTTCTCATGTGAAGTCGATTTTCTCAGATGTAGATCCGGCATCAAATTGCCCAGCAAATGATGTATTTGTTGATTAATATTTGAAGCAATGTTTTGATTTGATTTAATAAATTTTGGCTCTGCATTTTTTTTTTTTTATGTAAGCATTGTAATTTTTGTTTTTAACATTGGGTTAGTTTCGAACTTGCTCCAGTGAGTGGCAAGGATCCACCGCAACCTGGAGTCGAGTCCTCATTCTTCATATATTTAGGAACTATGAAATTTGCAGCATTATATTTTAAATTGTTTTTAATAGTATCTAATATTTCTTAATTTTGCACTTAGATCATTATTTTGTTTTCCAAGTCTCAAGTTTGATTCATGATTTCACTCTTAGATATCTTTTAATTAGATTTTTTTTTGTTTTAGATCTCTTTTTAATTAGATTCTTTATTTTTTTTATAGTGTAATCATTTCCTTATGTGAGCAAGTTTGAGTGTGGATTTGATTAGGTAGAGATATCAAGTTTAAATACAGTGTGATGATTCGATTTGAAGTAGGATTGCTTTTTAATAGTTCATTTTCATTTAGATTAAAATATTTAAATAGTTTTTAATGGGATTCTTAAGTGTTATTTTATAAAGTTAAATGGTTTCTTTTAGCAATAGATAGAATTGTAATTTGTTAATTTAAATCTTGAATTTGTTATCAAGAGTAACTTTAGTTAGTTTAAGGTTTGAAATTATTATTAGGGCAATGTGTGTGTTCTTTTAGTTATCTCAAGATTAGTTTCCAAGTGATAGTTTCAAGTTAGCGAGAAGAGTTAATAGATTAGTTTTTGAAGTTATCATAGGAGATTTTGAAAGTAGAATGCGAGTGCGAGAATGTTACATGATTGATGATTGATTTGTAGTTTAATTACAGTGTGGAGTTTGCAGTAAATGGAATTGGTTCAGTAAGTTTCATTTTCAAGATTGTTTATTTGCGAGTAAATGTATGTTTCATTCCAGTACCTAGTTTATCATTACAAAGGAACATATTTATACTCTAACCATTGAGCTGAGCCAATATGTAGTACAACTCGCATTTACGACTCTCGGATTGACAATTAATATTGATAGGTTTAATCTGATGATTAAGCTGCCCAAAATTTTGGTGTTGTTGTTGGGGAGTTGTATTTTGGCTCAGGTAAAATTTTTCTTACAGAGTTTCAAGGGTATTGCAGGATTTTAGAGGGCGGAGGGTGTACGGTAAGACGTGAGTGAAGAGCCACGCATCCACTTTTGTAGGGTTGCTCCAAAGTCTGACCATCTTGCTTATCTCTTGAACCTTTATTTCCTTATCTTGATTATGTGTAGAGTAGAAGCAGGCTTTATACATTTAATTTCCAAATTGCCTTGTTTTTAATAGATTAAATAGAACTTTGATTCAGAATTTTCCTTTCATGCAAGTGTGGTGAGTTGTATTTAAATCAAAATCTTTTAAAATTCATTTATCTTCATAATCCAGTCTTCAACGATATATCATTTTTTGGGTACTGTAAGAACCCTTGCGTACTAATCCATGTGATGACAGAATGTACCAGTTTGCTTGTTGAAGACAAGAAGATGGTATTCTAAGGAATCATTCCAAGAGGAGCTTTTATGCTGCTATCGAGACGAAAAATTCATCTGATGAAGAATTCACAAGTGATGAATTTAATATCTTGCTTGAACATAAATTTAATATAATTAAATATTTTATTTCGAAATTTGATAATTTGTAGGAACAAGATAAGGACGAAGAACCATTGCTTATCCTATGTGCCAACTGTAGAAACAAACACTGCCTTGGAAAGTGTCCACTTAATGGTCTACCAGTTTGTAAAATTTGTGAGGATGGTCATGTAATCGAACATTTCCCATCACCTCCACGATTACAAAAGGTACTCAGGGAATCAAGTAAGGAATCAAATCAACTGCTGGGTATAGCTCAAAACCCAACATCCTTTGATACTTGGAATAATTATTATTTTCCTAAGCAGGTTCCTCAACATGTTTATAATCCTACAGTTTCATGGCAAACTTCTGATCCTCCTCTAATTGAATATCCTACTTCATGGCCACAATGGCCCTCATCCTTGAGCCAGATATATCCATGGCCTTAGGAATCGTTTGGATCTTTATCTCTAGGGAAATCTCCCATGAAAATTCAATCATATGAGCACCCACAACAACCATAATTTCTTTCCAACACACCATTAAGTTATCTTCCTCCATGGTCCCAACCACATATGCAGCCTTACATTAACCCTCATCCATACCCTACCCCTAATCCTTACCTTAGTCCATACCTTAGTCCATACCCTAACCCTAGTCCATACCTTAATGCACACCCTAGACCTAACCCTAATTATAATTTAAAACCTAGACCTAACCCTAGTCCAAAGTCTAATCCCAATCCCAATCCAAACCTTAGTCCACGCATTAACCAAAACCCTAGCCCAAACCACATCCTAAACCCTAATCTAAACCATCAGGTTGCACAAAAATTTGAACCACCTATTATTTCCGTTGATTCCCCTATTGAACAAAATGTCACACCCTCCATGTTGGAAAAGGGAATGAATCTGGAAACCTCCCCCATTACTGCAGAGCATTCACCCCGGAAAGGTGCAATTCAAAGAACAAAAGAGGAGCAATATTTCATTGTAACTTGTACTGAAAATGTTGTTCAAACTCAAATCCCTAGAATCTCTCTCAGCATTTCATGTCAATTTTAAAAGCAGATATTTGAACCTGAGCTTGAGGGATTTATCTTTTGTATTTCACCTGATCCTTTGTGTCTCCAAGAGAGTGAATATCAAACTGTGGAAAATTTGCGTCAGTTGGAAAATCCTAAATATGTGGATTCCATTGAATCCTGGTTTTTAGCAGTCATCAAGGAATCTTATTTCCTCATCATACGAAAACTATTGGTACCATATCAATTGAAGCAATTGGTTTCTCATGCTTTCGTATGTCTTGAATTCTATTCATTAAATCTAAGTGTGAGTATAATCAGCATTTTGTTACGCACATGGCTTCATTGGAAGTACTCCTATAATTAAACGAGAGTCTTTCGCCTCTTAGGGTAAAATAGGGTAGGAGAATAAATGAATAAAGCTGTTATCATGCTATTAGGGTTTTGAATTTTAAATAATGCCTGTTAAAACTACTTTTTATTCACATTAGTTGTTAACACAAACATTTGTGACAAATCTTGTTGAGTAAAATTCACTCTAATGCCTCATGATTTTGCAAAAAGTAACCATGATTAATCGCTCTAGTAAGTTGTCGTCTCGGATATACATTTACAGTTTCCCTTAGAAGGTACTATTGGAAAACCCCTATGGTGGACCACTCTTGTTAAGATCATAATGAGCTATTTAGGAGAACACTAGAATTATTAACTCAAATAATCTTTTAGTCATTGTCTGGGATATCTTTAACCAGTCTTTAGGGTAGAGAAATTAGCTAGCAATGATTAGTCATTAAAAAAATTTCACGCCATCCTGTACTCTTAAGGAGTAGATATGTCTCCCCAGTTATTAAGTAACCTTTAAGGTTAATCATAATCAGAGCTTACAAATATTTAGGGAAGGATAGGAGGTCTCGTGATGAGCCGACCTACCACGATCATGAGGCCTAGCATGCATGACATTACTACTACTAGTCACCAAGCTA
Organism: Pinus albicaulis; assembly: GCA_034641835.2. Taxonomy (NCBI): domain Eukaryota; kingdom Viridiplantae; phylum Streptophyta; class Pinopsida; order Pinales; family Pinaceae; genus Pinus; species Pinus albicaulis. Next base: position 340,452,476 of record CM076569.1, read on the forward strand.
GAGTAATGGCTTTCAGCCAAAAAGCTGGAAGACAGGAGGTCTCATCACGAGCCGACATATTCATCCATGTTATTTCTTGTGGGTGGCACTACCATCAGCTGGTTACCAAGTCAAGACAGTGACCTTCATCTAAAAATTCAAATAAAAAAACTCTGAATCTATATCTAGTAAGTGGGATACTGATATTTCGCTAGGTTAAAAGACATCCTGTCGAGGTTATGGACACCTGGGGGTAGCAGGGCCATGTCTGTGGTATTAAAGTTAACTACATAGTATGATTTGCTTGGTTATCCTTCTCTTTCTCTAAGACTCATCATTTTTCTTGGGAAATGGTTTTAAGACGATTTGAAGATGTGCTTTGAGTTCTATCTTTCAAAAATCAAAGATCTATTGAATGATGTGGTACCCTTAGTGAAGGTAATCCATTGTACTAGATTAAGAGGAAATTTATTTTTGAATGTAGATGACGATGTAATTTAGAGTGTTCAATAAAGAGGTTGTTGATTGGTATCATAACTCACTTTAATTTCTATGGTATTTGAAGTGATGAATTACTCAATGATGACTACTCACAAGGTTTTGGTTGCCGACAATTTGTATTGATTGTAGTTGCCTCTAAATATGTGATGCATGACCTAGGTACGAGATTGTTATAGTAGGTGAAGGAATCTTGGGTTATTCCTTTTGAAACTGCACTTTTTCAACAAAATTTGATTTTCATCATAAGAATTTGGGCAGAAACAAAACAGGAAATTCATTTGGGACAAGGTTACAAGTTTGTGCAACAATATTTTCTCCATAAATGTTACTTTTGATACATGATCTTGTTTTATCATCTCACATGGTTTTAGCTAGTGCCGTAATAATAATGTTGCGGGTTAATAAATGCATTACAATATGAAGCTAAACTCTTTGTTGACATTTTCCCTACCTTATTTGAACATCTTATATTTTTTTCCTGCACGAGGACGTGCAAGAAGTTCAGCATGGGGGGATGTTGAGCCGCACCTTTGCCCAAATTTTCACGATATTTATCACATCATTATATGCTTGTACCTAGTATTTTAATCATTCTTTATCCATTAAGTTGACGATTAGAGTCATTTAGAAATAATAATTATTTCTCGTTATTAATTAATTTAAAAGGTGTTTTGTGTAATAGTTTCATTAATAAATTCCTTCTTGGTTGCAGGAAGGCTCGGTGCAGGAATGCATTTGAGTACAATTCACCAAATGCATAAAAGCAGCAGCTGGGTAGTTGAATTGTTGTAGGTTAAAATATCCAATTTTCTACCAAATGGAGCAAAATATCTCAATTTCGAGACATGGGTTGTGTTCAGAGCACCATGTTTCCTATAACCCAGAAACCGTTTGATGGAATTCGGCTTCGAGAAAGAGTTATCATCTGGCGAATATTCCACTGAAGACCACTCCTAAACGTGAACGTATTGGGTCTCTATGAATATTGCTATGTTTGGGATTAGAACATATCTCAGTTTACCCATAATTTTATGAAGAGAACAACTTAAGTGTGGAATCATATCTGTTATCTCTATCAAAATCCGTTGAAGTGGACTACATTTCTTCACCTGAGGTTGGGCTTTTACAAGCCATAGCACCATAAATTACGAAGAGCAAGACAAATATAATACTAATGATTATGGGAAAACAAGATGTCGACCCATAGATAAATCAAATATATGGTTCCTTGCACTCGAAGGTTCCAGTACTTGTGCTTCTAGTGGTAGTTTGATTGATTCAGAATCAAATGTCATATTCATCCATGGGTTTCCTTCTTCCTCATCTTCGTGGATTGATACAATCTTACCCTCTTTATTTGAAGCTACAAAATAGCATACAGGCTCTTTGCAGTTGATCTTCTTGGATTTGGAAAAAGTCCCAAGCCATTAAATTTCTCGTATATAGTAGCACAACATGTAGAGATGATAAAGCAGTCAGTGCTTCAACTGTACAAAATTAATTCATTCCATTTAGTTGCTTATTTAATGGGCTACATAATTTCTCTGGCCTTGGCTACTAAGCACCCTGATATGTTAAATTCAATTACTTTTTTGTCACCACCATATATCCCAGCACCACCAGGGGAGCAAGAAAGCCAATTCACACTGAAAAATATAGCACCCAAAAAGAATCTAGCCATTCGTAACATTTGGGTCTTCAATCATGTCATGGTATGAGCATGTTGGTAGAACTGTCTCTTTGATAGTATGAAAGAACCACCAAGTATGGGAACGGATTCTGAAGGAACTACGATCCATCAGACAACCGGACTTCGTCTTTGAAGACTTAACTCGGCATACCCACTACTCAGCTTGGCACAACTTTCTCAATGTGATATGTGGGGCAGCTGTAGGAATGGGAAAGTATTGGAAATCGTTAAGGAATCAAAGTTCAAATTAATGATTATTCATGGAAAACAGGATGAGGTGGTTCCTTTAACGTGCAACTTGGAAATTAAGTATAAGATTGGTCAAGTAAAGCTGAATTTAGTGGAGAATGCTGGTCCATTAACGATTGTTGACTACTGGCTTCTAGGATTACTTGCAGAGAGCGATGGACAGTTATACATTTGAAGGCCACCAAGTATGCCAGCCAATTTGTTCTAGAATTCTTAAGTTACAAAGGTAGAAATCGTTCTCATTTCTAGTTGCTCAAATGGCTCTCCTGATAGAAAAGTAGAGGCATGACATTTGTAAAGTTTGTGGAAAAGCATCGGCGAATTCTAAATGCTTTTGTGCGGTAGAATCCAGAGTTATTAGAGAAGTCTCTTTCTCTTATGCACAAGACACCTCGTCTTATTGACTTTGACAACCAGCGATCATTTTTCCGCTCTCGGATTAGACAATACAATGAGCAACACAACTATAATCCATGGCAAGGATTGAGTAGTTGTATAAGTGAAATTGAACTGCGATTGGGAGATATTTCTGAATTCTCTTCTGCGTCAAGTAGGAATTCTGTAGCAACTAACATGGCACCGCCTCTTCCACTCGTGATATCGAAGCTTTTGTTCCAAGGTTAACCAGAGCCAAAGAATTTGGGAATGAAAATCATTGTTGAAGCTATTGTACGATGCCCCAGCTAGCTGTACGATACCTCTGCTAAGCAGCATGTGAGGTCACATTCTTCCAGAAGCCAGTTGCACCTTCCAGCAACAGAAAAATTCCACAAAAAGGGGAACGATTTCTTGAATTTGGCTCTCTGTTTCAAACCAATTCTCATTCCAGAAAAATAATCTTCTATATTTTAAATTGGCTAAATTAAAAGCCCATGTTTGTAATTAAGAATGTATATATATATATATATATATATAAGTTGTTGTAATCGATTGGGGGAGATAGGTAGTAACTGTGCGTAGATAGGAGAGTTGCACATTAGAATGAGGAGCGTTGCGCATTAGATCGAGTCGATAGGGAGAGTGATATATAGGAGCAGTCAACAATGGAGCTACACATTAGAAAAAAGGGAGTCAATCCATTGGAATTGAAGTAGCTGCACATTATAATGAGGAGCTGTGCATTAAAATGGGTAGTTGTCCATTAGAGGAGGAGTAACTGCTCAATTAGATTGAGCGCAGATGAGAGGAGGGGGTGCAAAGTGTGAGTCTGTCATTTTGGAGAGCAGAATTTCTCATCTGCAAAAAATATTTCTCATGTGAAGTCGATTTGCTCAGATGTAGATCCGGCATCAAATTTCGCAGCAGATGATGTATTTGTTGATTAATATTTGAAGCAATGTTTTGATTTGATTTAATAAATTTTGGCTCTGCATTTTTTTTTTTTATGTAAGCATTGTAATTTTTGTTTTTAACATTGGGTTAGTTTCGGACTTACTCCAGTGAGTGGAAAGGATCAACCACAACCTGGAGTCGAGTCCTCATTCTTCATATATTTAGGAATTATGAAATTTGCAGCATTATATTTTAAATTGTTTTTAATAGTATCTAATATTTCTTAATTTTGCACTTAGATCATTATTTTGTTTTCCAAGTCTCGAGTTTGATTCATGATTTCACTCTTAGATCTCTTTTACTTAGAATTTGTTTTGTTTTATATCTCTTTTTAATTAGATTCTTTATTGTTTTTATAGTGTAATCATTTCCTTATGTGAGCAAGTTTGAGCGTGGATTTGATTAGGTAGAGATATCAAGTTTAAATACAGTGTGATGATTCAATTTGAAGTAGGCTTGATTTCTAATAGTTCATTTTCATTTAGATTAAAATATTTAAATAATTTTTAATGGGATTCTTAAGTGTTATTTTATAAAGTTAAATGGTTTCTTTTAGAAATAGATAAAATTGTAATTTGTTAATTTAAATTTTAAATTTGTTATCAAGAGTAACTTTAGTTAGTTTCAGGTTTGAAATTATTATTAGGGTAATGTGTGTGTTCTTTTAGTTATCTCAAGATTAGTTTTCAAGCGATAGTTTCAAGTTAGCGAGAAGAGTTAATAGATTAGTTTTTGAAGATATCATAGGAGATTTTGAAAGTAGAATGCGAGTGCGAGAATGTTACATGATTGATGATTGATTTGTAGTTTAATTACAGTGTGGAGTTTGCAGTAAATGGAATTGGTTCAGTAAGTTTCATTTTCAAGATTGTTTATTTGCGAGAAAATGTATTTTCATTCCAGTACCTAGTTTATCATTACAAAGGAACATATTTATACTCTGACCATTGAGCTGAGCCAATACGCAGTACAGCTCGCGTTTGCGACTCCCGGATTGATAATTAATATTGAGAGGTTTAATCCGACAATTAAGCCACCCAACAATCATTATCAGGGCACTCATAGGATCGATGACCGAGCTTGTTACAAGTGTAACATAAATAGACTAAGTCTCTGCCTCTACCTCTACCTCTACCTCGCTGGTAGGATCTTCCACCTCAAGGTTCATGTCCTTTCGCTGCTTGATCCTGCTAGTTAGAACCACCAGTTTCATCCTTATGCACTGGAGCTTTTCCTCTTCCAGTGATTTTTCCCCTTCCTTTGGAAGCTTCTTTTCCTCTGTCAAAGCCTTTCTTCCTGCCTACCTTTTCTTCTTCTCTCAGAGCATACTAATAAGGTTCTTCTATGGCACTAGGAGATAGCATACTCATCTCCTCTTGAATGTCCATTATCAACCCATTGATGTATCTGGGTGACTTTTAAGAAGTGTATTCTAATTAGCCTGCTCTCAGTTTCACCTTATAAAACTCCTATGTATACTCTCTTATAGTCAGCAACCTTTGTCTAAGGTTTTTCATCTGTCTATAAAGACCCAGTTGATAATCCTTGGGTAGGAACTTCTCTCTCATCTTGGCAACCATTCTGTCCCAAATCTAATGACTACCTTATTCCGCTTCTTCCTCTCTGACTGTACACTATCCCACCATAGTGCTGCTTGGCCTTTTAATCTGGTAACAACTAGCTTCACCTTCTTGTCCTCCTCAACCTCTTCATAGTCAAAGTACCTGTCTAACTCTCCTATCCAATCTACCAACCCCTCTGCTGATAGATTCCCATCATAGGTGGACAAGGATGGTCTTTGTATAGAGCTGGAACCTAACACATGCGTCAGCATCTTCATCTCATCACTCTTGGGAGCTACTTCCTCTTCTTGTTTATTTCCCTCTTCTTTAGGGTCACTCACATCCCCTAGGTCTGGTTCTCAATGTCTACCCAACTCCATGGCCTCCATCCTAGCCTGCATGACTCTCATCTGCTCCATTAACTCAGCATTTGCAGCAGGTATACCTCTACGACTTGCTCTTACTCCTCTCATCCTTACAAAATTTTCTTGATTTAATCTTCTACTCAAGAACTCAACTCACAATTTCAAGAAAATAAGAATTTCAAGATTTTGCAGAAATATAACTTACCCAGTCAATATTTTCGCAGCTCTAATACCAAAATTAGTGCTGAGATGAATGGACAGTACAAGAGCCACCTAGGATTTATTGTGGCTTTAATTCCTACTTGGTGTGACTATAACCTACAATCCAATCCAGAACCTGATCCAGGTGAATATTGGTGGTGACCTGCCTATTAGACTTGGGGCCCCACCATTGTCTCTTTCAGTATAGCAACATTTGGCTTGGGTTAGTTAGAGATGTGCCCTCCCACCCCAAGCTATGTAGGCACCTTCTACTTCATCAACAATCAGCATCACGGTTATGGGTCAACCACACAAAATCCTTCTCATCGAAGTCCATTTTCCAGGCCGCACACTATTAGTAACACAGTTGGTCACAAGCATTATAGGGTATCTCTATCCTCAGATCTTCATTTGTCATGGTTTTGGTTCATCCACAAACCCACACTTTGTCGAAGTCCATTTGCTAGGTCGCACACTGTCAATATCACAGTTGGTCAGAAGCATTACATGGTATCTCTATCCTTAGATCTTCGTTCATCACGGTTATGGGTTAACTACACAAAACCCTTCTCTTCAGTGGCTCTTCATATTCAAAAAAGGCTTCTCAGGAGGGAACTTCACGCAATGGGGACCATTTCTTCCTAAGGGGCGAGGAATGATCACGGTGGATATTGGTGGTCACTCACCTATTCCACTTGGGGCCCCACCATTGTCTCTTTCAGTTTTTCAGTTTCGGCACAACTTACTATTTTTAGCAGTTTTTCGGGTCCTGAACTTCTAGAGCCGTTTTGAGGCACTAAACGACGTTTTTTGGGAAAACAGAGAGCAACATGGGTCCACTAACCAATGTTTCTTGTTCAAAATTTGTAGTCCTCGGATAGATATTTCTAACGAGGTATGGTATGCATCAAACGGAGATCGTATGCCAAAGTTACGCCCATGGGAAGTTGAAACACCAATTTACCCAAACGGGGCCCATAGTTTTGGCGCTTCATCTCCTAGGGTTAGGGTTTTAGCTATTTAGGATTTCCCATTGCTTCTAAATAATAAATAGGCCCTCGAGCCTCATTGTAACTCAGTTCAGAGGCCTGTAGCTGCCACATCTCTTCTCAGAGATAGCTACCAGCACCCTAGCTAGTTTTATTTCCATTCTGCCTGTAAGCAAATTTTAGTTTTTTGATATTAATGAAATGAAGTGTTATTTCCGTTGCATCTTTGTACTTACGGTTATATGTTTATTCTATTGTGTTCCTGCATAAATCTAGATCAAAGCCACAACCTCGTTCCTCTGCGACTATAGAACGGAAAGTTTCAATCCAAAAGGAGCTTGTGGACTTTGGCTCTCCTCTCAAACGGAGTGACGACCCTCTTGTTCTTCTTTTCATTCACGAAATGGGACTTACACTCTAATGAGAATGTATACTCGATTTCCCCCTTCAACTCGACACTTCACTATGGCGATATATCGCAGAGTTTGAGGTCATGATTCTTTGGTTTATTCAGGGTTCCACCACATAAAATGTTGGTACCTAGAACTTGAATACACACACACGCACATGTATGAAGTTTTCCAATATTAGATTAGTAAATATCATTCTAGCAACGGACTAACAAGTGTAGAAAACCTTCTTCTTATACAGGTTTGATATTTCAACACAAAACTACCTCAAACTAGTGATCTTCTTCCAAGAATGAGACACAGAACATATCACTAAACTCACAAAGACACAATAGATCCTTTCTTCTCTGAACCAATAATATTATTACCAGCTCCAATCGAAATACATAGTCTGTAAGACTTCAATCAAATACTCTCTGGTCTAACTAGACTAAAATTACGAAATTATGCTTTATACAAAATGGTTTAACCCACTTCCTCAGATGAGGGAAACATAAATCTATTTTTTAGACAAATCCCTATATCTTCTGCAATAGAAAACACATATGTTATCTCTATCTACGAATTTCATTCATCGTAATCTATCTCCCTAGATTTCAGGAACCCACTCCTATTAGTAATATATAATCCTAAAGATCAACAACCTTTCTATTTGACTCATCAATCCAGCTATATTGATGCCCCTGCATCACTATTTCACCACTATATATAGGTCCATGTGGCACAATACAATGAAAAATCGGTTCTCATGTACTCTCAAAGACTTATTATATTTCCACAACGAGCCATATCGCGCTGCTTCACACACATATTATTCTACCGTAGGAAATTTCGATTCCTCTGGTTCTTTCAATTCCATCAGTATGATGATCAAAATCAGCCATTCATAGTGAAAGGTTAAATATTTCTCCTAGGCTTCACGACAATCCTCCAAAAAATTGTGAATGTACTCCTTAAAAGCTGCGACCACCACTCTGGAAAATATAGCAGGTGCATTGTTCATTAAAAAAGGCATCATTGTATACTGATATGATCCCCATTCTATAGAAAAGGTGTGTAATATTCCCAAATGGGAAGAGCAGCAATATAATGTAGAATGATGGAAAAATAATGCAGATCTTCATTTATACAACAAGAGGCAAATATGGAGACCTTTCATATGTTATTATAGCAGCAAAATAAGTGCAAGAAATGGCCCATAAAATGCATAACAAGAAAAGCAATTCTCCAATGAAGAAAATCCCTCAATATGAGGTGCTGCAACTATATGTAAAAGATGGAAAACCCATACAGCATTATTGTATTGCCTCTGCAACAACAGTAGATTATATATTAGATCTAGAGCTACTATGTGCATAAAAAGTTGGATCTATATCAGATCCATGCATTATACAAGCTCCTCTATAGAATACCCTTGGGGTTTTTAGCAAAACACCAAGTACATGATGTAGATCTAAGATCTAAGACTGCAGATCTACCGAAAAATACATATCTAGAAAGTTTGGCTAAACTAATATGAACAATAGAATAACCTCCACCAATAGATCTCCAAAGTGAAGGGTAGATCCCCAACACTAGAAAATCCACTCTCCAAATGGTGTGCCAAATCACCCTGCAACTGCACCTACAGAAATAACAGAGATCTGGATCTAAACTGCATTGTAGGGCTCAAAACATGGTTGGCCTGATGCCAAGATCTGAAAATGATTCTCAATGCCTTCAATACAATCCTCCCAATGAAGTAGAAACCTCCTCCACTGAAAAGGAGCACTGTAATGACATAGATCTGAGAGATCTAGTCTCCACTTGTTGCAGCTTGCAAAAACAGGCAAACCCTCAACAAGATCTACACTGTAGTTGAAAGAAGAAGCTTGGCCCTAAGCCAGATAGTGGACAATGCAATACAAACTCTCCCAAGAGCTACTCAATGGGAAGAGGTGGGATTCCCAATCAGGAAGACCCAATGCTAAACAACATTCAATCTCATCTCTAGCAAGAGAAAGATATATGTCTAAACAGACCATATCTTCAGAAAAATATCATATACATCAACCACCTTCTAATTCTGCCATCCCCTTCTTTTTATAAGACAAGACCTTGCAAACCCTAAACCACTTCCAATGAGATTACTTCTTTCACACAAGGCACTTCCATCTAAAACTGCGTTGTCCCTCATTGATGGCCACTCCTCCATGCCAGCGCTATAGACTTGGTCAAGGTTGACCCAGTCAAAATGTTTTAGCCCCTGTTCACACCTTAGGGTGCTTTATTGAGCTGGAAAGATGATCCACTTTCACATGAGAAGTGGTTTTATTCTTCATAAAGAGATTTATGGGTCTCCCTACCCATTTATTCACCTATCTAAGTGACAAAACAAAACTTTAATATTCCAATTAGCTGCAACATAATTTAGGAATATTATAGTCCTCCCCTCCAAAATGTTGCTTGTCCTCAAGAAACTACAAGGATACTGCAAAACCTCCAATGGATATGTCTCCTCCCAAGAATACAAGTTTTCCTTTGGTGGATAAACCAAATAGCTCTCATCATGAAGAAGTGGGAGATATATGGAAAGATTTATATGCTATCCATTGGCCTCCATCAAGCATGAGAGATGATAAATGTTGGGTGCCTCAACCCCAATCAGAAACTCCAATCTCCATGCTATCATCCAAACAAAGTGAGCCATCCTTGGTAGCTTATAGAAAAACTCACCAATCTCGTGCTTATGCAATGTGTAGGGGCTGCATGGCTGAAAACGAGAGATAAATTTAATCAAATCATGTTGTCTCTCTCTCCATCTATGATAGATATGGAACTACTGATCTTGGGCCGTAATAATGTGGTCATTAAGAAGCCAAAATGCAATTGGGTTCTGATGATGCCACTCTTTGGGTCCAAGAATCACTCTTGCCCAATCCCTCCTAAATATAGTGAATAGTCTGTCATCAACATATGGTATCCAAAATAAAAATGGACTATGTGTTATATAGAATGTTGGATAGTGATAATAATCCCTCAAGTGAGACCAGCATTGTTATTCCTTTTTCTGTCTCAAAATATAATATAATAAGTGGCCATCCATCCACTTTCTTACTGCCATAAGCTTCTCAAAAGATTGAAAATAGTATAGGACATTAGGTTTTGGCTGAATATGATTCGAGAAAAACATATCTTGCCCAAATTCCTCCATAAAGTGGTCATCTCCATCATTGAATGTAGTCCCAAAAGGACCATGAAATCCACAAAGAGGTTTGCTCTCTTGTGGAGCAATGTGCTGCACATGCATGGTAAAGGAGTGCACACACATTGTTAGTTGATAAATAAGCATCAGAAGGAAATATTTACCATATATTGTAGACAAGTTGGTGAAAATTTCCATAGATTAACCTTCCCATCTCTCCATCAAAAGGGGAAATGATTGAAACAACCTTGCAAGGTGGTTGCTCTCCTCCTCATACATCAAAAAAGCTACATATCTCCTGATATGTTGGTGCACATCTTCTTTTATACAACCTTGCAAGGTGGTTGCTCTCCTCCTCATACATCAAAAAATCTACATATATCATGATATGTTGGCGCACATCTTCTTTTATATCCTCTCAATAGAATCCCTCCATGATGGTGTGATAAGACTCAATGAAGTCTACATATCCTGAAGAGAGTGCCTCATATGTTTCATGTAGAATCCCCTCCTTGAGCTTGGAGTCTCTAGTCAAGTAGATCTGATCATGGAAATAAATGACTCCATCAACCACTCTATACCTCCCATCTATCACTTTCCCATCAAGAAACTTACATGTGAAGAGGATCTTGGAATATTCCACCAATAGTTGGGACTCCCAATATGGATCTAGGCTTCCCAACAATGACAGTGTTATTGAAATCTGAAATGAAGCACCTGTCACATCATAACTCTCCTCTTTGGCATGCTCAATGCCAAAGCCACATGTTGGAGTACTGTTACCCCACTTTTGTTGCCTCCCTTGCAGCTGATCTTTCCCAAGAAAAGAATGAAGTACATGGAGGTGAACCTACTCTTTAAAGGTATCTCTCCTCCAAAACTTCCATATTTTGGCCAATGCATATAAGAGACTCAATAGCCTCTTGTCATATTCAGAAATATTCCTCATGTGTGGAAGTGTCATTTGCTGCCACAAGGTTATGGAGTAGCCCTTTGACACCATGCTCATGTCATCATAGATTTCTGAATCACCATATTTCAGCGCAAATAACTGAGGGGGAGATTTCAATGTCCATATCAAGAAATTTCTCACCTCTCCTTTGGACCCACCAAAGATTCTCCTCATTGTTCTAGCTCCACCCAAGTCTCCTTAGCCAAATATATCAATGTTGCACCATGTTGAGAGAACTCTTTATTTATATTCCAATCAGGGGGTCTCCCCGGTGGAATGCCTCCATGTAATGAAACATCAAGGCTTAGAGAAGGATGTATATGTGAGTGGACTGATTTGTCCCTTTCCTCACTGCACAAATTATCCAACCTCTTCTATGCATCAATATTCTGAAATAGAGAGGGGTGTGTACTTCTCATCATATGATTATTTTCCTCCCCTTTATCTTCTTCTATATTCAAGATCTCACAATCTTTCAGTGATGGCACATGTTGCACATGGACTGTGCCCTGATCTCCATATGTGAGATTCTTTGGAACTCCTTGCAAGAGTGCAAGGGTTTTTATCTTTTGAGGAAATGCTCCATCTTCCTCTTCATGAGGTACTAGATCTGCTATTGTTGTCATGGTGTTGTTACCTCTTATATTCTCTTCATCATGTATGGAGGTGATCCAGATCTTCGAGGGAGGCCCCCAAGATCTTAAAAATTGAAATGGATCTGAGAAGATGTGCAAAATTAGAATGCAAAAAAAAAAGAAAAACCTACAAAGAAACTTGTTTTATTAAAACAGAGAATAACTATAGAAGCTACATTGTGGTGGAAAATTTGTCCTTTTACAAAGTGAGGCTTGTTATTTATAGCCTTTTTTGGAGTTACAATACCATGGGTAGATACCATAGGTGGATACCATGGGTCAATACCATGGGTAGAAACCACTCACAATACCATGGGTAAATTCCATGTGTGGATGAATAGCATTGGTGGATACATACCATGGGTGAATGAATATCATGGATAGATGTCACTTACAATACCATAGGTGAATAAATACCATGGTTCGATGCCATTTACAATACCATGGGTAAATTCCATGGGTGGATGGATAACATGGGTGGATGAATACCATGGGTGGATGCCATTTTCCATTCGGATCAGGGTGGTACCTCATCATTATCATGAGGCTCTTTGGTTTGATCCTATTTTCAAAAACATACCTTCATGTCTTCCCTTTTTGAAGAGAACTCTTTCTGAAGTGGGTATATTGCCTATAGCAAGGTATTCTACAAGTTTTTAATCCCCTAAATAGTTTTATGAAATGGAGTTGGATTTATAGATCCTTCCAACTCATGCAAAGGTTTTTTTTGTTTATGCTTGGCTAGCTCAATCAAGGAAGTTTCAGAATGTTTTTCATCAAATCTTTTTAATAACCGTCAAGTGAACCTTACATAAGTAGATATATTTGCATATTTTAATGAAGAAGATTTTAAAAACCACCAAGCATAAGCCTTACCTTCAAGGTGCAGTGCTGCTACTCTAATGGCTTCATCTTCTTAAACTTGGTGTTGCTGCAAATAGGTGTTTAACTTCTTCACCCAAGCCCTAGCTAACCATTTAGTTGACCCATCAAAGGAAGATAGAAATAATCTACCAACATCATGCTTCATGAACCTCTTGCCTCCATTGTGGTTTCTAAGTCTTATTTCCTCTTTGATATTGCAAAACCCTTGGAAGTTTAGATGATCTCTAAATATTTGGGTTTGAGATTTATACTCCTTAAGATAGTCACCAAGAGTCTCCTCCTTTGGCACATCTCCTTCCTCCATCTCTCTTGTTATGAGCCTAGGCAAGGTAGAGCGTTGTAGATCTGATGGTGTAGTTGAATTATCACACCCATAATGAGAAAATATGAAGCTTTCTTCATGTACAAGCCCTATTGGAGAATCTCTACATCTCTCCATTCTCATCTCTTTGATGTCTCTGCTAATGCACTGCATAGTTTGAAGAAGAACTTTTGAGAACTCCTTCCCTCCGGATAAGGAATTTTTTCCTTCATCTCTCTCGCATATCTTCTTCTTTCTATGAGAAGCTTCCTTACATGACATAATGGATTTTCAAGATGCACAGGCTATGCCAAGATTATGCTCTGATACCATTGTAATATTCCCAAATGGGAAAAGCAGCAATATAATGCAGAATGATGGAAAAATAACACAGATCATCATTTATACAGCAAGAGGCCAATATGGATACCTTTCATATGTTATTATAGCAGAAAAATAAGTGCAATAAATGGCCCATAAGATGCATAAAAATAAAAGCAAGTCTCCAATGAAGAAAATCCCTCAATATGAGGTGTTGCAACTATATGTAAAAGCTGGAAAACCTTTACAGCATTATTTTATTGCCTCTGCAACAGCAGTAGATTATATCAGATCCACTATGTGCATAAAACATTAGATCTATATCAGATCCATGCACTATACAAGCCCCTCTATAGAACCCCCTTGGGGTTTTAAGCAAAACACCAAGTACAAGATGTAAATCTGAGATCTAAGACTGCAAATCTACGGAATAATACAGATATGGAAAGTATGGCTGAAATAATATGAACAATAGAATAGCCTCCTCCAATAAATCTTCAAAGTGAAGGGTATATCCCAAACACTAGAAAATCCACTCTCTAAATGGTGTGCCAAATCACCGTGCAACTGCACCTACAGAAATAACACAGATCTAGATCTAAACCACGTTGTAGGGATCAAAACATGGTGGGCTTGATGCCAAGTTCTAAAAATGATGATCAATGTCTTCAATACTGTCCTCCCAGTGAAGTAGAAACCTCCTCCACTGAAAAGGAACACTAAAATGGCCAAGATTTGAAAGGTCTAGTATCCACTTGCTGCAACTTGCAAAAACAACCAAACCCTCAACAGGATCTACACTGTATTTGAAAGAAGAAGCTTGGCCCTAAGCCAGATAGTGGACAATGCAATACAAAATCTCCCAAGAGCTACTCAATGGGAAGTGCTGGGATTCCTGATCAGGAACACTCAATGCTAAACAACATTCAATCTCAGCTAAACAATAAAGGAAATATATATGTCAAAACAGACCATATATTCAAAAAAATATCATATACATCAACCACCTTCTAATGCTTCCATTCCCTTCCTTTATAAGACAAGAGCTTTCAAACCCTAAACCACTTCCAATGAGATTACTTCTTTCACACAAGGCACCTCCATCTAAAGCTGTGTTGTCACTCATTGATGGCCACTCCTCCATGACAACACTGTAGATTTGGTCAAGGTTGACCTAGTCAAAATGTTTTAGCCCCTGTTCACACCTTAGGGTGCTTTATTGAGCTGGAAAGATGATCCACTTTTACATGAGAAGTGGTTTTATTCTTCATAAAGATATTTATGGGTCTCCCTACCTATTTATTCACCTATCTAAGTGACAAAAAAAAACTTTAATTTTCCAATTAGCTGCAAGCTAATTTAGGAATATTACGGGTGGTCTTTGTTGCAATCTTCAGGTGAAATTCCAATATGATGATATCTTGAAAATCCATCTATAAATGAATAGGTTTCTTGAACTCCTACATTATACAATACTTCATCTGTGGAAGGGGTGGGAAAAGCATCATGTAAGCATGCGTCGTTAAAATTCGTTAGGTCTACACATATCCTGATCTCTCCTTTTGTCTTATTTTCCTGCACCACTATAGGACTTACCCATTCCGACTCTTCGATAGATTCAATAATGCCTGTTGTTATCATCTTACCTAGTTCTATCTTCACTTCTCCTTGTACTTTTGGTTCAAATTATAAGGTATCTACTTGACTGGCTTCACATTAGATTTCATGGGAATCTTCATGATGCCCAAATCTTCTAATATTCCCTTCATATTTGAAAATTTAGTGGGAAAGAGTTCTTGATATTCATGCAATAATTTCGTGACTTTGCCGACTGTCTCCTTGTCCCAGTAATGTCCTATTGTTGCAAACTTAGGCTCTTCCTTTGTTCACCTTCTTGGTATTTAATGGTTTTGTGATATCTGGCATGTATATCTTTGGTCCATGCACTTCGTGGTTCCCTTATATTTTTAGTATGTTGATGTTTCTGGGGTATTCTTCTTCTTATAGTGCATAATCCATCTGCATATCCCAATTAGGTTTCTTCCATGTCAGTGTGGCTACACCTTCAAATATATTCTCCTTTACTACCTGAAGGGCCAAATCTATGCAAAATTTCTACATTTCCCAAACCATCAAAATAAGGTAGGTTACATACCTCAGATGTCATAAAACGAACTAATTTTCTTATTCTTGCACAACTTTTTGTGGATATTTCGTGCAATCTATTCTGCCAATTTTTCAATTCTTCTAATGAATCTGATGTGTAGGTACTATCATGATCCAAACTCAACTTTCCATCTACAGTAGGGTTAATATAATCTTCTTCCTTGGTTGTTAATTGATATATGTTATCAATGTATGATGCACTATATTCTTCTCTCACTGGCTTTGTATATTTGAATCCTTCTAATGGATCTAAAAGAACAATCACCCTAATATTTATTCCTTCAAATATCATGTTATCACTAAGCTGGAACTAGTTGGCTTGTTCAATGGGAAACCTAGCACAACTATTTCAAACCACTTTGGATTGGAAATTATCCCTTCCAATCAGAGAGGGATCTATCAAAGGAAAAATGAAATACTCAAGATAAAATGTATATTGCATATGGCTAAATATTTTTATGGTTTATGTGATTTTGTAGGTGGTAGTGTGTATGAATTCTACCATTGGGCATGGAGTCAGTTAAAGGAATTCAATTACTAGCATATGCATTCATGGAAGTTGAGGAAAATTGGCTTAAAAAACATAACTTTTACAAAAAAAACATAGCATATGAAGGAAATTGGAGCATACAATTATGAATTCCAAGTAATCATAATACCATGAAGCTGATGACAATATACAAACTTCAAAGAGAAAAATACATAAGCCAACAAGAAATTTCAGGTTTTGAAATACAACTGTTGTAAACTATATATTATCTTAATAGAGAAACCTTATAGAATAACCTCCTCATAACATTCATCAACCTTTTAAAACTCAAAAACTTCCTCATTTATAGAGTTAGGTATATTTTACAATGGTATGCCACCTTGGCTAGACTTTGATACCCTGACCTAGAGACCTAATTCATGTATGATTACATCACATTGAGTTTTAATAGGGACATTTTCTGTTTTGATAGAGTTGGTATTAAAAAAGGATTCTATGACCATTAATAACTCCAAAAAAAACTTAAAAAACGATGCTTGTCATATTTATCGAACCAAACTGACATTTTGAGGTGTTGGCTAGTTGACAAACTAGAGTTAAGCCCTCGTGAACCTGAATTGAGATAGGAGTTGTATTGATCAGCTGTCATCATTTGTTGGCTTGATGAGTTGTGAGGCACATGAAGGTTTACTGATGAGTTGTCCCCTTGAACAAGTGGCATAATAATATGTATGCTCTTATCCTATGATTTATCCACTTCCTCACTGCATTGACTGCCCAAAATCATCAAAAACTCCTAACGCTAGACAAAAATAGAGTACATGTACTTTAGTAGTGAGCTTTCGTAGCAAGTGCCAAAATCCACCCTTTGTATAATATTTAACCTTTATGACTATTCTAGGGTATTCCTTGAGTCTAATGGGATAAACATATTCCTTGAGCCATCTTTTTTGTGAAATTTGTGTTGATGTTTACCCTCATGGAAAGCTACAACACTTTCGTAGCAAATTTCTGTCTCTAAGCCTAGGAGTTGCTACGAAAGTGCCTAGTTTCTTGAGATTTTGCACTTTCTTCCTTCTATCACCTCCAAAAAATTTGTAGAATCCTATACATGCCTGTATAATAGCATAAGCCATAATATAGAGAAAAAAAATGTAATCTTACCATGTTTATGGAGAAACATCATCGTTAACAGTAATGAATTTTAGGCCCCTCTTTAAAATTTTAACTTGTATCATTTGCATTTGTGCTTCTAGGTATTTGGCTTGATCTTGCAACCTTCTTCTCCCTGCCTGCATCCACCTATTTATTTTTCATATATGATTCATCTTCCAGTGTAGAGCTAATTTCCTCTTTAGCATATTTCCTGACCTATCTTCCACTTCAGTGTAAACATCCAGTTGCTTATAAATGTCTTTCTTCAATTCCTCAAAAATAAATTTTGATTGTATTACCTCATTTCTAGCATCCTTTAATTTTTATTGCATAAGGTCTACCTGAGTATATTCTTGTGCATGTTCTTTACCTTTACTTCTCTTCACTAATTCTTCCTTTGTTGGAGGCTCCTCTTGCAATTTTTATTTTGATTGAAACTTTTTCTTTAGTCTCTATTCAGGCATCAATGTTTTCTTAGGCATATTTTGCTTAGACTATTGTAATCTTGTGAATGGTTTTCTAGGCTTTATGATAAACCTTGAGTCTTCTTGCGCAAAGTCCAATTTCTTGGCTCTTTTGTTTTTCTTTTGGGTGACTGTCTCTTTGATCTCAACAGGCTGTACAATAGGACTTTCTTAAATTTGAATTTCCTCTATTATGTCTGTTAATTTTCCTCTTCCCTCAGTTTGAATTCTTGTAACTCTCCCTCGTGTCCTTGTATATGCTTTCATTTTACTTCTTGTAGAGGTATTCTTTGGCACTACAGTCTTCTGCACTTGTTCAACCTCCAGCTCCATAGGTTGCATCTCTACCTCATGGTCAACCACAGGTTCTACTTCATATTTCTTGTCTTTCCCTGACGGTAGTGGACTTAGATCTTGGTGTTTTCCTAGGGGTGACAACATCAACTTCATAGCCACTTAAAAAAATAAACTAGGTTGCAAACTCCTTCAATATCACTTAAAAAGGCATATCCAGGGGCTTCTTACCTGTAAAGTATAGCAATAATTTGAAGTGGTATTGATATACCATATGGAATATACCCTCATAGGTGAAATAATTCTAAATCACCATAAAAAGCTTAGAAAAATATTCCTTAAGGCATGTTCTAGGGATTCCTGAAGTCATATCTATGCCTCTATGCTCTTCTTTCAAGAATTCATCACAATTCTACAATTTAAGTTTATTTACCTTGAACCATGACTCTCCTGACCTTGGGATCTCAGTGACTTGTGAAATTGTGCCAG
Source organism: Pinus albicaulis (assembly GCA_034641835.2). Lineage (NCBI taxonomy): Eukaryota > Viridiplantae > Streptophyta > Pinopsida > Pinales > Pinaceae > Pinus > Pinus albicaulis. Next base: position 340,471,090 of record CM076569.1, read on the forward strand.
GAGACACAGCAAAATTCAACATGACTACTTTCTATCTTGTTCTTGTGAAATTGATAGCAAAGGATTTTGAAACTTGTCGATGAGAACCCTAAAATTTTTGACAAAATCGGAAGCAGCCCACACTAGAAAATTTTTGTGAGAAGGTGAGGTCTTCTTCAAGCAACCTCACGTCCATGGGCTTGTACCTAAAACAAATACTCCTTTATACTGCTTCTTTTGTGATGCCATGGCTTCAAGATGCGTTGAACAACCCCTTCTTTGACACCTCAAAAAGGTTTTAGAGATAACAAACAGAGCTCCAACACTAATAGAACCTAACCTGAGACAACTAGACAAGCTCCTAGACCTTCAGACCGATACTAAGATACTCAAAGTAGCTCAAGCAACTCACAAGGATGAGAAAGGAGCATATGCAAAATAAGAAATTGAAATGAAGGCATGAAAAGGGAATATGATGATGAAGCAGCTATGATACATGCGTTTAAAAATGATGACAAAAGGGTGCAACGATGAGCCAATATGCTTGGAAAATCCTTTGACTAAAAATTTTATGACACTTTGTACCCTTTTTCCCACAGTTAGCAGAAAAACCGAAATTCGTATCAAATCCTGTGCTTAGGATCGTGAATTTGCTACAGAAATGCCTAGAACTTTCATATAAAATTTTGAACTGTTTAAATTAAATTTGTTGCGAAATTTTATTAAAGTGTTAAATTCACCATAATGATCAGATCGCCTTATGCGTAACAAAATTTTGGATTTTTCTATGACAATGACATCAATAAAAATTAATTATTACCTTTTCAAACTCACTAAAAGACCCTCATACATGCAAAAATTTTGAAAATATCAAATTTAAAAAATCCTATCCAACCCTAAGTGACTTACTCTAATTAACTCAAGACAAAAATAATGGTTATCATGGATAACATATCATTTTCCTCGTATTTAGATTGATGATGGCCAGGTTGTCCATTACCTAATCAATTCCAAGCAAAGCAGGATTAGGATTATATTTTTTGTTAGGTACGATCCCATGGACGTGAGGTTGCTTGAAGAATACCTCACCTTATCACAAGCATTTGCTAGTGTGGGTTGCCTCCGATTTTGTCAAAAATTTTAGGGTTCTCATTGACACGTTTCAAAATCCTTTGCTATCAATTTCACAAGAACAAGATAGAAAGTAGTCATGTTGAATTTTGCTGTGTCTCCTGGCACAATTTCACAAGTCACTGAGATCCCAAGGTCAGGAGAGTCATGGTTCAAGGTAAATAAATTTAGATTGTAGAATTGTGATGAATTCTTGAAAGAAGAGCATAGAGGCATAGATATGACTTCAGGAATCCCTAGAACATGCCTTAAGGAATATTTTTCTAAGCTTTTTATGGTGATTTATAAGTATTTCACCTATGAGGGTATATTCCATATGGTATATCAATACCACTTCAAATTATTGCTATACTTTACAAGTAAGAAGCCCCTGGATATGCCTTTTTAAGTATTACTTCAAAATAAACTAGGGTGCAAACTCCTTCAATATCTACTGTGACACTTGATAGTCTTCCCATAGGAAATATATTTTGTTGATTTGCGAGTCTTAACTGAATATTTTACCATTGTATCCTTGACTTACCCATTATTTCCCATGTCTTATTTGTCAAAACATTAGCATCAGATCCCAAATCCAGAATAACCTGATCCATTTCATATTCTTCAACTTCACACTAAGTCTCATCTTTTTGCCAGATCTCTTCTTTCAATTTACATTGTTAACTGTGCACACCTCAATTCACAGTGTCCCTTTTGATGCACAAGAATTTATCAATTCCTGAAGCCCTTATATAGCGTTTTGATCTATAAATAACTTCATACAACTACGCAAAAAATATCTCAAGTTACCAGCCTGATCTGCTGAATTCTGTTGCACAACTTGATCCCACGTCGCTGCTTGGTTCTGTGTCAAAACTAATATCATGTCGTTGTTACTAGTCCATGGTTGTGAAGTAGAATTCGAAGCTCCTACATCCATAAAAATTTGTTTTGCTTCCACAAACACCTTATTTTCTCTCTAAATATCAAAAACATGAAATTTCTCCATATTCTTTCTAACCCATGCACATATATTTTCAAATTCCTTCTTTCCATATTCTTTATCACTTCTAGTCGCAACTCCACTTCTAGTGACAATATTAACACAAGGTTCATCGGTCCTTCTTTTAGCCTTCATTATTTGGATGTTTTTTGTGGGCTACTATTTTATTTTCTCTTTCATTTTCTCCATGAGTACAAGACACTCTTTAAATACATGATCAATGTATTTTCAATACTTACCTGTCATAGTAGGATTTTTTCAATCTCTTTCAAAATGACCTGCCTGGCCGCAATTGTAGAAAAAATACATGTCATCTTCCTCGACCAGCTCCACCTCCTTGAACTCTTCCTTGATAACCTCCTCTACCACCTTGTTGTCCACTGGCCTCATCTGCATGCTCCTCTTCTGGCATTCTATAATAATCAATGTTGTGCTCCATCATTAGATCATAACTTCGAAAATTATTTTCACCATGTCTTATTGAATTACAAAATTTTCAAAACAATTTCCTTTAGGTCTGCAAATATTTTTGCAACAAATAAAATTCTTCAGAGCGATGTTGTCCTCTAGTTCTACATATCTCACACCACTCACTGGATCTTCAAGTCAACATATCAGGTACTCCACTAGCCATGTAATCTCTGAAAACATGGCACTGTTCCTTAAAATGGCCCTCTGATTTGTATTTTTTACACCACACTTCTTCTCTAACTTCTTTTCCCTTATAGATATCCTGCGATTGCAAGTTCATGTCTTCTAGCTGACACTGAATCTGGTGCATACCTATAGTAGTGTCTCCTATTGGTGAAGCTTTCAACTTCATCGCAATTTCCAAATCTTCGACTTGAGTTGCTATCTTCTGTTGTGTTAACGGAAACCTGATACGTAGCAACAACATAACTATAAACCATTCCTTATGCTGCTCTAGGGGTATGTTGAAACTCACTTGATCCAATAACACCTTAAACCTTTGATCAAGCTCCCAAACAGACTCATTGACTTTCTATTTGATCTCCTTTAACTAAGTAATGAACTGTGATTGAGACTTGGACTTCTTGAACTCCCGTATTAGCGATTTCTTAATATTTGCAAATGTACCATTGTGAGTGGCCGAATACTTCATGTACCATTCCATTTCTCTATCTCGCATCATCATAATGAGCTACATATTCTTTATATATTTATCAGTGATCTGCTTTGGTATCCTTACAACTTGGACTACAAAAAAAAACTTCTCTAGCTTATCTAAACTAGTTCCTCTGAAAGCAAGTAGCTTAATGTCATCATCCTTACCTATTTTTGGGGTGTAACAGGGAGGGGGAAGTGAATGGGGGAAGCAGGGGTAGGGGGAGCAAGAAGACCACAAAAACCTTGAATAATACTAGATTTGGGCTTCGACTAAGTCTCAGGATCGAAGGGGGTATACTGCGGGGTTTCCTAGGAGTTCTCTGGGTAGTTTTATTATTTTTCACCTTCATATTCAATCAACATAGGGATATAATAAGTCTCTATGAAGGTCTTCATATATTCTTTGCAATTTTCTGGTATCTACCCTATACCTTTCTCCACTTCACTTTGTACTGCTTTCTTGCTTAGATTTACTTCTTCCTCCAAACATAACTAAGATATCAGTCCGATTGCATCTGAAAAACTCACTTGTCACAAAAAAGCATCTTAATCCATAGTTTCAAAGAATTCAGATACTTACCTCACAGTCCTTTAAATAATATTTTCTCTGCTTTGTAGGACACAGTCAAGTCTATTGTGAATTCAGTAATAAAACCTCCTAATATGTTATCAATCCAGAAATCAAAAACCCTTGAAATCTTGTTGTTAGAACTCTTGATTTGTTGTATCAACTCAGGATTCCACACTGTATGTTCTTCATTCTTAAATAAATCCTTCCTTTCATTCAACCTTGACACCCACTCATATAATTCACCTGGGAATGATCCAAAGAAAATTTCGTACTGCTCTGTGAAAATATACCTTTTCAACCATGATTCAGATGTCAGATGAGGGTTTATATTCTCTTGATCTACAAATTCTCGTTCCTTCTAAACTATCCAATATTAAATTTCCTTCCTCAATGAGTGCTACGTCCACATATCCCTAAAACAAATCCTAGACCTGACAACGAAACCATTTTTTGGCTTGTTTGGTTTTGACCAATGTTTGATCTATGTTGCGCATCAACAAAACCCTTGATAAACAACCCTTTTCGCACTGACCTACAAGAATATCGCAGTCTCACCCCGAGGTGACTATGGGTGGTTGTAGAACTAGGTTTCTACAGCCTTGAGCGACAACATGATGTGGAAAATATAATGAGATTTTATTATCCTTTTACATACATAAACTGATTGTGAAGTATTAAACCCTTCACTTACTTCACCACATTCAATAGAAAAAATTATACAACATCATAAACTCCACTATTATAACACAAAATTTTAACAACTACTTCGCAACACTAATATTAAGCAAGTAGACAAGAAAAACATAAGAGAAAAATATCTTCAAAAAACTTATTATTTTTTTATTATGATGGATCTTTTAAATGCATTGAACTCTCTGAACTACGCACACATTTGCAGGTGGTCTGCGCACACAATTGTAGATTGTTCCAAATTCTATGTGCACTCAGATGCAAAGCCTTTCCTTCACTACCAATATAGATACAAAACTAGGCTGTAACCATAGAATTTATAATCACATATTTTATACTTATAACATAGCCTTACATCGATTTATATAGTATTACATTATTACAAAACATTGTTCCAAATACCATGGGCTAAGGAAAATAAATGCAAATCTAACCCAAACCCGTTACAAAAGGAGGGGATTTGGCCCACCCTGAAGCCCCCAACATATTGCACAGTATATCAAAAATGTTGTGCTGCACGGTATAATTCACACTCCGCTCCTAAAAATGAAAATATTTGGCCAAGATTGATGCCAAGTTGGGTTTCACCAAACAATATCCAACAAATTTTCCATAATTTCTTCCTACTACGTTATAGAACATTGGCGCCTCAGAGAAACCAGTATCTTATTTTACTCGCATTGTGAGTTACCCAAATTGTATTATTGTAAAAAGGCTAGGAGGACTTATTGCAACTTTTGAGATGCATGTTGGAGATCATACATACTCTCAACTATTTGAAGTCTTGGCAGGAATTGCATGCTTAAAGTTTGATATGGTAAACACTGAGTAGTCAAGGTTTCTTGGTTTTGAGTTGTAAAAAATGGGCTTGTTTTTTTATCATTTGAGGAGTTTAAAGGGATTGTAAATTTCCATGGTACAGTTGCACCATCCATATGATATTTATATGCTCACTACCTTAGTATCATTTCCTTGGAGGAGTATACCATGTACAATATGCATATGGATATATTCTTCCTCTGTAACGTTTTTCCCTGTAGCGTCTTTGTTGAGTGATGTTGTAAAAAATTGTTGATGTATATTAATTGATAGTGTTTTGTGACCATTTTAGTCACTCATCAAAGTTCATCATCAATTCCTATTAAATTTTATAGCTTGAAATATTTAATTAAAGCTCTATTTTATTACAGTTACAACAATCATGCGACTTTTCAAATGTGTTTTTACTCACTAGTATTTTTTGAGTTTTGCAAAAGGCACAAATCTAGTTATGTTGTTGAATAGCCTTTTTTAAGTGGCCCCATTATAGAGTTTTGGACAAGTTCTAATGTTTATTGATCACATTAGAGATTATTCCAACTATAGTGTTTATCCATATTCCATCTCACCAATGTTGATATATTTAATAGCTTGAAATATAAAATGGAGCCCACAAAATACATGATGAAATTTTCCTTACTGTGGATTGGAATCAATGTCAAGTCATAAATTTCTGCAGTGATATTTGTTTGCCTTACCATGGCCTATGCCTTTAATTTTCGGAATAAATATCATGGGATTGGTTTGAGCATGGTCTCTATTGCCTTATAAGTCCAACTTATTTGCATTTGTTTACTTCTTTCAAGTTATGAATTTACTTATTTGTAAGTTTGGGTTTATTTTTTTTTTACTTAAATGATTTTAGATTTATGTTTCAGATTTCTTCTTTGTTGAAGGTCTATGGATAAGTAAAATTGGACATTGAATATAATTTATTGTGTTACAAGGGACAATTTCACTTTATCTGTAATGGTTTTCCAACTATATGGCGCATGGTTATGGTTCATGCCTTCTAACTCTGTACATTTAGTCATGCCGAGGTTATAAAAAATGTTATCATTCTAGTTATGTCATGATTATTGTAAATATTATAATTTTAAATATCTCACCATTAATAGTAAATACTCACAGTTTGTTGATGTACGGAAAATAATGTTTTAGTTAAATTTATATGAGGTGGAATGATGGTAGTTTCTTTCATTTCTTACTAGGTCAGAGCTTCTTCCTTCTTCAGGTTTTTTTTTTTTGGAAAGGAATTGAAGGAATTTAGCCATGGGAAAGGGACCTGGACTGTACTCCGAAATTTGAAAGAAGACCAAAGATATTCTTAACAAGGATTACAATTTCAATCAGAACTTTAGTTTCACTTCCTACACATCCATTGGATTGGCATTTAAATCTACTAGCATTAAGAGAGGAGAGTTTTTTCTAGGACATTTGAACACTCGGCTGAAGAATAATAACATCACAAGTGATATTAAAGTGGATACAAGTTCCAATTTATTTGCAACTGTGAAAATTGATGAACCAGCACTAGGTTTGAACACAATTTTTAACATTACTATACCAGATAAAAGATATGGAAAGGTTGAGCTTCAATATCTGCATGATTATTCACGGGTCAATACAAGAATTGACTTAATACTGTCTCTAATAACACATTTCTCAGGAGTGTTATAGGTCAATTTGGGCATCATTCTCAATGACCTGGTTAACTGGGCATCATCTCCAGGACCAATGAATAAGGGTCTATCATTCCCTATCATTTTAGTTCCTACATGCCCTAAGACAAAGAAAAAGACAAATCTTATAAGACTTTCATCTGTAAAGGTTTCCAAGATTTGAAGTTTATAATATATCATATGAGAGCTCATTAACGATGCCTCTAAAGGGACTAAGTGCGTTTCATATGCAGGTAGCCCCATTCAAGGTTGCTCTGCAAAGCACTTCCCGACATTCACCGGTGCGTTGGTCACATTGGGAGTGAAATTCTCATTGTTCTGGAATCTCCACTTGGCTAATTACTTCTAGAAGACTTCACATGTGTCAAACATCAAATACATGTGTCCATTTGACATCTACGAGATTTGGAACATGTCTTGCCTATTATTGGAAAGTCATTGATTGCAAAACTACCTTCAACTCCTCTATAAATTGAACATAGATCTTAGTGTTTGATAAGGAAGAATTTGAGTACAGAAATGTTGGTGGAATTTCAATTGAGGATTTGATTTGAGTGACATATTGCTGGAGATATCTGCATTGTGATGAGGCTAGGATGTTGCTGGAGATGGTGACACTAAATCAATCACTGGGTTGTAACCTCCCCTTCTATCATTAATAATGATTACCGCTTATCTTTCTGTATATGCATCTGTATAAGCTTTGATTTTCCATATCATGATTTCTTATTTGATGTATATGGTTTATGCTTTTTTGATTTAGCTAAATAACTAGAATAAATGTCTGTATTATTGCTATCTCTTGTTGTTTAGTGTTCATTCTTGCAAGAAATATTTTTCACAGCCAGCTGGAATTTGAAGCTACAACTAAAGCGACAGAAGGAGACTTTGGAAGCGCTTGGACTCCAAGTAAGCTTCTTATTTCATTCTGTGTCTGTTTACCATTAGGAAATATATTCATAAAGTATTTAACCTGTTGTTCTAGATAAGCACATGTCTAGGGAAGAATGTTTTATCTGTAATACATAATTCCGAATAAAAAATTGGCGACTCCATTGGGGAATTTACCCTTCATCCTAGGTGTATTTGCCTCTGATTTTCTTTGTTTATTCACCAAGTAGATTTTACCCATAAAGATTAGGTTTTTGAAATCCAAATTTGCATTAGAAGTATGCTAAACATTTGTGTTTTTCAATGTACACTGCACTCAACGCACTTTTGGATAGGACACAGTGCTTTGCATAGAATTGTCCCCCTTTCAGGCCTGCATTGCAAAGCAGTGTCTCCCTTTAGAGACTGTGTTGCCTCTTGAAACCATCCAAATTCCCTTGAGTTTGTCATTGCAATTTGTTTCAGTTTTTTTCTTCTGTGTTTTGAAAAGCGTGAGCCTCATATTGACCAGTGAACTTATCTACCTCTTCCTCCTTTGAAAGAATAGTTTGTTCAATGTTTGTTTAATGGTTTTTCTTTATCATTGACAAATTAATTTCAAAGTATTTTCATTGTCGCATTAGATCCATTTCCTTCTGAAAAGGAAATTGTCATAAATTCTTTATTTCCTGATAGGATAAATTGTTGTTTAATTCCTCATTTTTCCTTCAAAAGAGAAATTGTTGTTTATATTCCTCATTTCTCAAAAGTAAAAGGCATTTGTTTTTATTGATTTTATGCACTTAATTTCTTTTCTGCATTCATGACATTAAAGGAACTTGAAAATAAAAACCTACATTTGCATGTACTGGATTGTGTGTTTTGCAAAAGGAACAATTAGGAAAGATGCATTTATTTTGTGCTCTTTGATTTGTTTTTTCTCAAATTGATTGCTCTTTCTCTCTAGTAGTTAAGATTTTCATTGAAAAACTAAAAGTGAAATATTTCTTATCATTCTTAGTTTGCATTTTAGGAATTTCCAATACATCATCGTGGTGAACCTTTGAAAGGAAAATTGATAAACAAGATCAACTTAAAATTTATCTCAATTTACCTAAAAAAGCATTGGAACCATAACGATAACATTTAGAAGGTCAAGGCTAGAGACGTGTTTCGACGTCATAAAACATAGAAACTATCGTTAATTGTCTGTGATACATTTCGAGTGTGATACCTCACTCCATATACGTAAGTATATCGTAGCTCGTCCACATACTTTCGGGTATATCGGGCATTGTGACAGTATGAAAAGTATAAAGGGGTGCTCTCACTATGTGGTTTTGCATCAGACAGCGCTAATACGGACTTGGGCCTCCACGTACCTTCGAGTATATTTTGGAGGACACATTTTAGGTGTTATCCATCCATAGTGAACCAAGTCGGTTGCCTTGTAGATTTTGATACACCGAACACAACATTTGGGGAGATTTCTTGCCCATACTTCTTCGTTCGCAAGAGGTATTCTGCAGTTCACAGTTTATTGGTAAACCTTTTGCCTATAATTATCCTTTTATTTTGTTTATTTTGTTTTGGTTAAAATAAATCAGTAATCGTGGAAGAAAAAAATCCTTTCCCCCATGGTTCGTGTAGATTAGCATTGAAACCACCTTTACCACCAGAAGTTACTCCTGGTCGGAGAAGGCGACATCACTCTACCGAATCAAGTACTATCAATACCTCTGGAGAAGCATCATCTTCCCATATACCAGAGTTAGCTCAAGTTGTTTCTACACATCCTGGTTAGTCTACTGTTGTCGAGACGGAGTCTTCACATCTACCCATGGTCATGATCCATCCAATCAATGAGACCATATCTCTTGGACCCAACGTTGTTCAACCAGAAATTGATCCAGATCCTGTCTCTTATTTTCCAGAACATATGAATCACGAAGTTGAACAACCAGAAGTTGTTCCTACCTTGGTCATTCCACAATTTTCTGTAGCCATTGAAACTCCCATATCACACAATCATTATCCTAAAATATACTTTGGGCCTGACAGTGAAATACTTCCACCTGGTTTAATTTCAATTGAATAAATCCCACAAGATGAGAAACCTTTCACTCCAATCCATTTTGGGGAGGACCTTTACCTATACGAGCATTTTCCTCAATCACCATCCTCTGATTTGGTTGATCTTGATCCTATTCAAAGTCTCGTCGATTCAAAAGGGTATACCTTTGGTAAAGTAACCATGCCTGAACCAACGTCTTCGGTTGGGTCATGTGTTCCAATTACGTCAGTACCTGCCCTCGCAACCCCGTCGATGTTTACAACTTCACCAGAGTCATATTTTCATGGTGTCCCTATGGTCCCATCGGGTTATAAATCTTTATCTAGAATTTTCTCTGGTGCATCTTCAAAACCATGGAATTTACCAATGTCATCATCCGGTATTCTAACTGGTAATCCTATAGTGAGTACTGAAAGGTTTGATTCTTTATACACATCATCAGGGCAATATCAAGCCGGTCCTTCTGGGTCTATTCCATCCAGTAACATATCAACTGGACTTCTTGCATTTGGAGAGAAGTATTTTCCGTCTTATTACCCTCCTCATGCTGGGGGGCAACCTTTGATCACCCAATATGATAGTACTCCATCACTTTTTGTCGAATCGAATGTTTTTCATTGGCAACAAACTCTGTCTATACAACAACAAACAGCTGTAAAATCGTATCAACCAATCCAACCTGTTACACCCACATCTTTTCCACTGGTTAATACATCTTTACCCGTGTTACAGAATCAAAATGTTGTACAAAAACCTTTTCAAGTGAATCCTTCAACTCAATACCCTCCAGTATTGGGTCCATAGAATCCAAATCCTTTGGTTAATTTGAAACAACCTGTACCCGGAATCATTTATTTCCAAGTTGTTGGCAATATGATGCAGAGTGTTGTCCTTGATGGCAACCCACTGAATGAAGATGAAGACATGAGATTGTTGGCATGTGTCATCATTGATGGCAACCCACCTGATGAAGTTATTCTTGACCTGATGGACTTGGTAAATGATGTAAATCTGATGTGAAATGATGTTTGTTAAACAATATGATGCTGAGTGTTGTCCTTGAATGGCAACCCACTTGATGAAGATGATGGCAACTTACTTGATGAAGTTATGCTTGATAGAATATGTTCTTGATGAAGCAAATCTGATGTATCTATAGTGAGTACAGAAGAGAATGAAGAAATGAATTCAATATATGATATATCTATGATGAAAAGAGTATGTATCAAGGCATACGTGGATCTGTCTAAGGGAAGTCACGTATGCACGCGGGAAACAACGTTCCAAGTCGCGTATGGGAAAAAGCGCTCATAAAGTGCAAAACCAGGGGTAACCACCATGGTATTGACCCATTGTATTGGGTAATGATTCGTCTAAATGACCCCGTCCAGGAATACCATCGGAAGTAATGTAGTTTTGGGCTCATGGTATTGTTTTGGCTCATGGTATTGAAAAATGGGCTCATGGTATTTTTTTGGCTCATGGTATTGAAAAATGGGCTCATGGTATTGTTTTGGCTCATGGTATCGAAAAAGGGGCTCATGGTATTGAAAAGGGGAAAACCTATTTAAAGAGAAGAAATTCATTTTGTGCAAATCATGAGTGTGGGAGAAAGATGTCTGAGCTTGAATGAATACTTCTCTGTGAAGTATATCTATATGGAAAGGGTAAAGGTTTGATCTGAATCTATGATGCACCTATGAAGAAATGATGAAGTGCAATATCTAGATCTGGAATGTATTTGTATCTACTAGATCTGTTTATGGAAGGCTTAGATCTAAGATGAGGCGAACATCTGTCTGAAGTAAAAGGGTAAATCTGAACTGAATATCTGATCTGAAGAAGTATGTTGCTCTATAATAATTGAAGATCTATACGCTAGTTCACCGCAGAGGAAGCGCGTATATACGCGGCTTCGCTGAAGAGAAAGCGCGTATGCGCAATGAAATATGTACAGAGGTATACATTGGTTTATGTGAATGGAAGCGCGTATATACGCGACATCAGTGAAAGGAAAGCGTGTATGCAAACTAGGGTTTGCTGAAGACAGTGGTAAGAAATGTCTGATCTGTTCTACTGGTTTACTGATATCTGTCAGTGAGTTATATGTATCTGTTTCATGGTTGACTGTGCTTAATTGTATGGAGTGGGTCCAGTCTGAAAATATGATGAAACGTGGCCTGCAAATTTTGTTCTATTGAAGTTGTTGGATCCAGTGTGAAAATTGATGAAACGTGGTCCATAGAGGTGCTGAGGGTTGTAGCTTTCAGCCAGGGGGTGGTAGCTCCCTTCCAGGTGAGGCTGGTAAACGAGATCAGGGGGTCATAGCTCCCTTCTAGGTGAAGCTGGTAAACGAGAGCAGGGGGTCGTAGCTCCCTTCCAAGAGAGGCTGGTAAACGAGTCAGGGGCTTGGAGCTCCCTTCCAGGAGAGGCTGGTAAACGAGCGCAGGTGGATACCTGCATGCTGGTAGAGTCTGCACCAGCACATATGTTGTAAGATGTTTTCTCTATAATAAAATATTGAAGGCTGAGCAACTGCAGCGGTGGTTTTCTCCCGACTTGGGTTTCCACCTAAAAAATCCTGGTGTTCATGTGTGATGCTTTGTGTGATGGTTTATTTTGTTCTTACTGCACATGTTTACTGTTTATAGAACATCTAATGAATGAATGATGGAATGATATAAGTGAAGAACTAATGGCATAATTAGATCTCTGTGTATACACGAGTTTTATGAAGGATATCCGCGTGTATACGCTAGTTGGCTTCAGCAAAGTAGCGTATGGGTTTTAGAGCATGAAAAAGTAAAAAGTTTCAGTTTTCCCTAAATACTGATTCACCCCCCCTCTCAGTATTTTTCCCAACAATTGGTATCAGAGCAGGTTCTTCTGCAGAAGCTTGATCGCTTGAAGGAGATCCGTCGCAATGGGAAGTCAAGAAGGAGTGATGTCTATAAAGCCACCTCTATTCAATGGAAGCAATCTGCTATTCTGGAAGGTACGAACAAAAGAATATCTGCAAAGTCTTGGTGCAGATGTATGGGCAATCGTGGAAGAAGGTTATCAATACTCGGCAAGTATTCCTACTGATGCAGCAGAAAGGAAGAAGTATGAAATCAATGCCAAAGCAGTAAATGTATTATTAGGAAGCATTTCTGAACCAGAATTTTCTAAAGTGATGCAACTACATTCAGCAAAATAAATATGGGACAAAATCATTCTAAGCTATGAAGGAGACACAAAGGTAAAAAGTGCAAAACTCCAAACTCTTAGAATTGAATATGAAAATTTGAAGATGCATAGTGATGAAAGTGTTGCCAGTTTCTTTCTTCATCTAGATGATATTGTAAATCGAATGAGAAATTTGGGTGAAACCATAACTGATACTACTCTGGTGGAAAAGGTCTTAAGATCCTTGACTTCTAAATTTGACTCTAAAGTTTCGGCTATTGAAGAAAGGCAAGACCTGAAAACTCTTTCTATTGTTCAATTGCATGGTATTCTGACTGCTTTTGAAATGAGACAAGGAGGTCCTTCCCAAATCAGAGAAGCTGCTTTTAAGGCATCTACAAAAGGAAAGGAAAAGGAAGTTGTCAAAGAATCCAGCTATATATCCGATGAAGAAGAAGAGAATTTCGTGAGAAAGCTCCAACTAGGTACTGGAAGATTCAAAGGTAAGCTTCCCTTCAAATGTTTTGAATGTGGAAAAGTTGGTCACTATGCTGCTAAATGTCCTTATAAAGAAAAACATGGTAAAGGAAAACAATTTGAAAAGAGGAAGAGTTATTATGAAAATGAAGATGATGATGAAGTGTCCAGTGAAGATGAAGAAGATTCTGACCAAGCTCTACAAGTGCTCATGGAAAAGAAGCAAAAGAAGAAGGTTACTCGAGGAAAGGAGATACCTCAGAAATCATGTATAGCAAAAAATTGAAGAAGATGAAACAGATTCTGACGAAGCTCTACAAGTGCTCATGGCAAAGAGGAAAAAGAAGAAGGCTACTCGAAGCAAGGAGATATCTCAGAAAATTGAAGAAGATGAATCTGATAGTGAGTTGGGCCCTTGTAATCTTCTTTGTGCAAGCAATGGTGTAGAAAGTGAAAGTAAAGTTGTGGATCTAGAACAAGCTATCAAGATCAAAGTTGAAGAACAACAAATGGAAATTGATAAGAAAGATTCTATCTACAAAGAGATGATCTCTCAAATGAAAAATCAAATAGAAATGCTGAATGGACAGGTGGAAAAGTATCAAAGGTTTCATACTTATGCATCCAATCGAATTAAAGAACTAGAAGTAGAAATCAACGATCTAAATGCAGATCTCGAAAAATCAAGCAAGAAGAATGAAGGACTTGAAGCTGTAATCATCTCTCTGCAAGCAGATCTTGAAGCATCAAGTAAGAAGAATGAGGAATCTCTACAACCATTTGAAAAGGAAGGCCTTGAAGCAGAAATCATCTCTCTCAAAGAAGATCTGGAAAAATCAAATAAGAAGAATGAAGAGCTGCAACAAACATGTGAGGAAAACGAAAATTGGTTGAAAGAAGAGATTCTAAATCTGAAGGATCAAGTAGAAGATGGAAGAAGGAAAGAAGAAAGCTTGACGAAGCAATGTCCAGCCTTGGAGGTTGAGGTAAACATTATCAAAGGTAAATTAGAAGAAAAGGATAAACTTTTGAGGCTTCAAGATAGTACTAAAATTTTCGACAATATTCGGAGTAATCAAAGGTCTCCTACTATCAAACTTGGTCTTGGTTTCCATGAAACTGTTAAAGGAGAATCTAGCTCACAAGGAAGTGCCAAAAATTCAGAGGATGTCAATGCAAAACCTGAAGTGTTGAAAGAAACAAAAGGTCAACCAACAACGATGAAATCTCAAAGGAAATCAGTCAATAAAGTTGAATGCTTTAAATGTCATAATTATGGGCATGCTGCAGCAAATTGCAGGAGCAGATCATTTCAGCTTCAATCAAACAGTTCCTACATAGAAAGGTACTCTGGTTTCTTCAAGGGATATTGTTTTTCATGTAACAAGTATGGGCATAAAGCAGCTGATTGTAAAAGGAGGAAGATTAGAAATACTCATTATGATTCTTATGCTTATTTCTCTGGACACATGAGATGTTATTCTTGTAACAAGTATGGACATGTAGAAAAAGAATGCAGGTTGAATAGATATGAGAAATTGGATAACTTCCAGCACAGAAATAGAAAGTTCAAACAAATCTGGAAAAAGATGGAGGACCGATCAGAAACGTAGGGAATTTTGACCCTACTGCAGTCATCCGCTTCTGAAGCTTACTTCTCTGATTGACTGTAGGAATGATGTGGGATACATTATGAGATTTAGTAATGTATCGTCACAGGGGGAGCAATGTATGATGACTCTCATGGTTGATTTGATTTTTCTGGTTATATGTATTTTTGACAGAGCATATGATATGAAGAAGACAGGTACAGGAAGTACAAGTTCAGGGGGAGATGGAGAAATGTGAAAAATTTCTATGCTTCACTTTCCATATGCGGGTTCTATGAACAAAAGTCGCGTATACACGCGAGTTACAGCAGACACAGTCGCGTATGCATTGATGATAAGAGAATTTATGATAGCTGAAGATCTGGAGTAGAGGTTCAGGGGGAGCATCAGTCTGATTGTTAATAACTATATTATTGACTCTGTATCAGCTTAATTTCTCAGTTCTAAATGATGATGATATGATACTTGATGTCTTATGTTGAAGTTTATGGATGAGTCTTGTTTGCTTGTTGAATGAAGAGTATTCGTTGCTGAGATGAAAGTCTTATAATTCAGAGATAAGAACAGATCATGCAGAGATTGTTGCTGATGACTTGCTGTTGAAGGTGTTTCAGATTGAAAAAGTTAAGGAAGAGCACTGGTTCAAGGGGAGCAACAGGTTGAATACTAATGATTGCATTGTTGGCAATATGACTGCTTATTCTTGGTTATTGTGATACTCATGCTTAAATTATGATGACTTGGTACATGGTTTATTATGATGAGATGTTGATCCCTATTTACTGAAAAGTATCTTTTGTGCTCACACATGGATGAGTTGGAAGTCGTTTGATTCAGAAAGAAATTATGTAGAGTTTGTTACTATGGTTGAGATATGTTGCCTACATATGTTACTTCATGTTAAATCTTGAAGATCTTGATGATATTGGACCACATGGATGATTTCTTGACACATATTTGAAGATGTTGTTCTGGGATGATAATCTATCTTGGAAAGATTGTATTGATGCTGCAAAGAATCTGAAGGCTTGGTTACTAATGTGCTTATGCTACAACCGTTGGATGACGCTTGAAGACACAACTACATTGTTCTATCTATCTGTAGTCCAGGAAAGCAGTCAAATATCTCAGAAAGAAGCTGAACACTGTATTTTCCTCACAGAGGATCAGATCTGGTCAAAATATAGAAGATGGCATTGGATACGCGGCTTTCATGAAACACAGTCGCGTATATACGCGAGTTCATGCACAGAAAACCGCGTATGTCTGATTGCTGACATTTTTCTGTTTGAGAGTCAGCTCTCTTAAGCACAGCTGCAGTGCTATTTGGTATCTCTGATACTGTTTGGTATCTCTGGTGGTATTCCAGTTCTCATAATTCTGTTTCTAATGTTTTGATGAAGATGCTTTGATGATTTGTTGGTGAAAGTGTTCAGGATGCACAAACTAAGGGGGAGCCTTAGTCATATGAAAAGGATGCATGGATGCACAAATTCAGGGGGAGCATTAGCTTTGCTGAGCATAATGCATTGTTGGCATTATGATGATTATGAAATACGTTCTCTTTCTTGAGGATTTTCTGGTGTTGGTCTTAAAAGTCATATAAAAGGTCTTGTTGAGACCCATGGGGTAAAATTGTAATATTCAGTCATGTAAGGACTTGTCAAACTTGTAAACCCACTTGGTTGGGTAGCTGTGTCAAAATTTTGTAAACCCACTTGGTTGGGTAGCTGAGTTGAAAAATGCAAACCCACTTGGTTGGGTACTTGAGTCTTATACGTAAATCCACTTGGTTGGATATTTGATGTAAGTATGAGTCTTTGGTGATAGGAAGTTCATAGAGTCATGTACTTCATTGAAAAATATGTTTGAAGATTTAGCATGAACTTAGGGGGAGCTTGGTCACTTCAGTATACATCAGATATGTAGAACGCTTCTTCTACATGAGGAGAAAAGGGGGAGAGTGTGTTGATAGCTCCTGGTAGATCCGCCCTTTGCCCTTGATGTCAAAGGGGGAGAGTGACATGGTGTTTGAATGAAGAGAAATAATGGTGTCAAGAATGGTGAGAGTGACATGGTGTCATTGTATTCTTAATGTACCTATCTGTTGTGATGATCAAACACCATTGTGGTTGCCATCAAGTCCAAAGGGGGAGATTGTTGGCAATATGATGCAGAGTGTTGTCCTTGATGGCAACCCACTGAATGAAGATGAAGACATGAGATTATTGGCATGTGTCATCCTTGATGGCAACCCACCTGATGAAGTTATTCTTGACCTGATGGACTTGGTAAATGATGTAAATCTGATGTGAAATGATGTTTGTTAAACAACATGATGCTGAGTGTTGTCCTTGAATGGCAACCCACTTGATGAATATGATGGCAACTTACTTGATGAAGTTATGCTTGATAGAATATGTTCTTGATGAAGTAAATCTAATGTATCTACAGTGAGTACAGAAGAGAATGAAGAAAGGAATTCAATATATGCTAGATCTATGATGAAAAGAGTATGTCTCAAGGCATACGCGGATCTGTCTAAGGGAAGTCGCGTATGCACGCGGGAAACAACGTTCCAAGTCGCGTATGGGCAAAAGCGCTCATAAAGTGCAAAACCAGGGGTAACCACCATGGTATTGACCCATTTTAGGGGTAACCAGGGGTGTATACGCTAGTTGGCTTCAACAAAGTAGCATATGGGTTTTAGAGCATGAAAAAGTAAAAAGTTTCAGCTTTTGTCTCTAAAAACCGATTTCTCCACCCCCCCCCCCACAAGATCCTTCCCCAACATGATAGCCACAAATAGGTTATACATATCCTCAACTGAATCCAAGTTATCCTAATTTGGGTTATAGCATTGGTGAACAAACCCCTTGGCAGCCTCAGGCACAAATGCCACAAACTTCATTTCAACAATTATCATATCTAGGTTTTGGTCAACAGACACCTCAGGTGTTTTCTTTTCAAAACAACCTCTATCTGGGTTACCAGCAGCAGATTCCTTATGCTGGTGCTCAAAGACCTATTTCTCAAGCAATTCCATCATACCTTGGCTATGCTCAACCTGACCTTAATCGACAGTTTCCCTTTGTTGCAACTTTAGAGTTAGCAGATTTAAATCGGCTAACCAATGATCCAATCAACTATGCTCCTTGGTGGTCAGCGATACCTCACAAATTACCCTTGGATATTCCTAAGTTTAATGGAAACCCTGGGTAAGAGCCGTCGACTCATGTCATGACTTATCATTTGTGGTGTTCATCAAACTCCCTGAATGATGATTCTGTTCGACTATGTCTTTTCCAACATACATTCACAGGTCCGGCTACAAAATATTACATTGATTTACCTAGAGCTTCTTTTGATAATTTCACTGCCCTAGCTACTGTCTTTTTGACTCGCTTCTAGTTACCCATACGATATGAAACTAGAATGGAACTCTTGAATAATTTCAAACACACTAACGCTACTCACATTTCTGATCATATTCATGAGTGGCGTCGTCGTCGTAGAATGGTTAAGACATTTTTTCCTGATCAGCTTCTTGCTGAGTGGTTCATTAAGTCCCTGTTACATCTATAACTGAGGATGTGGCTAAGGGTGGCGTCTTCACTGAGGAGCAGGTTATTGCTTGTGCCCAATATTTAGACTTGATTTATAATCAGTCTGGCATAATCTGTAATGAGGAACATTTTTTTAAGGATTTTCCTCACCACACTGAATTGTAAAAAATCATTAAGACTTCCCATGCGTCAGCTGTGTTGACAGACCCATTTCCAAATGCGGGGACAAATTTGGTTGCTACGGATCCAGCTTCTAGTTCCCAAGTGCTAATTTTATCAGTCACAAAACCTTCAACATATATTTTGGTGTCAACACGTAATAAAGACTATGGTAGTCATGCCACTGATCAACCTACTACCTCAACTATGAATCTGTCTATGGAAACAGTACCGCCAACTGCTATTCCTGAATTGACAATTAAACCACCAAAGGGAGTCATTCATAAATCAACATATAATCCTCGACCAAGTGCTGCACAAAATTATAATATAGTTGAAGATTTGGCTCAATCCCCTTCAGCTATGTCTGCTCTTGAGGTATTACAAAATTGTCCCTCCCAAAAACAAGCTTTATTTTTTGCTATTGGTGGAATTGATCCAACTGATTCCAATCTCGTCATCTTTAATCATAAGGGTTGTGTGCCGCAACTACCAGCAGAATTGGAATTATCCATACAAGTAAATGTTCTCAATGGCCTTGTTCATCATACTATTATTGATGAGGGAGCATCTACATGCATTATGTCTCTAAATTGTTGGAAGTCACTAGGCTTTCCGCGCTTATCACAATCATCAACGACGTTGAAGGCTTTTGATGGATTTACATATAAGCCTTGTGGTATTATTAATAACTTGCATGCTGAACTAGGGGGAAAAATAGTGAATGTTGATGTCGAAGTTGTTGACGGACCCTTCGACTACAATATTCTACTTGGAAGGCCATGGGTATATGCTATGACTGCAATTGTTTCTACATATTTTCGAATGATTCCCTTCCCATATAAAGGTACTATCACAATAATTAATTAACTATCCTTATTTCCTTCGCTTCACAAGTAACTAGAAGCATTTTGTTCATTCACATACCCCAACTAGAAATTTAGAACATTTGTGTAGGACTCTTAAAGGATTCCACTCTCATGGGAACCTTTGCATTACCACTGCCTGCGACATCAGCAGAAATTGCAAGTATAGGGACATGCTACATGATCTCTTCCACTCCATCTAGCTTAAGGAAGAGTATGGATGATTCTAAAATTGTTATGTTGAATGAGTTTTTGCCACCTAGCCCCATTGAGTTGGCATAGCAATCAATCTATCGAGATTGGGCAGCGAATCCGAAATCAGCGTTGTCAGTTATTTGGGTTGATCGTTCCTTAGATTTTGGTACTCCCTCTGATCCTTTTTCCTCAATGTTCTTGATAGATGAGAATATTTTGGAAGCTATGATGTCAGAAGGAGAACCATGGGAAGATTATCATCATCATTCCCATCTTCCTCGGTATGAAGAAAACCATCTTAGTGAACTATATCACCCATCAATCAAAAATTTCTTTTTGAATTATTTACCAATTAATGCAATCGATTCCGACCAAAATTTGTCAAATATTGAAGAAACCATTTCTATTGATATATCGACCAAAACTGGCATTGTAGAAAATATTCATGTCCGTGTATCTTGTTCTCCATCAGAACTTAAATCATATCGTTCTCTATTTCGTGAATTATGTGATTTATTTGCTTGGTCTTATGAGGAAATTCCAGGCATAGATATTAATATCATTGAACACACTATTAATATGTATCCTGATGTCAAACCGATGCATCAGCACCTTCATCCTGTTCATCCAAAGAAGGCTGCTGCCATCAAAGCAGAAGTTGAAAAACTTTTGTGTGCTGGTTTCATTTACCCTATTCCGCTAATTGAGTGGGTTTCCAATATTGTTCTTGTCATGAAAAAACAAGGAACCAATAGAGTGCGCGTTGATTATCGGGACGTCAAAATTGCTTGTCCAAAAGACAACTATCCTACTCCCTTTATCGACTAGATTATTGACGACTGTGATGGATGCGAAATCTTTTCATTCATGGATGGATTTTTCGGCTACAATCAAATCAATATCCTCCTAGAGGATCAACATAAGACAAAATTCATTTGTCCCTAGGGTACATTCGCTTATAGGAAACTTCTGTTTGGTTTAAAGAACGTTGGTACAACTTTTCAGAGAGCAATGGATTATGCTTTCAATGACATCAAGCACATTGTTCAACCTTATCTAGATTATTTACCTACACATTCACGAAATCAGACTGATCACCCGATACATTTGAGAGCCATATTTTTACGATTCCGACAGTACAAAATTTGCCCCAATCCACATAAATGTGTGTTTTGTGTTGGTTCTGGTCATTTGCTTGGATTCATCGTCTCAAAAGAAGGATTTCGAATCGACTCATTCAAGGTTCAGGCCATTCTTGATTTTCCCGCGCCATCAACTTTACTTTAGATACAGAAAAAGGAAAGGCTAACTTCTTAAGGAGGTTAATACCCAACTACGCCGAAATGGCTAAAGGATTTACTAGGATTTTGAAAAAAGGGGTTCCCTTCCATTGGGACCAAGTTTTGCAAGCTTCTTTTGATGCTGTTAAGGATACTCTTGTCCAGGTGTCATTAATGTATCCCCCTAATTATCAAAATGAGTATTTCCTATATATCACTGTGGCATAAACAACCATTGCTATGGTATTGGTCCAAGTAGAAGATGGGATAGAACATCCAATATATTATTTGAGTCATAATCTCAATGATACAGAAGTTAAGTATTCATATGTAGAAAAAATTGCCTTGGAAGTTGTTCAAGTTGTTCACATATTTCGCCACTATATCCTGCTCTGCAAAACTACTATAGTTTTGGATTGCAACCCCATGAATTATATCTTATCACGTCAATTTCTAGGGGGAAAATATTCAAAATGGATTATCATTTTGCAGGAATTTGATTTGGAATTTATCAAATCCAAGTCAAAGAAGTCTTTAAATTTGGCTGAAATTCTCTGTGACCTTACCTCTGATAGTACTGCAACTACGTCAGAACCATCAATTCCTGAAAAGACTCTATTTCTGATTGGATAATCTGATCCTTGGTATGGATATTTCATCATTTATCTCCAAACTCAAACTTTTCGACCTGATACCTCTCACTCTGAATAGCGATGTATTCGATACCAAGCAAAAGATTATCTAATCGTCGATGATACACTTTATCGTCATGGTGTTGATACCATTTTAATAAGGTGCCTCACTTATGTGGAGGCCGAGAAGGTTTTAAATGATTGTCATGCTGGGGCTTGTGGTGGAAATTTATCAGGATACGCTACTGCGCAGAAGATACTCTGATCCGGTTACTTTTGGCCTACCATATTTCACGACTGTATTATCGCAGTTAGAATTTTTCATGCATGCCAGATCTTTGATCGTAAAATCCACATACCGCCAATGCCAATGCATCCTGCTGTATCTATGGGAAGATTTTCAAAATGGGGTATTGAATTCATGACCTGTAACCCTCGTTTGTCAGGGGGGAATGGTTATATTATTGTCCCAGTAGACTACTTTACCAAATGGGCCGAAGCGATGCCTACATTCAACTTCACGTGACAGACAACTGCATTGTTTTTCTTTAATCATGTTATTACACGGTTTGGGGTCCCACAGGCTATAGTTACAGATCATGGGAAGCATTTTTGCAACCACATGATGGTTGAATTGACTGCCAAGTTAGGATTGTCACATGATAATTCTACTCCTTATTATCCACAATCAAATGGACAAGTTGAGGCTATCAAAATTATTCTTAAACGTATGCTTCAATGAATTATAGGAGTTTTTAAAAGAAACTGGCATTTGATCCTGTACTCTGCCTTGTGGGCATATTGAACCTCGGTGAGAAACGCAACTAGATTTACTCCTTTTCAATTGGTGTATGGTATGGAAGCTATCTTACCAATCCAATGTGAAATATCGTCGTTAAAACTCACAATCGACTTGTTACTTGACACCTCAGAAGAAGAAGTGCATCTCCTTAACCTCATCCATCTTGATGAAACGCGTCGTGAAGCCCAATTGGCCAATGAAGCGCATAAGAAACGTATAAAGGTGCAATATGACAAAAATTATCTAGCCTCACATTTTCTCAAAGGGTGACTTGGTCCTTATTTATGATTAAGAAGTTGATGTAATAGGTACGAGAAAGTTTGAGCCATTATGGCATGGCCCCTATATTGTCAAAAGAGTTCTTGTTAAGGGTGGCTATGAG
Source organism: Pinus albicaulis (assembly GCA_034641835.2). NCBI lineage: Eukaryota > Viridiplantae > Streptophyta > Pinopsida > Pinales > Pinaceae > Pinus > Pinus albicaulis. The sequence continues at coordinate 340,494,153 of CM076569.1, forward strand.
TTGGTTGATTATGATGGCATTCTGTTAGCGCAGCCTAGAAATGGGTTGTATCTGAAACTTTACTATGCTTAATCATGAGCATAGTTATTTTTTGTATTATATTGTATATATATGATGTTGATTTGCATTCACTATCTTAGTTTGTTTTTAGAGTTTTCTTGATGTTAGTAATCCGCTTTACACTTTATCGCAAATGTTTGAATCTTCGGAACCTTTTGTTGGATGTGTTGATGGTGTTAGTCATAGTACGCAGAATCTATCCTCGGCAGCGTGGGCCATTTTCGCTCCGAACGGTGAGTTGGTGAGTTTTCAATGGATTTTTATTGGTATATTGATGAACAATATCACTAAGTAGAGTGCGTTGATTGAACTTCTCTCTCATGCCATTTCATTTGGTATTAACCACATAATCATAAGGTTAGACTCACAACTTGTGGTATTACGACTTACTAGTGTTTATACTGTTAGGAATCCAACACTGCATCTTTTGTTCCTAAGAGTTCGACTTTTGGAAAGACATTTTCATTTTATTCAATATCAACACATTTCCAGAAATTTGAGCACATTAACTTATTCATTGGCTAATCAAGTTTTAGAGAGACATTTGCAACATATGTAAAGAAAACATTCACATCATTGAATAGTGTTAGAAAATTATATATTATGGAGCAATGCAACACATAAATATGCGGAAAATACAAGCACAAAAAACACATAAAACCAGAGAGACACAGATATACGTGGTTCACCCAGTTTGGGCTACATCCACCACGAATAGCTAGTCCTTCCTTTCTATTATCCAGCAAAATGAAGAGAAAAAAACCTACAACAGATCCACTGTAATATCTTATGTTGTCTCTCACAGTCTCTATATCTATTTCCCGCTAAGAGAATACACATATAATACCCAGCCGCAATACAATACCCTAATACAAAGAGAGGGGTTTCCTTCTAGGGAAAAAAACCATAAACTAAACATAAATTTTACCGTCAGATCATCCACCTAATGAACAGCCCAGATTGACTAGAAATTACTATACTTTTACAAGGAAATTTTACATATGTTTTTAGCTTTGGGGGTGCTGCCCCTGAAACCCCCGCTGGGGGACAGCTGGCCCCCGGACCCCCCAGCCAGGGGATCAGCCCCCCCGGACCCCGCGCGGGGGACAAGTCCCCCCCGTACCCCCCCCCCCGCTGTAAGGGTGTACAGTTTTCCTGGGGTATACATCCAGCTAAAACAAGGATCTCTGAATCAGGATGAAAATCAGGCTCCACACCCAACAATCTCCCACTTAGAGACTGATTGTAGCAACTCCATCGCTATTTCATTTGCTGGAAAATGACTCCTCTTTGGACCTGGTTGTTTCTCATCTTCATAATCATCCTTGAAGACCAATTGAAACTGAGCACATTCTCAGTTTCTCTTTGGTTACAACTTTTGTTAGCATATCTGCATGATTCTGGCTGTGTGTATCTTTTCCAGCTTCAACTCTCCATCTTCCAATACTGACCGTATGAAATGGTACTTGAGATGTATATTTTTAGTCCTGGAATGAAATCTTGAGTTCTTTGCAAGATGAATGGCACTTTGGCTATCACTGTATAACGTGCCCATATCATGCTTATTACCCAATTCACCCATAAACCTTTGTAACCAAATCATTTCTTTACTAGCCTCTATAGCAGCAACATACTATGCTTATGTTGTTGAAAGTGCAACAACACTTTGGATTTTTGAAACCCAACTGACAGTTGTTCCACCTACAGTAAATACCTATCCTGTAGTGCTCCTCCTGTTATCTCTGTCACCTGCCATATCTGCATCAACATATCCCTGTAGAGAAATGTTTGAACCACCAAAGCATAATACTTGATTTGTGGTACCTCTCAAATATCTAAGAATCCATTTTACTGCCATCCAATGTTATTTTCATGGATTATTCATGTACCTGCTTACAACTCCCACTGCATGTGCAATATCAGGCCTTGTGCAGACCATTGCATACATTAAGCTTCCAACTGCTGATGCATATGGAACTTTAGACATATAATCCATGTCTTCTTGGGTCTTTGGGCACATCTCCTTACTAAGTTTGAAATTGCTAGCAAAAGGTGTACTAACTGGTTTTGCATTCTGCATATTAAATCTTTTCAACACCTTTTCTATGTACTCATTCTGAGACAGTGTTAATTTTCGATTTTTCCTATCTCTGGTTATTCTCATACCAAGGATCTGTTTTGCAGCTCCCAAATCCTTCATTGCAAATGAATTTGCCAATTTTTGTTTGAGCACATTTATTTCCTACATGTTAGACCCTGCAACAAGCATTTCATCTACATACAATAACAATATAATATAGCTGCCATCATTTTTCTTTTTCAGATAAACACAATGATCAGAGTGACATCTAGTATAACCTTGTTCAGACATAAACTTGTCAAATTTTAGATACCACTGCCTTGGAGCCTGTTTTAAGCCATACAAGCTCTTCTTTAACCTACACACCAATTTTTCTTTCCCTTTTACCTCATATCCTTCTGGTTGTTGCATGTATATCTCTTCCTCCAAATCTCCATGGAGAAATGTTGTCTTTACGTCTAACTATTCAAGATGTAAATCTTCCACTGCTACAAGACTTAAGATAGTTCTGATTGAAGTCATCTTAACAATAGGAGAAAATATTTCATCAAAATCAATACCTTTCTTCTGTGAAAACCCCTTCACCAAAAGTCTAGCTTTGTACCTCTGTTTTCCTCCATCTTCTTCCTTCAGCTTGTAAACCCATTTATTCTGCAATGTAGTTTTACCTGCAGGCAACCTGACTAAGTCCTAAGTCTAGTTATGCATTAAGGAGTCCATCTCTTCTTCCATGACTAGCTCCCACTTCTTCCTGCTTTCAACCTGCATTGCTTCTTCATAACATTCGGGTTCACCAGAATCAGTCAATAATAAATAATATAATGAAGGAGAGTATCGTTCAGGGGGTCTACTTATCCTGGTAGATCTTCTAACACCACTTTCAGGTGTTTGAGGTGTCTGTTGCTGTTGTGGTGGTTGTTGCTGCTGTGGTTGTTGATTATTATTATTTTCAGGCACCTTTACTTTTTCAGTTATCTCATCAAGAACCGTGTATTCCTTGCTTTCTTTTTCCTGTTTCTTTTCCTACAACTGATTCTTATACAAGACCTTTTCATTGAATATTACATCTCTGCTCCTAATTATTTTGTGATTTTCATAATCATATAAGCGATAACCAAAATCATTAACACTGTCCAGTCAGCTGTACATTTTGTTGGATTGCATTTCAAGCTTTGTTCTGTTTTCTTTATTAATATGGACAAAGGCCTCACAACCAAAAGGCTTTAAAAAAGAGTAGTTTACCTTTTTACCTGTCCATGCTTCCTCTGGAATACCACCATCCAAGGAACTTGAAGGCCCTCTGTTGATTAGATAAACAGCAGTATCTACAGCATCTGCCCAAAATTGTAAAGGCAATCCTGCATGCAATCTCATGCACCTTGCACGCTCCATGATTGTTCTGTTCATCCTTTCTGACACACCATTTTCTTGTGGTGTTCTTGGAACTGTCTTCTTTCTACGAATTCCATGCTCTGAACAGTACCTATCAAACTCTTTGCTGCAATATTCACCTCCATTGTTTGATCTGAGACACTTCAACTTCTTTCCTGTCTCAATCTCAACCAAAGCTTTCCATTTCTTGAAAGTATCAAATACATCAAATTTATTTTGAATACAATAAATCCATGTTTTTCTAGTTGCATCATCAATAAAAGTAACATAATAATGAGAGCCACCGAGAGATGATACCTGAGCAGGTCCCCATACATCTGTATGCACAAGCTCCAATTTTTCGCTCTTCTTTTCTTTCCCAACTCCGAGAAATCTGACTCTCTTCTGTTTTCCATAAATGCAATTCTCACAGAAATCCAAATCAACATTCTTCAAACCTGGCAACAAATTTCTTGAGTGAAGAATCTTCATTCCCTTCTCACTCATGTGTCCTAGCCTATGATGCCATAATGCTGCATCTGCTCCTTTGGAAGTTAAAGCATTAACAGAGTTAGAAATACCATTGCATAAATACAATGTACCAACCTTTTCACCTTTCGCTATTACCAGGGCTCCTTTGGTGACCTTCCAAGTTTTATCTGTGAAAGTTGTCACACAACCTTCACTACCTAACTGCCCTGTTGAAATCAGATTTTTCTTCAGATATGGAACATGCCTTACCTCCTTTAGTAGCCATTGGTTTCCATTTTTTTGTTTTACAAGAACCTTACCCATTCCAACAATTTTACAGGGTTTATCATCACCCAAACAAACTTGTCCAAAATCTCCTTGAACATAGTCATGAAAATACTTCTTATCAGGTGTGTCATGGAATGAAGCCCCTAAATCTACAACCCAAGAATCAGTAACATTTTCAAAAGAAAGGATCAAAGCATCTTGTAACACATCACCTGTCACATTTGCTTCATGATTTTTTTCTTGTTGCGCATCTCCTTCTTTTCCCTTCCGAGATCTATAGTCTTTCTTTAGGTGTCCTTTCTTTCCGCATTTCCAGCACACTAACCCCGATCTGGACTTGGATATGCCTTTTCTTGATTTACTGCGATATCCTGAGCTCTTTCCTCTTTCCATTCTCCTTCCCCTACACTCTGCACTCAAAGCATTACCCGATGTCTCACCGGAGCTTTTCCGTCACATTTCCTCGCTAAGGATAGCACTGACAACATCATCAAACATTAAAGTACTAGATCCAGAGACAGTTACTGATCGCCATTACTAAACCATTCCAACTCTCTGGAAATGAGCACAAGAATAACAGAGCTCTAACTTCATCATCAGAATTTACCCCTATAGAACTTAACTGACTGCTAACTGTATTAAAATCATTTAAATGGTCTACAACAGATCCACCTTCCGACATCTTCATATTAAATAGTCGTTTCATAAGAAATACCTTGTTTGAGGCCGAGGGATTTTCATATAGTTTCTCCAACATCTACATCAAACCCTCTGTTGTTGTTTCCTTCGAAATATTGAAGGTAGCTGATGCCGCAAGGCACAACTGTACTGTTCTGAGTGTCTTTCTATCGAGAATATTCCATTACGCATCTGTCATGGCCGTCGACTTCTTTGTTTTTTCCGCTCAATGGTAGGTACAGATATTTCTGATATAGATAATCTTCCATCTGCATCTTCCACAGCGGGAAGTTTTGGCCGTTAAATTTATCGACCCTAAACTTACCATCTTCCGCCGTTGCTCCCACTCGAACCGGGAACCCTTCTTTCCTGTGAGTTTATCAGCCAAATGTACCTTCAGCTCTGATACCAGTTGCTAGAAAATTATATATTATGGAGCAATGCAACACATTAAATATGCGAAATATAGAAGCACACAAAAAACATAAATCCAGAGAGACACAGATATACGTGGTTCACACAGTTTAGGCTATTTCCAACCCGAACAGCTAGTCCTTCCTTTCTATTGTCCAGCAAGATGAAGAGACAAAAACCTACAGCAGATCCACTTTAATATCCTTTGCTCTCTCTCACAGTCTCTCTATCTATTTCCCACTCAGAAAATACACATATAATACCCAGCCACAATACAATACCCTCATACAAAGAGAGGGGTTGCCTTCTAAGGAAAAAAACCCTAAACTAAACATAACTTCTACCGTCAGATCATCCGCCTAACGAACGGCCTAGATTGACTAGCAATTACTATACTTTTACAAGGCAATTTTACATCTGTTTTTAGCTTCGGGGGTGTTGCCCCCAAAACCCCCGCTGGCCCCCGGACCCCCAACAGGGGGGTCAGCCTCCCCAAGACCCCGCATGGGGGAAAAGTCCCCCCCCGCACCCCCCCGCTCAAGGGTGTACAGTTTTCCTGGGGTATACATGCAGCTAAAACAAGGATCTCTGAATCAGGATGAAAATCAGGCTCCACACCCAACAAATAGGATTGCACAATAAACATAGGAAAACATTGAACTCATATAGATAGATAGTTATAGGTTTTTGCAAAATTTGTGCCCAAGACACATTGGTCATCTGACCTCAAAATGTATGCAAAATGTCAAAATTAAACTATTGGTGTTCATGATAACATGCTATATATCTAGCTATCCTATGTAGTAACTGCATCCAATGGTTAGGAAGCCTAATAGTGTGTTGTTGCAGTCGCATGGGTAACTCTTCGATCGGACAGTCTGGAATCCCGAAGGTAAACCCCTCTATGTGTTGCCGAAGCTCAAACAGAGTCCCAACCATATCAATATCCTGAAGGACTGCTCTCCCGACAACCCTCTCTGTTGGCACATCTACTTCACGCTCTGGTTCCTCTACTAGTTGAACTCAACCAACATCTGCATTACATCAAACATTATTTTAGTCTTGGGAAAACATCAAAATTCATAAAAATTGTATAAACCTTATAAAAATAAGAAAACATGGTCAAAACATTCTTACCTATTGCACCCCACAGAGTACCTTCTGGTAATGCTAAATCTGGATCTCCTCGAAAATCAACGCCTGCGTATGCATACTCATTGATGGCGAAAATATCTCGCCTGAACCAGGCAAAGAACACAGTCGAGAACACAAGGGTCGATTGGCCTACATGCCCACCCATGATTTCTACCCATCTCTGCATCCGTGGATCTCTTGGATTAGACAAATCCAATGTCACATATTATGGCTGCATCAGTGGAATCCGTTCTAAGGAAAAATATATGAGGATTGAACCATAACTGAAATTCCTCTTCCTTCCTCCCTTTGCTTTGTTCAGTTGTTCTTTTATCTGAGAAAGTATAGCCTCATACTAGTTGAAGATTGTTGGCTCCATACACTCAAGCGCATACTGCATATACGATCTATTTGTTACATGTAGTGTAACGGTACTGGCAAGTTTTGCGATCGTGAAAAGGATAGTTCTCAAAGGAAAATCTCTAACATCCCTGATGTTTATTTTTCCATCTTTTCTTGGATCTACCCCTACATATCAATGCTACAGAACATAATCTCTCATTGTCTCTCCTCCAAGAATAGACCCTGAGAGTGAAATTGGCAAGCCTATCCTTGACAAACTTGTAAGAAAGTATACATCCTCAACTGTTATGGGAACCACTTCATTCTTAATATGAAATGCTTCGATAGCTTGATCCAATGCTCGAACTAAGAACTCCAAGAGGTCTATTTTTTGCCTCATCCCTGAAAACCATAAGTACTTTAGCAGTCCACATTCTCTTAGGGCTCTTACTGTGCCTGGATCATTTAGGGAAATCATATCCTTTTCTTCCTGTTCTCTTTCCCTCCATGTAATCCTCATTGTAATCTGATGGAAACCTGAAATACAACCATAAGAACCATTAGATTCCATTCAATGCAAAAAATTGGGCAAATTTTGGGCATTATGCAAAAAAAAAAATCTAGATTGTGCCCAATGCAATCCCTAACAAGAGACAGTGCATTGTGTATGCAGGCAGCCTCCAATTTACTTGCTATGTAATATAGGTTTCGACATCTAAGGGTGTCTTACCCTCATTTTGGGTAGAATTTACTCTAGGGACCTCAAAACCCTAAAAATTTGCAAAATTGGAAATGAAATGATTACTGAAGGAAAGAGGAGGTTCATGGCACTAACCTGGATCAAACGGCAATGAAATCTGTCCAAATAAACGATCGCAATCAACAGCTAAAGTTCGGGGGGAAAATCAAGTTCAGAGCTCCAAAATGAAAATGGTAACTATGGAATGGTAAAAATGAATAGTAAAACTACTTTTAATAGTCATTTAATTGTTTGAAAATCATATTTATTGCTATGACTAGTTTTATTATGTTTTTTTATCATGAAACATGTATTTTTAATCCATTTGATGTTGTTCTAAACAGGCTTTACAATTGATGCACAGATTAGTCTTGCAGATTCATTTCAAAGAATGATTTGACCACAAAGCATACTTTTTCTCCTTATTTTTTGAGCTTTGTTAAAAAGGAAAAATGATTTGAAGCACACTTGTAAATTGATTATATTTAGATATTTAGTGGGTAACCCACTTTAAATGGCCTTCCTTATATTGTTCAAAAGTGATTGGATCAAAGATAAAAATAGTAATTAGGGTTTACTATGGTCCACACTTAACTAAAAACTCATCATGACATTCTATTCACATTGGCGGGAGTTGGAAATAGTAGAAATTAGTGATTTAAAATGGAAGCACAACTTTTTTGGAGTATTTATGTGTTGCTTGCATATATCTAATGGGGGTGGTTTTTGCACTAGCCTATTTTGTTCAATTTAAAGATTTCAATAGGTTGATTGTGGCAATGGTGAGGTTATATGATAGTGGAAATGGGGTGGAAATGAGGATTATTCATACCATTATTAATATATTCTTCTATGATCACTAAAAATAATGCAAGTGACAATTTTTAAGGTGATACTAATATCTATTATCTAATTTATTCTTTCAATATTGCAGCTAAAGGTTCCCTCTTAGATATTTTCTAGGTATTATTTCATATATGTTAATAAAATTAGAAATTAATTGAAAATCCATGAGAGCTAGTGAAGGAACCATTGTTTTTTGTCCTTGGTTCCTTCAATGAATTTGCTGAATGGATTTTTAAGAGATGTGTGGAGCAGTAGCTATAGAACTAGTGAAGATGATAGTTTTTAGCATTCATTATTTCTTTGAAATGTTTTGTAAAGCCACAATGCTAATACATTGATGATTCTGTTGTTTATGGCCATACGTGTGCAAGGATCGTCAATTATTTTGGATAAAAGAAGGTGTAGTGATTGCAAACAAGGTAGGTCATTCAATTTGTCGCTTATTTTGGAGAAAATAAGGTGTAGTGATTGAACACAAGGTAGGTCATCCAATTGACATAATTGTGGAGACATAATTATATGTTCCGCACATAAAATACCATATTAAGCACTAGAAATTGAGTTATTACATTTATATTTTTATGTAGGCCAAAACCTTTTTTTGTACCCATTCATTATAATTTTACCGTGTGTCTCCTATATAAACACTAGGGATATCTAGTCCTAGGAAGAACTCATATTGTCTTTTGTATGGGATTCATTGTAAAAAGGATTTTCACCCTCGACATGTATCATAATCATTGAATTTTATCATTTTATGATTCTTGGAACCTTATATTTTCTATGATAATAGGCTTTCTATATTTCTATCAAGTCATTGGGATAGTTTTTCTCTAACATTTTTCTAGGAAATTTTAGACAACAAAATATTAAGACTAAGGAAGAATATTAAAGTAAGTTGTAAAAAAAAATTATTTTGGTTTTATATGCTTTTGGAGATATAAATTATGGAACTTAAGTTTAGTTATTGGTCCTAAAATCAATTTCAAATGAGTCATCCTTGCGTATTCACTATTAATTCTTTATGCATGGATTCAAACTATGAAATTTTGAGAAGGCTTCAATAAGATATACCTTCGCATAACTGATAAAAAATTTAATTATTTTCTACCAAAATATTGGGGACATACCAAATGGAATTAAGGGTTTATCATTAGTCCAAAAATCATATTCTAAATGAGTCATCTTGGTATTTTCTTCTAACATTTTCCTCAACAGGTATTAGATTTTGAATTTTTTAGGCTTCTAAGGGCACATAATGAGTTACCTCTACAGAAAATTTGATAATCATTTTTTAAAAATTAGATACATCGCATGCTATAGAATTTCACTTTCATAAGGGTCCAAACATTACTAAGTTTTAGAAAATTTGAAATAAATTTCACTTGGAAATAAAATCTTGATCAAACATATGGAAGTACAATTGAAACGTATAAAATTACTATAGAACAAAATTTAAAACTGGGAAGGGATCACATTTTGGAGATATATAAAGGCAAAGGCAATCAATATAGATAGTCTAAAAATTATAGTTTTTAATAGTACATAACTAAGAATTAACCTAATAAGTTTAGGCAGCGCTGAGAAAGGCCATGGAAACCTAGGGTTTCCCATGCCCCCGCGACGGGCGCCAACAGGCTTGCCTTCTCTTCCGTGATGGAGAAACAATCCCTCGGTGTTGAAGCCAGCGTATACCACAACGTTGAGATCGTAAGTGGAATGACGGCTCTTGAAGGGGGGGGGTGCCCCTAGCCCCTCTCCCCCCCCCCCCCCCCCACCAACCTCGTTGGAAGGTATCCTATTGAAAACGAAGTCATGTGTACTGAGTCTAGGCCTCTCCACGAGACGACAGGAAACTCTAACCCTACAGTTACCCCTGATACTTTGTCAGAAGAGGAAAATGACAAAAATGGGTAGACAAAAGCCTCTTCCTCCACCTACATCCCTATTGCAGCTGACAAACCCAAGATCTATCTACCCTCTCATCATATCAATGGTAGAATATAATTTATGAAAGACCCTGCCCTCATTGGGAATTTCATCGGTTTCTGGCCCACTGAGAAAGCTCTATACGGTTGGATCACCTCCAAATGGAAACCCAAAGGACACATTTCTTTCCAACTTGGACCTAAGGGTTTCTTCAGTATCATATTCACCTGCATAGAGGAAAAAAATCACATTATGGACAGAGGTTTGTATTTTCTTAACTCGACAAGCCTCTATCTAAGAGACTAGATCGAGATATTCAACCCTGAAAAAGAGGATTTGAACTGGGCTCTTGTTTGGATCAGGCTTTATCCTCTCCCTCAAGAATACATGGATGAGCCACCCCTCAAAGGGATTGGAAATCACCTTGGAGAGTTCATCAAAATAGCTGAGGAAACCAAACTCAACCACTACATGGCCTACATTAGGATCTGTGTCTACATGCACCTTGCTAAAAATCTCCCGAACTCGATAAGTATTTTTGATGATGATTTTGAATGGGTCCAATCTATTTATTATGAACATGTGTCGTTCCACTGTCACAAGTGCCATGAACATGGGAATATCTTTTGAGACTACCCTCTCAATTAACCTCCGAAATCTACCCCAACTTCGAATAACATTGATCTTGGTGGCTTCACCAAAATCTCCAACCATAAAAGGCATGCTATAAAATCTGCTTCAACCCCCAAAGCCTCTAAAAATACTACCAACAATAGCTTTGACATTCTAGCCAGCCAAACTATGACGGAAGGAACCACCTCCAATACCCCTGAGCCAACCCCACTATTTATCAACCTCCTCTCCAACTCCAATCATGTACATTCTTCTCCCCTGAATCCCTCCACATTGTCCCTGCAATATGATGATCAATCCAAGGCTCAACCAAGTAAAAAATCCAACAAAAACAATACTGAAGAGAACGATGCTAAATAGATGGAGAAAAAGGCCAAGAAGATTCAAGAGCAACCAACTCACATGGAGGAAGACACTCAAATGATCCAAAACCAGTAGGACAACCATGGAAAGACAATAGATCTAGACCAGCCCACCCATATGGAAGAAGAACCTGAAAGCATAGATTTCAATGATCTTGACATCTTAGGATTAGAAATATCCTGTAAGAATCATGAATATCACATGATCCAATCTAGGTAGATAGAATGCCTAGTGGACGTCCTCTCCAGAGCACAATAGCTTCCATCCCTCGATATACAAGGAGGTACCTAGCTAGATACAACAAATATCTTGAGAAAATCCAAAAAAAGAGGTGGACGTACGGATCTGCAACGCCTCATCCTGCTCGGAGTCCAACTAGTTGAATCGGGGCAGTATCCCAAGTTGACGAGGTTCTATAAGATCATCCCTCAAAGTTCTCAATGAAGCTCATCTCTTGGAACATTCGAGGGCTCAATGGTCCTTCAAAGCACCGAATGATAAAAAACATAATCAAGCAAGACAAACCAACTATCTTCTTCATGTAAGAAACCAAATGTACTAGTACCACTCTGAACTCCATTATATCCAGACTTTGGCCTGGTTGTTATACCATTGTGGTTGATGCCATTGGAGCTTTTGGAGGCCTTTCCATAGCTTTGAATCCTCTTACCATATCCCTGACCAACCTCCACACTTCGCACAACTTCATTCAAGCCACTTTTCACCTAATCTGCACCAACATCCGTGGCCATCTCACCAATGCCTATTTCCCCCAACCCATTGCCCAAAAAATTGAAATCTTGAACTCTATTGAGCTTCTCAAATCACATCGAACCCACCCCCTCTAGATTCTGGAAGGATATTTCAACATGATCATCAACCTGAGAAAAAATAAAGGAAGCAAACCTAGACTAGGAGCAGACAACCTTAGATTCAAGGATTTCATTCAGCGAAATCAATTGATAGACCCTCAAAATTCAAATGGCCTCCACACTGGAAAAATCGACGAGGAGGAGCTCAGAAAATTTCCTCAAGACTTTACAGATTCTTAATCATGGAAAAATCCATCCATATTAGAGGAGACATATTCTCTATCATCCTCCCAGCTTCAGGTTCTGATCACTGACCCATACAATTGCAATGGTCTCACCCAGGGGCATCTAGCAATAAGCCATTCTGCTTTGAGCAGTTCTAGATCACTCACCCCAGCTTTTAAGATATGGTCACAACCTGGTGGAGCAGCATAACACCCCCATAAGGCTAAAAAATGTTCGAATATCAACAAAAAATGAAGATCCTCAAACATCATCTGAAGCGCTGGAACCAGTCATGTTTCGGTAATATTTTTAAGAGTCAAAGGGATTTGGAAACTCAAATGGCCGATCTCTAACAACTCATCATCCAAGAAAGGCTCACTGAGGAGATGACCCTTTGGGAACATGATCTTATGAGTCGATTAGGAGACCATATAATTCATGAAGAAATCCTTTGGAAGAAAAAATCCAGAATCCGATGGCTCAAAGAAGGGGAAAAAAACCAGATTATTCCACCGTTCCACCATCCAGAGAAGAATGATCAACCGTATTTCTATTTTAAAAAATGATGAAGGAGATAACCTAGAAGCTCGTGAAGATATTGAGAAAGAACTTCTAAGCTAATTCAAGGACATATTCAAAGAACCCAACACTGAGCGTCAACCTGCAATTAATAAAATCACTAAGCGCATTCCTAAACTTATTACAGAGGAGCATAACCAACTGCTACGGAGACCAATCCTGCTGCAAGAGTTTGACTGGGCTATGTCGTAAATTAAATAGGGGAAGGCACCTGGTCTATATGGATTTACCTCCAATTTCTTTCATTTCTTCTGGGAGAATATCAAATTAGAAGTATGGGAATTGGTTGAGGAATCACGTAGCATGCATTGGGTTCTTCCAGCCCTCAGTGCCACCTTCCTCACTCTCATCCCAAAGGGGGATCATGCTTCCACCCCCAACAAATATAGACCGATCGCGCTCTGCAACATTATATAAAAACTCATCTCCAAAGTGATTTCCAACAGACTCAAGCCCCTTCTCTCGCTGCTGGCTTCTCCTGAAAAAATAGGTTATGTGGAGGGACACCAAATTCTAGATGGTATCATTCTCAAGCATGAAGTCACTCACTCGCTGAAAATAGAGAATATTCTAGGTATGCTCCTCAAAATTGATCTCTCAAAATCTTTTGATAAACTCAGCTGGAATTACATCTAACAAATGCTCTTGGTGTTTGGTTTCACTCCAACTTGGGTCAAATGGATCATGAGCCCTATTTCTTCCCCTTTTTTCTCAATTTCGGTCAATGGCTCCCCCTCCCCCCCTTTTTCTCCCTCAAGAGGCATTCCGCAAGGCAATCCCCTATCGCCCTTCATTTTTTTTCTCACGGCGGAAGGATTACAACAACTCATTCTCCAAGCCATTAACTCTATATCTATCAGGGGATTATCTATCCACTGCAATCCCCCCATCTCCCATTAGAAATTTGTAGATGATAACATGTTTTTTGGCCATCCATAAGTCCAAGAATCATGCTCTTTCAACTCCATTATCGATTGCTTCTCTGATGCTATGGGAACTACCATTAATATCGAAAAATCTCAGATCTTTTTCTTCAACACCTCGACCATTACTCAATGCAGTATATCCAGGATCCTGGGCTTCTCCATATCCTCACTTCCCTCTAAATACCTATGCACTCCCCTCATTGACTCTGCCGTCAACCAATCCTCCTGGAAGGATCTTCTGGACAAATTAGAAGCCAAACCCTCCACCTGGAATCATTGTGCTCTCAACATAGATGGAAGCATCATTCTACTCAAATCTATCCTAAAATCCATTCCCTTATACTTATTCTTTGTTCTGGCTGCTCCCAAATGAGTTCTCATGTCAATCTGTAACCTAGAAAGAAACTTTCTTAGGGGAAGCAAGAAAGACAACAAGAAATGGGCTCTTTTAAAATGGGTTGAGGTCTGCATCCCTAAACATTTTGGAGGCATAGGACTTAGAGCTCCTTGTCACAGTAATATTGTCATGGGGGCACGCATATGGTGGAAATGGGTCTCCAATCCAACTGCCCCTTGGGCTTAGTTATGGGTCTCCAAATATGCAGGAAATTGGCCTCATCATGAACTGATTAGATTTAACTTAGAAGAGGCGGGTTCCCAAATCTGGAAAGCAGCTAAGTAGCACAAATACATCATCTAGGAACATAGCTTTTGGGAAATCCACTCAGGCTCTCGTGCTCGGTTTTGGGAGGACTCGTGGCAATAGCTGCCCAAACTAGCCACGTTGCTCCAAAAAGCTTGATGGAAATCCTCCAAGGAAGGGAGAATAATCAAATTAAACACTTCTGGTCCTCCCCTCTCAACAATGGTTACTGACAATGGCTTGCCATCGAGAGCTGGCAGAAAAGCTGGTTTGAGGAATCTTTTGAGGATATCGATAAGGAGCTTTACGAAAGGAAAGTCTGATTCATGGAAGGAGAGGAAATCCTAAGATGGGGGTACTCCAAGCAAGACATCATTACCACAAAATGAGCCTACCACTTGATCCTCCCCATTAATCTGACTCCTCAAGATGCAATCTAGACTCAGATCTGGAACCCCAAAATTTGGCCTTAAATATCTACCTTCTCGTGGCTACTCATGAAACGACGTATACTAACATGCAATAAAATTCTGAAAAGGGCTTCATATGCCCCTCACACTGTCCAAAATACCAAAATCATGAGGAAAACATAGAGCATCTCCTGGATACTTGCCTCCTAACAAGCTTTCTCTGGGACAACATAGCTATCCTCTGCCAAAGAACTTATAGGAAAAAAGGGGACATCATCAGCTCCATTCGACTCTGGCAGAACTCTCCTTTCAACAACTATCCTCTCAAATCTCTTTGGGCTATTCTCCCAGGGATCCTCCTTTGGATGATATGGAAAGAGAGAAACAAGAGCACATTCAGAGATCATACTAATCCTCAAGAGATTTTATGGACTAACATATGCAGCAATATTAAGGAAATCGTTGCACTGCATCAGTGGAAGGACATAGATCTCCCCTCTCAACCCCATGAGAGCATAATTTGGGTCAACTGGAACCTC
This sequence comes from Pinus albicaulis, assembly GCA_034641835.2. NCBI lineage: Eukaryota > Viridiplantae > Streptophyta > Pinopsida > Pinales > Pinaceae > Pinus > Pinus albicaulis. Next base: position 340,509,635 of record CM076569.1, read on the forward strand.
TCCATCCCCTATATCTCTGCTGATGTTCCTCTTTCAAACCCTGCACCCATCTCTCCCTACACTTGGATCCCTCCAAAGGAAATCAAGGGGATGTAGGCTTTGGGGGTATTACCATGAACTCTGAGGGAGAGCCCTTGCTGATTTATCTTGGTTCCATGGGTTGGGATACCAGCAACTCAACTAAATTGGAAGGTCTCATGCAAGGCCTATTTTTGGCTAATGATAGAAATCTCTTCCCTCTCGAAGTGGAAGGAGATTCTCAAGTCATCATTAACATCACTCATCATCTCATCCTTGGTTCCTCTTCCTCCAAACTCTCTAAGAGCTAGAGGTTGGCTACCCATTTTGAGTTTCTTTAGCAATGGCTATGTCTCCACAAAGCCATCTCTTTCAAATACATTCACAGATCATCCAACACAGTCAGGGATCTCTTGGACAACAAAGGTGTGGATATTGACGCTTCCCTTCTCTCTGGCAGACTCTAAGGATCACAATGGTGCAATCTGTTTTTGCATCTAAGAAACATATTTCAGAGGTCATGGGAGAAACCCCCATTTGGCATTCATTGTTGGGAGAAAAGTTTGAGACTACAATGCACCTTTCAGAAGTGGGTCACGTTTATAGTCAAAAGTCTCAAGAGGATGAGACAAACCTATTGGTGTTGTGATTTTTGTGTTTTGAGCAGTCGAATTTCAAGTCACTCCCATGATTATAGGTATAATAATGCATTTTTCCATGTAATTACATTTATTTTTGCTGAGAAGAAATAAAAAACCTCCCCACTATTGAAGTATGGCCCGAAGATGTAGTCCACACTGGACAAACTCCATTATCAAATTTTTTGTGTGCATTGTCTTAATGGTCTCATTTATGTTGTTTCTTATTTAATTATTTTCACACGTGGTTTTTACATGCTATTTCATGTAATTCTGCTAACATCAACTAAAGAAAAGTTCTTGGATCGTCCCGGTAAATTAGAGAATTTTGGATCACTATGGCATCACATTATCTTGTGGTAGGGTAAATCTAGAAAAGTGCATGGATGTAGAGTTTTTTGTAGCTTCAAAATAGGGTACAACGCAAAAAGAATGAACAGTGAATGATGGATAAAAGATTCATTGAGATATGTATAACGAATCAAGTTTAATGAGAGTCGTTGAGTTTATTTGACTCATCAATCCAACTAGATTAATGCCCCTGCATTAGACTCCCAAGGGTCAAAATTTTATGAGCTCCCGCTCATCAAATCTTCTACAACATAGCCCTTGTTTTCCAATTCTGTTGCACTCATCTAAGTAGCATGTTCCTATGGAAGTCCGTACCATTTCACCAAGTACTCTAAGTACTCTTTACCTCTAGTCTTCTTCACAAATTTTCATTCCAGAATAGCCTCTGCTTCTGAATGTCTTGATGTTAACGTGTGCTTTAACCAGTTTACTTCCTCTGGTTTTGTAGGATCACCATCCTTTTCAGGTCGTCTTGTATCATCAACTTTATAAGGATACAGATCAACTATGTTAAATATTGGAGAGATACCAATACATGTAGGAAACTCTAGCTCATAGGCATTTGCAGAGAACTTTTGAAGGATCTTGCATGGTCCTATATTTTTGAGTTTCAAATTTTTATACTGCCCTCTTGGAAACCTATCCTTTCTAAGATTGGCTAGAACCAAATCCCATACTTCAAAGTTTACCTCCCTTATTTTTACATCTTCCCTTAGCTTGTACTTGCAATTTCTATTTTGTAACCTCTGTTTAACTTGCTCATGCATTTCACTAATTTTTGTAGAAAAAATTTCACCTCCAGCACTCCTGTGTTCCAAATTTCCCAAATTTCTGAGCTCACGTACACCTATAGGATGCATTCCATACAAAATATGGAATGGAATAAACCCTGTACTTCTATTTTGTGAATCATTGTATGCAAACTCAACTTGAGCTAGCACATAATCCCACTACCTTAGCTGTTCACTAGTCAAACTTCTCAGGATATTACCCTAAGTTATATTCACTACCTCAGTTTTTCCATATGTCTGTAGCTGATAAGTTGAACTAAAATTCATCTTAGTACCCATCTTCTTCCATAAGGTCCTCCAAAAGTGACCTATAAATCTGTTATCTCTGTTTGAGACAATGCTTCTTGGCAAACCATGTAATCTGACCACTTCATCGAAGAATAAGTTTGCTACATGTGTTGCATCACTAGTTTTGTGACAAGGAATGAAATGTGCCATTTTACTAAACCTATCCATTACCACCAAGATAGAATCATTACCTCTTTATGTCTTTGGAAAACCCAATATGAAATCCATACTGACTGAATCCCATGGTCTACTTGGAATAGGTAAAGGAGTATACAACCCTGTATTTTTACTCCTTCCTTTTGCATGTTGGCATATTCTACATTTCTTCACAAACCTCTCCACCTCCGACCACATCTTAGGCCAAAAGTAATAGTGACTTAGTTGTCCCACTGTTTTTTCAATGCCAAAATGTCTAGCCAGTCCTCCATTATGTTTCTCTTGAATCAAATTCTCTCTTTGAGAACACTATGGAATAAAAAGTCTGTTGTCCTTGAACAACAATCCATCCCGTAAGGTATAATCATTCCAAGGTCCTCTATCCCTTTCGGAAGGCTTTAAGCTCACTTCATAAGCCTCCTTGAAATCAGTATCAGATTTATACAAATCTTTAAGAAAATCAAACCCCGAAATTGAATTTGACTCTCTTGTACCATTAAACTTTTTCTACTCAAGGCATCTGCTACCTTGTTTGCTTTCCCACTTATATGCTTGATGACAAAAAATAAATACTTGTAGGAACTCAACCCATTTCACACGTTTCTTATTTAGTTCGGGTTGTTGCATTATGAATTATAATGCATGGTTGTCAGAAAACAATATAAACTACTTAGGCATTAGATAATGCCTCCAATGCTTCAAAGACTGTACTATGGCATAAAACTCTTTATCATAGGAAGAGTGTTTCTTCCTAGCCTCATTTAACTTCTCACTAAAATAAGCCAGTGGCTTATCTTCTTGGCACAACACATCTCAGTTGAAAGAGATTTTCAAAGTCTAGAAACTTTAACATCGGCTTTTCTGTTACCTTATTCTTCAACAAATTAAAACTCTTCTCAGTTGCCTCTGTCCAATAGAAAGGTTGATTATCTTTATTAAGAGTCTCAATAATTGATGTGCATATCTTACTAAAGTTTTTAATAAACTTCCTGTAGAATCTTGGCAACCCATGGAAGCTTATGACTTCAAAAGTGTTCTTAGGTGTTGGCCAATCTAAGATTGTTGCCACCTTCTCTGGATCCATTTTCGGCCCTTCCTCTGAGATAATAAATCCCAGATATACTAACTCCTTTTGCATAAAGGTACACTTCTTCATATTCAGCAATAGATTTTCCTTTTTCAGCCTTTCTAGAACATATTTGAGATGCCTCATATGTTATTCTTTTGTTTGACTGAAAATTAAAATGTCATCCAAGTAAACAATGACAAATTTTCCTACAAAGTCTTTAAGTACTTCATTCATGAGCCTCATGAAAGTACTTGGGTGAATTTTTTAACCCAAATGGAATGACCAGCCATTCATACAATCCATCATTAGTCTTGAAGATTGTTTTCCATTCATCACCTTCCCGAATCCTAATCTAATGGTAACCACTTTTTAAATCAATCTTAGTGAAATATTTTGCTCCACTAAGACAGTCCATTAAATCATCCATCCTAGGCAAAGGAAACCTATACCTGATGGTGATCTTATTGATGGCCCTAAAATCGGTACACATCCTCCACTCGTTATCCTTATTTGGGCTCAGCACTGTTGGAACAACGCATGGGCTTAAAATCTCTTTAATCAGGCCCTTGTCTAACAATTTTTGTACCTGATATCTAACTTCCTCATTTTCTCTTGGAGTCATTCTATAAGCAGATTTTTTTGGTAAGATTGCTCCAGGTATCAGGTCTATATGATGACTGATATTTATCTTAGGGGGTAATGCATTTGGAAAGTCATCAACCACAATGTATTGGTAATTTCCCAGCATATCCTTAATCTTTGTGGGCAAATCTAAAACGACAGTACCAATAGATTTAACTCTTGGTCTGCAAACAATAACATAACTCACCTCCTATTCTGTCATCTGTTGTAAGAATTCCTTTCCTCCAAGCAATATAGATTTTGATTCCCTCATTGTAGCTCCATCTCCTTCCTATAAAGGTGATAAAGTATGGTGGATACCTCCCATTTCAAACTTGTAACAATTCCTATTTCCATCATGGACCACTTTCCTATCAAACTACCATGGTCTTCCAAGCAACACATGACACACATCCATAGGCATGATATCACAAATCACTTTATCCATATAGCTGCCTATTTGAAAGTCAAATTCACTCTTTTATATGACCAGCAATTGATGTCCCTTAAGCAACCATGACACCTTGTAGGGTGTTGGATGCTTGAACTTCTTAAGGTTCAGCTTCTCCACCATTTTAGTGGACACTAAATTATCGGTGCTCCCACTGTGAATTACTACTTTGCAACATTTCCCCTACACTTTGCATGCAGTCTGAAGTAAATATTTTCTCTATGAGAACTTTATAGCCTCCTTCTTTGGTTTCAACAGTACTTTATTCATGAGAAGGTTTTCCCCAACCTCAGGTACATTATTTACCTCAGGTGCTTGTATTTTTGTTTTCTCTCCTTGGGCAACATAATTAACCCTTTGTCCTGCATTATCATTATCAGGGCACTCATAGGATCGATCACCGAGCTTGTTACAAGTGTAACATCAATAGACTAACTCTCTGCCTCTACCTCTCAAGTAGGATCTTCCACCTCGATGTTCGTGTCCTTTCGCTGCCTTATCCTGCTGATTAGATCCACTAGTTTCATCCTTATGCACTGGAGCTTTCCTCTTCTAGTGGTTTTTCCCCTTCCTTTGGAAGCTCCTTTTCCTCTTCCAAAGCCTTTCTTCCTGCCTATCTTTTCTTCTGCTCTCAGATCATACTGATAAGCTTTTTCCATGGCACTAGGAGATAACATCCTCAACTCCTCTTGAATATCCATTCTCAACCCATTGATGTATCTGGGTGACTTTTAAGAAGTGTCTTCTAAGTAACCTGCTCTCGGTTTCACCTTATAGAACTCCTATGTATACTCTCTTACAACCAACAACCTTTGTCTAAGGTTTTTCATCTTTATAGAAAGACCCAGTTGATAATCCTTGGGTAACAAATTGTCTCTCATCTTGGCAACCATTCTGTCCAAATTCTAAATGATTACCTTATTCTTCTTATTCCTCTCTGACTGTACACTATCCCACCATAGTGTTGCATGGCCTTTTAATCTGGTAACAACCAGATTCACCTTCTTGTCCTCCTCAGCCTCTTCATAGTAAAAGTACTTGTCTAACTCTCCTATACAATCTACCAACCCTTCTGTTGATAGATTCCTGTCATAGGTGGACAAGGAAAGTCTTGGTCTAGAGCTAGAAAATAACGCATACCTCAGCGTCTTCATCTCATGACTCTCAGGGGCTACTTCCTCTTCTTGTTCATTTCCCTCTTCTTCAGGGTCACTCACATCCCCTAGGTCTGGTTCTTAGTGTCTACCCAACTTCATGGCCTCCATCTGATCCTGCATGACTCTCATCTGCTCCATTAACTCAGCATTTGCAGTAGGTCTACCTCTACAACCTTCTCTTACTCCTCTCATCCTTACAACCTTTTCTTGATTTACTCTTATAATCAAGAACTCAACTCACAATTTCAAGAAAATAAGAATTTCAAGATTTTACAGAAACGTAACTTACCCAGTCAATATTTTCATGGCTCTAATACCAAAAATTAGTGTCGAGCTGAATGGATAGTCCAAGAGCCACCTAAGATTTCTCGTGGCTTTACTTCCCAGTTGGCATGACTATAACTTACAATCCAACACAGAACCACAACCTCGTTCCTCTGCGACTATAGAGGGGAAAGTTTCAATCCAAACAGAGCTTGTGGACTTTGTCTCTCCTCTCAAATGGAGTGGCGACCCTCTTGTTCTTATTTTCATTCACAAAATGAGACTTACACTCCAACAAGAATGTAGACTCAGTTTCCCCCTTCAACTCGACACTTCACTATGGCGATGTATCGCAGAGTTTGAGCTCATGATTCTTTGGTTTATTCAGGGTTCAACCACATAAAACATTGGTACCTGAAACTTGAATACACACACACGCACATGTATGAAAGTTTCCACTATTAGATTTGTCAATATCGTTCTAGCAACAGACTAACAAATGTATAAAACCTTGTTCTTATACATGTTTGATATTTCAACACAAAACTATCTCAAACTAGTGATCTTCTTCCAATAATGAGACACAGAACATATCACCAAACTCACAAAGACACAATAAATCCTTTCTTCTTTGAACCAATAATATTATTACTAGCTCCAATCAAAATACATAGTCTCTAAGACTTCAATCAAATACTCTCTGGTCTAACCAGACTAAAATTATGAATTTATGCTTTATACAAGAGGGTTTAACCCGTTTCCTCAGATGAGGGAAACATAAATCTATTTTTAGACAAATCCCTATATCTTTTGCAATAGAAAACACATATGTTATCTCTATCTACGAATTTCATTCATCCTAATATATCTCCATAGATTTCAGGAACCCTTTCTTGTTAGTAATATCTAATTCTAAAGATCAGCAACCTGTCTATTTGACTCATCAGTCCAGCTAAATTGATGCCCCTGCATCACTAGTTCATCACTATATGTAGGTCCATGTGGTACAATATAATGAAAAATTGGTTCTCCTTTACTCTCGACGACTCAGTATAATTCCACAACAAGGCATACTGTGTTGCTTCACACACATCTTCTTCTACTGTAGGAAATTGTGATTCCTTCAGTTCTTTCCATGCCATCAGTACGATGATCAAAATTAGCCATGCATAGTAAAAGGTTGAACCTTCCTCCTGGGCTTCATGAAAATCCTCCAAAAATTGTGAATGTACTCCTTAAAAGGTGCAACCACCACTCTGGAAAATATAGCAGGTGCATTATTCAATAAAAAAGGCATCACTGTATACTGATATGAGCCCCATTCTATAAAAAAGGTGTGTAATATTCCCAAATGGGAAAAGCAACAATATAATGTAGAATGATGGAAAAATGACGCAGATCATCATTTATAAAGCAAGAGGCAAATATAGATACCTTTCATATGTTATTACAACAGCAAAATAAGTGCAAGAAATTGCCCATAAGATGCATAACAAGATTAGCAAGTCTCTAATGAAGCAAATCCCTCAATATGAGGTGCTGCAACTATATGTAAAAGCTGGAAAACCCTTACAGCGTTATTTTAATGCCTCTGCAACAACAGTAGATTATACATCAGATCTAGAATGCTATGTGCATAAAAATTTAGATATATATCATATCCATGCATTATACAAGCTCCTCTATAGAACCCCCTTGGGGTTTTCAGCAAAACGCCAAGTACAAGATGTAGATCTGAGATCTAAGACTGTAGATCTACTGAATAATACATATATGGAAATTATTTCTGAACTGATATGAACAATAGAATAGCCTCCTCCAATATATCTCCAAATTGAAGGGTAGATCCCCAACACTGGAAAATCCACTCTCCAATTGGTGTGCGAAATCACCCTGCAACTGCACCTACAGAAATAACACAGATCTAGATCTAAACTATGCTGTAGGGATTAAAACATGGTTGGCCTGATGCTAATATATGAAAATGATGCTCAATTACTTCAATACTATCCTCCCAATTAAGTAGAAACCTCTTCCACTGAAAAGGAGCACTGAAATGACCTAGATCTGAAAGATCTAGTCTCCAATTGCTGCAGCCTTCCAAAACAGCCAAACCCTCAACAGGATCTGCGCTGTAGTTGAAACAAGAAGCTTGGAGCTAAGCCAGATAGTGGACAATGCAATAAAGACTCTCCCAAGAGCTACTCACTCGGAAGAGGTGGGATTCCCAATCAGGAACACCCAATGCTAAACAATATTCAATCTCAGCTAAACAAGAAGAGAAAGATATATGTCTAAACAGACCCTATATTCAGAAAAATATCATATACATCAACCACCTTATAATTCTGCCATCCCCTTCTTTTTGTAAGACAAGAGCTTGCAAACCCTAAACCACTTCCAATGAGATTACTTCTTTCACACAAGCTACCTCGATCAAAAATTGCGTTGTCACTCATTGATGGCCACTCCTCCATGACAGCGCTGTAGATTTGGTCAGGGTTGACCTAGTCAAAAAAAATTAGCCACTGTTCACACCTTAGGGTGCTTTATTGAGCTGGAAAGATGATCCACTTTCACATGAGAAGTGGTTTTATTCTTCATAAAGAGATTTATGGGTCTCCCTACCGATTTATTCACTTATCTAAGTGACAAAAAAAAACTTTAATACTCCAATTAGCTACAAGATAATTTAGGAATATTATAGTCCTCCCCTCCAAAATGTTGCTTGTCCTCAAGCAACTACAAGGATACTGCAAAATCTCCAATGGATATGTCTCCTCCCAAGAATACAAGTTTTCCTTTGGTGGATAAACTAGATAGCTCTCATCATGAAGAAGTGGGAGATATATGGAAAGAGTTATATGCTATCCATTGGCCTCATTAAGGCATGAGAGATGATAAATGTTGGGTGCCTCAACCCCAATAAGAAACTTTGATCTCCATGCTATCATCCAAACAAAGTGAGCCATCCTTGGTAGCTCATAGAAAAAATCACCAATCCCATGCTTATGCAATGTGTAGGGGCTGCATGGCTGAAAATGAGAGGTAAATTTATTCAAATCACATTGTCTCTCTCTCCATCTATGATAGACATGGAACTTCTGATCTTGGGTTATAATAGTGTGGTCATTAAGAAGCCAAAATGAAATTGGGTTCTCATGATCCCACTTTTTGGGTCCAAGAATCACTCTTTCCCAATCCCTCCTAAATATAGTGAATAGTGTGTCACCACCATATGGGATCCAAAATAAAAATGGACTATGTGTTATATAACATGCTGGATAGTGATAATAGTCCCTCAAGTGAGACCAACATTGTTATTCCTTTTTCTATCTCAAAATATAATATGATAAGTGGCCATCCATCCACTTTCTTGCTACCATAAGCTTCTCAAAAGATTGAAAATAGTAGAGAACATTAGGTTTTGGCTGAATATGATCCAAGAAAAACATATCTTGCCCAAATTCCTCCATAAAGTGGTCATCTCCATCACTGAATGTAGTCCCAAAAGGACCATGAAATCCACAAAAATGTTTGCTCTCTTGTGGAGCAATGTGCTGCACCTACATGGTAAAGGAGTGCACATACATTGTTAGTTGATAAATAAGCATCAAAAGACAATATTTATCATATATTATAGACAAGTTGGTGAAGAGGTCCATAGATGAACCTTCCCATCTCTCCATCAAAAGGGGAAATGATTGAAACAACCTTGCAAGGTGGTTGCTCTCCTCCTCATACATCAAAAAAGCTACATATCTCCTGATATGTTGGTGCACATCTTCTTTGATATCTTCCCATTAGAATCCCTCCATGATGGTGTGATAAGACTCAATGAAGTCTACATGTCCTGAAGAGAGTGCCTCATATGCTGCGTGTAGAATCCCCTCCTTGAGCTTGGAGTCTCTAGTCAAGTAGATATGATCATGGAAATAAATGACTCCATCAACCACTCTATACCTCCCATCAATCACTTTCCCATCAAGAACCTTACATGTGAAGAGGATATTGGAATATTCCACCAATAGTTGGGGCTCCCAATATGGATCTAGACTTCCCAACAATGACAGTGTTCTTGAAATCTGAAATGAAGCAGTTGTCGCATCATAACTCTCCTCTTTGACATTCTCAATGCCTAAGCCACATGTTGGAGTACTGTTACCCCATGTTTTCTGCCTCCCTTGTAGTTGATCTTGCCCAAGACAATATTGAAGTACATGGAGGTCAACCTACTCTTTAAAGGTATCTCTCCTCCAAAACTTCCATATTTTGGCCAATGCATACAAGAGTCTTAATAACCTCTTGTCATATTCAGAAATATTCCTAATGTGTGGAAGTATCATTTTCTGCCCAAAGGTTATGGAGTAGCCATTTGACACAATGCTCATGTCATCATAGATTTCGGAATCACCATATTTTAGCACAAATAACTAAGGGGGAGATTGCAATGTCCATATTAGCAAATTTCTCACCTCTCATTTGGACCCACCAAATATTCTTTGCGTTGTGCTAGCTCCTCCCAAGGCTCCTTCCTTAGCCAAATATATCAATGCTGCACCATGTTGAGAGAACTCTTTAACTATATTCCAATCAAGGGGTCTCCTTGGTGGAATGCCTCCATGTAATGAAACATCAAGGCTTAGAGGAGGATGTATATGTGAGTGGACTGATTTGTCCCTTTCATCACTGCACAAAATATCCAGCCACTTCTATGCATAAATATTATGAAATAGAGAGGGGTGTGTACTTCTCATCATATGATGCTTTTCCTCCCCTTTATCTTCTTCTATCTTCAAGATCTCACAATATTTTAATGATGGCACATGTTGCACATGGACTATGCCCTAATCTCCATATGTGAGATTCTTTGGAACTCCTTGCAAGACTGCAAGAGTTTTTATCTTTTGAGAAAATGTTCCATCTTCCTCTTCATGAGGTACTAGATCTGCTACTATTGTCACGGTGTTGTTACCTCTTATATTATCTTCATCATGTATGGAGGTGATCCAGATCTTGGAGGGAAGCCCCCAAGATCTTAAAAATTGAAATGGATCTAAAAAGATCTGCAAAATTAGAATGCCAGGAAAAAAAAGAAAAAAAGAAAAAAAGAAAAGAACACACTGCAAATAAAACCACAAAGAAACTTGTTTTATTAAAATAGAGAATAACTATAGAAGCTACATTGTGGTGGAAAATTTGTCCTTTTACAAAGTGAGGCTTGTTATTTATAGCCTTTTTTTGAGTTACAATACCATGGGTAGATTCCATAGGTGGATACCATGTGTCAATACCATGGGTAGAAACCAGTTACAATACCATGGGTAAATTCCATGTGTGGATGAATACCATCGGTGGATACATACCATGGGTGAATGAATATCATGGATAGATGTCACTTACAATACCATAGGGGAATAAATACCATGGTTCGATTCCATTTACAATACCATGGGTAAATTCCATGGGTGGATGGATAACATGGGTGGATGAATACCATGGGTGGATGCCATTTTCCATTCGGATCAGGAGGGTACCTCATCACTATCATGAGGCTCTTTGGTTTGATCCTCTTTTCAAAAATAGACCTTCATGTCTTCCCTTTGTGAAGAGATCTCTTTCTGAAGTGGGTATCTTTCCTCTAGCAAGGTATTTTGCAAGTTTTTAATCCCCTGAATAGTTTTTTGAAATGGAGTTGGATTTATAGATCCTTCCAACTCATGCAAAGGTTTTGTTTGTTTATGCTGGCTAGCTCAACCAAGGAAGTTTCAGAATGTTTTTCATCAAGTATTTTTAATAACCTCCTAGTGAACCTTGCATAAATAGATATATTTGCATATTTTAATGAAGAATATTCATAAAAACACCAAGCATAAGCCTTACATTCATGGTGCAGTGTTGCTACTCTAATGGCTTCATCTTCTGAAGCTTGGTGTTGCTGCAAATAGGTGTTTAGCTTCTTCACCCAAGCCCTAGCTAACCATTTAGTTGACCCATCAAAGGTAGAGGAAATAATCTACCGACATCATGCTTCTTGAACCTCTTGCCTCCATTGTGGTTGCTAAGTCTTATTTCCTCTTTGATATTGCAAAACCCTTGGAAGTTTAGATGATCTCTAAATCTCTGAGTTTAAGATTCATACTCCTTAAGATAGTCACCAAGAGTCTCCTCCTCTGGCACATCTCCTTCCTCCATCTCTCTTATTATGAGCCTAAACAAGGTAGAGTGTTGTAGATCTGATGGTGTAGTTGAATTCTCACACCCATAATGGAAAAATTTGAAGCTTTCTTCATGTACAAGCCCTCTTGGAGAATTTCTACATCTCTCCATTCTCATCTCTTTGATGTCTCTGCTAATGCACTACATAGTTTGAAGAAGAACGTTTGAGAACTACTTCCCTTTGGATAATGAAGTTTTTCCTTCACCTCTTCTGTAGATCTTCTTATTTCTATGAGAAGCTTCCTTAGATGACATAATGGCCTTTCAAGATGTAGAGGTTGTACCAAGATTATGCTCTAATACCACTGTAATATTCTTAAATGGGAAAAGAAGCAATATAATGTAGAATGATGAAAAAATAATGCAGATCATCATTTATACAGCAAGAGGCCAATATGGAGACCTTTCATATGTTATTATAGCAGCAAAATAAGTGCAAGAAATGGCCCATAAGATGCATAACAAGAAAATCAAGTCTCCAATGAAGAAAATCCCTCAATATGAGGTGCTGCAACTATATGTAAAAGCTAGAAAACCCTTACAACATTATTTTATTGCCTCTACAATAGCAGTAGATTATACATCATATCTAGAGCTGCTATATGCATAAAAATTTAGATCTATATCAGATCCATGCACTATACAAGCTCCTGTATAGAACCCCCTTGGGGTTTTCAGCAAAACACCAAGTACAATATGTAGATATGAGATCTAAGACTGCAAATCTATTGAATAATGCAGATATGGAAAGTATGACTGAACTAATATGAAAAATATAATAGCCCCTCCAATAGATCTCCAAAGTGAAGGGCAGATCCCCAACACTAGAAAATCCACTCTCCAAATGGTGTGCCAAAACACCCTGCAACTGCACCTATAGAAATAACGTAGATCTGGATATAAAATGCGATGTAGGGATCAAAACATGGTTGGCCTAATGCCATGTTCTGAAAATTATGATCAATGTCTTCAATACGTCCTCTTGGTGAAGTAGAAACCTCCTCCATTGAAAAGGAGCACTGAAATGGCCTAGATTTGAAAGGTATCGTATCCACATGCTGCAGCTTTCAAAAACAACCAAACCCTCAACATGATCTACACTATAGTTGAAAGAATAAGCTTGGCCCTAAGCCATATAGTGGAAAATTCAATACAAACTCTCCCAAGATCTACTCAATGGGAAGTGGTGGGATTCCTGATCAGGAACACCCAATGCTAAACAACATTCAAACTTAGCTAAACAACAAGAGAAATATATATGTAAAAACAGACCATATATTCAAAAAAATATCATATACATCAACCACCCTCTAATGCTGCCATCCCCTTCCTTTATAAGACAAGAGATTTCAAACCCTAAACCACTTCCAATGAGATTAATTCTTTCACAAAAGTCACCTCCATCTAAAACTGTGTTGTCCCTCATTGATGGCCACTCCTCCATGACAATGTTGTAGATTTGGTCAAGGTTGACCCAGTCAAAATTTTTTAGCCCCTGTTCACACCTTAGGGTGCTTTATTGAGCTAGAAAGATGATCCATTTTCACATAAGTGGTTTTACTCTTCATAAAGAGATTTATGGGTCTCCCTACCCATTTATTCACCTATCTAAGCCACAAAACAAACTTTAATATTCCAATTAGTTGCAAGCTAATTTAGGAATATTACAAGGTGGTCTTTGTTGCAATCTTTAGGTGCAATTCTGATCTAATGATATCCTGAAAATGCATCTATAAATGAATAGGTTTCCTAAACTCCTACATTATATAATACTTCATATGTGAAAGGGGTGAGAAAAGCATCATGTAATCATGCATCGTTCAAATTCCTTAGGTCTACAAATATCCTGATCTCTCCTTTTGTCTTCTTTTCTTGCACCACTATAGGACTTACCCATTCCGACTCTTCGATAGGTTCAATAATCCCTGCTATTATCATCTTATCCATTTCTAGATTCACTTATCCTTGTACTTTGGGTTCAACCTATAAGGTATCTACTTGACTAGATTCACATTATATTTCATGGGAATCTTCATGACTCCCAAATCTTCTAATATTTCCTTCATATCTGAAAATTTAGTGGGAAAGAGTTCTTGATATTCATGTAGTAATTTCGTGACTTTGACGACTGTTTCCTTGTCCCAGTAATGTCCTGCTATTGCAAACTTAGGCTCTTCCTCTATTCACCTTCTTGGTATTTAATGGTTTTGTGATATCTGGCATGTATATCTTTGGTCCATGCACTTCGTGGTTCCCTTATATTTTTAATATGTCGACGTTTCAGGGGTATTGTTCTTCTTCTAGTGCATAATCCATCTGCATATCCCAATTAGGTTACTTCCATGTTAGTGTGGCTACACCTTCAAACATCTTCCCCTTTAATACTTGAAGGACCGAATCTATGCCTAGACATTCATCTTCAAAGTTTAATTTTTTTATAAACCCATCAACCAAGTCTACCCAATTCATAGTACCATGTCGCAGTTCTGTTTCTAGGTACCAATTCATAGGAATTGTCTCCAATGTGTGAATAAATCCATGCACCCCTTCCTATTGTGGAATCTCCTTTTATGTTGTAGTGCAGAGCTGGATATGCTTTCTTGGGTCATCTTATTCATCATATTTCTTTTGTATTTCTATTTCCACTTGTACAAACCTGATCCACATTAATCTTAGACATACCTTCCAATATCGTATATTATTCTTGTATGTGCCTCACCATACAGCGGGGATAGATCTTAAGGTTGTGTCCAAATCTAACAATCTTTGATCTTCTAGTACCCACTCTTCACAATCATTAAGAAAAATTTCTACATTTCCCAAACAATCAAAATAAGGTAGGTTACATACCTCAGATGTCATACAATGAACTACTTTTCTTATTCTTGCACAACGTTTTGTGGATATTTCATGCAATCTATTCTGCCAATTCTCCAATTCTTCTTATGAATCTGATGTGTAGGTAATATCATGATCCAAACTCAACTTGCTATCTGCAGTAGGGTTAATATAAAATTCTTCCTTGGTTGTCAATTGATATATGTTATCAATGTCTCATGCACTATGTTCTTCTCTCACTGGCTCCGTATATTTGACTCCTTCTAATGGATCTAAAGGAACAATCACCCTCATATTTCTTCCTTCAAATATCATGTTATCACTAAGCTGGAACTAGTTGGCTTGTTCAACTGGCAACCTAGCACAACTATTTCAAACCACTTTGGATTGGAAATTATCCCTTCCAATCCAAGAGGGATATGTCAAAGAAAAAATGAAATACTCAAGATAAAACGTATATTGCATATGGCTAAATATTTTTATGGTTTATGTGATTTTGCAGGTGGAAGAGTGTATAAATTCTAACATTGGGCATGGAGTTAGTTAAAGGAATTCAATTACTAGCAGATGCATTTATGGAAGCTAAGGAAAATTGGCTTAAAAACATAACTTTTACAAAAAAAACATAGCATATGAAGGAAATTGGAGCATAAAATTATGAATTCCAAGTAATCATAATACCATGAAGCTGATGACAATATACAAACTTCAAAGAGGAAAATACATATGCCAACAAAAAATTTCAGGTTTTGAAATACAACTGCTGTAAACTATATATTATCTTGATAGAGAAAACTTATAGAATAACCTCCTCATAATAGTCATCAACCTTTTCAAACTCAAAAACTTGCTCATTTATAGAGTGAGGTCTCTTTTACAATGGTATGCCACCTTGGCTAGACTTCAATACCCTGACCTAGAGACCTAATTCAAGTAGGATTACATCACATTGAGTTTTAATAGGGGCATTTTCTGTTTTGATAGAGTTGGTATTCAAAAAGGATTCTATGACCATTAATAACTCCAAAAAAAACCTAACAAACTATGCTTGTAATATTTATCGAACCAAACTAACATGTTGAGGTGTTGGCCAGTTGACAAACTAGAGGTAAGCCCTCGTGAACCTGAATTGAGATAGGAGTTGTATTGATGAGCTATCATCATTTGTTGGCTTGATGAGTTGTGAGGCACATGAAGGTTGACTAATGAGTTGTCCCCTTGAAAAAGTGGCATAATAATATGTATGCTCTTATCCTATGATTTATCCACTTCCTCACTACATTGACTGCCCAAAATCATCAAAAACTCCTAACGCTGGACAAAAATAGAGTACAGGTACTTTAGTACTGAACTTTCGTAGCAAGTGCCAAAATCCACCCTTTATATAATATTTAGCCTTTATGACTATTCTAGGGTATTCCTTGAGGCTAATGGGATAAAAATATTTCTTGAGCCATCTTTTTTGTGAATTTTGATGCTTACCCTCATGGAAAGCTACAACACTTTCGTAGCAAATTTTTGTCTCTAAGCCTGGGAGTTGCTATGAAAGTGCCTAGTTTCTTGAGATTTTGCACTTTCTTCCTTCTATGACCTCCAAAACATTTTTAGAATCCTATACATGCCTGTATAATATCATAAGCCATAATATATCCAAAAAATATGTAATCTTAACATGTTTATGGAGTAGCATCATCATTAACAATAATGAATTTTAGGCCCCTCTTTAAAATTTCAACTTGTATCATCTTCATTTGTGCTTCTAGGTCTTTGGCTTGATATTGCAACCTTCTTCTCTCTGCTTGCATCCACCTATTTATTTTTCATATATGATTCATCATCCAATGTAGAGCCAATGTCCTCTTTAGCATATTTCCTGACCTATCTGCCACTTCATTGTAAACATCCAGTTGCTTATAAATGTCTTTCTTCAATTCCTCAAAAATAAATTTTGATTGTATTACCTCATTTCTAGCATCCTTTAATTATTATTGCATAAGGACTACCTCAGTATATTCTTGTACATGTTCTTTACCTTTACTTCTCTTCACTTATTCTTCCTTTGTTGGAGGCTCCTCTGGCAATTTTTCTTTTGACGACAACTTTTTTATTAGTGTCTGTTTAGGCATCAATGGTTGCTTAGGCATATTTTTCTTAGACTATTGTAATCTTGTGAATGGTTTTCTAGGATTTATGATAAACCTTGAGTCTTCTTGTGCAAAGTCCAATTTCTTGGCTCTTTTTTTCTTTTTTCTTTTGAGTGACTATCTCTTTGATCTCAATAGTCTGTACAATAGAACTTTCTTCAATTTCAATTTCCTCTAGTATGTCTGTTAATTTTCCTCTTCCCTCAGTTTGACTTCTTGTAACCCTCCCTTGTGTCTTTGTATATGTTCTCATATGAATACTTGTAGAGGTCTTCTTTGGCACTGCATTCTTCTGCACTTGTTCAACCTCTAGCTCCATAGGCTGCATGTCTAGCTCATGGTCAACCATAGGTTCTTCTTCATATTTCTTGTCTTTCCCTGACGGTAGTGGACTTAGATCTTGGTGTTTTTCTAGGGGTGACAGCATCAACTTCATAGCCACTTAAAAACAAAAATGTAGGTAATCTCTGTTCAATTTTTTTAATTCTTCAACCACCAACAACTTGATTAGAGCATGGTGAAAGGTTGAGGTATCATTAGTTTTAGGTTTGGCCTGAACCTTGTCTACCATTTTCTCAAGCTCCTAAACAAATAAAAAGGCATATATAGGGGCTTCTTACCTGTAAAGCGTAGCAATAATTTGAAGTGGTATTGATATACCATATGAAATATACCCTCACACGTGAAATACTTCTGAATCACCATAAAAAACTTAGAAAAATATTCCATAAGGCATGTTCTAGGGATTCCTGAAGTCATATCTATGCCTCTATGCTCTTCTTTCAAGAATTCATCACAATTCTACAATTTAGATTTATTTACCTTGAGCCATGACTCTCCTGACCTTGGGATCTCAGTGACTTGCGAAATTGTGCCAGGAGACACAACAAAATTCAACATGACTACTTTCTATCTTGTGCTTGTGAAATTGATAGCAAAGGATTTCGAAACTTGTCGATGATAACCCCGCAATTTTTGACAAAATCGGAGGTAGCCCACACTAGCAAATGCTTGTGAGAAGGCGAGGTCTTCTTCAAGCAACCTCACATCCATGGGCTCATACCTAACAACAAATCCTCCTTTATACTGCTTCTTTTGTGATGTCATGGCTTCAATATGCGTTGAACAACCCCTTCTTTGACACCTGAAAAAGGTTTTAGAGATAACACAAAGAGATCTAACACTAATAGAACCTAACCCGAGACAAATAGACAAGCTCCTAGACCTCAAAACCGATACTAAGATACTCAAAGTAGCTCAAGCAACTCACAAGGATGAGAAAGGAGCATATTCAAAACAAGAAATTGAAATGAAGGCATGAAAAAGGAATACGATGATGAAGCCGCTATGATACATGCGTTTATAAATGATGACAAAAGGGTGCAATGATGAGCCAACATTCTTGGAAAATCTCCTGACTAAAACTTTTATGACATTTTGTACCCTTTTTCCCATAGTTAGCAGAAAAACTGAAATTCGTATCAAATCCTGTGTTCAGGAGCGTGAATTTGCTATAGAAATGCCTAGAACTTTCATAGAAAAATACGACATGTTTAAACTAAATTTGTTGCAGAAGTTTGTAAAAGTGTTAAATTCACCATAATGACCAGATAACCTTATGTATAACGAAAACTTGGATTTTTCTATGACAATGACATCAATTAATATTAATTATTACCTTTTCAAACTCACTAAAATACCCTCATACATGCAAAAAATTTGAAAATATCAAATTTAAAAGATCCTATTCAACCCTAAGTGACTTACTCTGATTAACTCAAGACAAAACTAATGGTTATCATGGATAAAATATCATTTTCCTCATATTTAGATTGATGATGGCCAGATTGTCCATTACCCAATCAATTCCAAGCAAAGCAGGATAAGGATTAATGTCATCAAAAATTTCTATTACTTAAAAATAAACAAGGGTGCGAACTCCTTCAATATCTACTGTGACACTTTGATAGTATTCCCATAGGAAATATATTTTGTTGATTTGCGAGTCTTAACTAAATATTTTACCATTGTAGCTTTGACTTACCCATTATTTCCCATGTATTCTTTGTCAAAACATTAGCATCGGATCCCAAATCTAGAATAGCCTGATCCATTTCATATTCTCCAGCGTCACACTAAGTCTCATATTTTTGCCAGTTCTCTTCTCAATGTACATTATTAACTGTGCACACCTCTATTCATGGTGTTCCTTTTGATGCACAAGAATTTATCAACTCTTGAAGCCCTTCTATAACCTTTTGATCTATAAATAAATTCATACAACTATGCAGAAAATGCCTCAAATTACCAGCCCAATCTGCTGAATTCTATTGCACAACTTGATCCCACGTCGCTGCTTGGTTCTGTGTCAGAACTACTGTCATGTCGCAGTTACTAGTCCGTGGTTGTGAAGTAGAAGTCGAAGCTCCTACATCTATAAAACTTTGTTTCGCTTCCATAAACACCTTATTTTCTCTCTGAACATCAAAAACATGAAATTTCTCCATATTCTTTATAACCCACCCACCTATATTTTTGAATTCCTTCTTTCCATATTATTTATCACTTCCAGTTGCAACTCCACTTCTAGTGGCAATATTAACATAAGGTTCATCGACCCTTCTTTCAGCTTTCATCATTTGGATGTTTTTTGTGGGCTACTGTTTTATTTTCTCTTTCATTTTCTCCATGAGTACAAGACACTCTTCAAATACATGATTAAAGGATTTGTAATACTTACCTGTCGTAGTAGGATTCTGTCAATCTCTTTCAAAACGACCTGCCTGGTTGCAATTGTAGAAAAATACATGTCCTCTTCCTTGACCAGCTCCGCCTCCTTGAAATCTTCCTTGATAACCTCTTCTACCACCCCATTGTCCACTAGCCTCATGTGCATGCTCCTCTACTTGCATTCTATAAGTATCAGCGTTTTGCTCCATCATTTTATCATAACTTCAAAAATTCTTTTCATCATGTCCTATTGAATTACAAAATTTTCAAAACAATTTCCTTTAGGTCTGCAAATATTTTTGCAACAAATAAAATTCTTCAGAGCGATGTTTTCCTCTAGTTCTGCATATCTTGCACCACTTAGCGGATCCTGAATTCAACAGATCAGGTGCTCCACTATCCAAGTAATCTCTAAAAACATGGCACTGTTCCTTAAAATGGCCCTCTGATTTGTATTTTTTACACTACACTTCTTCTCTAACTTCTTTTCCCTTATAGATATCCTACAATTGCAATGTCATGTTTTCTAGCTGACACTGAATCTACTGCATACCTGCATTAGTGTCTCCTATTAGTGAAGATTTCAAATTCATCGAAATTTCCAAATCTTTGACTTGAGTTTCTATCTTCTGTTGTGTTAATGGAAACCTGATATGTAGCAAAAACATAACTATAAACCATTCCTTATGTTACTCTGGGGGTATGTTGAAACTCACTTGATCCAATAACACCTTAAACCTTTGATCAAGCTCCCAAATAGACTCATTGACTTTCTATTTGATCTCCTTTAACTAAGTAATGAACTATGATTGAGACTTGGACTTCTTGAACTCCCGTGTTAGTGATTTCTTAATATCTGCAAATGTACCATTGTGAGTGGTCGAATACTTCATGTACCATGCCAGTTCTCTATCTCACATCATCATAATGAACTACATATTCTTTATATCTTTTTCAGTGATCTGCTTTGGTGTCCTTACAACTTGGACTACAAACAAAAACTTCTCTGGCTTCTTCGAACTAGTTCCCCTGAAAATAGGTATCTTAATGTCATCCTCCTTACCTATTTTTGGGGTGTAAGGGGGAGGGAGAAGGGGATGGGGGAAGGAGGGGTAGGGGGAGAAAGGAGACCACAAACACCTTGAATAATACTAGATTCGGGCTTCGATGAAGTCTCAGGCTCGAAGGGGGTATACTGCAGGGTTTCCTAGGAGTTCTCTGGGTAGTTTTCTTATTTTTCACCTTCATATTCAATAATCATAGGGATATAATAAGTCTCTAGGAAGTTCCTCGGATCTTCTTTGCGATTTTCTGGTATCTACCCTATACCTTTTCCCACTTCACGTTGTACCTATTTATTTCTTAGATTTACTTCTTCAGCCAAACATAACTAAGATATCAGTTTGATTGCACCCGCAAAACTCACTTGTAACACAAAAGCATCTTAATCCGGAGTTTCAAGGAATTAAGATACTTACCTCACAGTCCTTTAAAGAATTTTTTCTCTCCTTTGTAGGAAACAGTCAAGTCTATTGTGAATTCAGTAATAAAACCTCCCAAGATGTTATCAATCTAGAAATCAAAAACCCTTGAAATCTTGTTCTTAGAACTCTTGATTTGTTGTATCAACTCAGGATTCCACAATATAGGTTCGTCGTTCTTAAAGAAATCCTTCCTTTAATTCAACCTTCACACCCACTCATATAATTCACTTGGGAATAATCCAAAGAAAATTATGTACTGCTATGTGAAAATATACCTTTACAACCATGATTCAGATGTCAGATGAGGGTTTTTGTTCTCTTGATCTACGAATTCTCATTCCTTCTAAGCTATCCAATCTTGAATTTCCTTCTTCGATGAGTGACATGTCCACATATCTCTAAAATAGATCCCAGACCTAACAACGAAACCATTCTTTGGCTCATTTGGGCTTGACCCATGTTCGATCTATGTTGCGCATCAACAAAACTCTTGATAAACAACCCTTTCAGCACTGACCTACAAGCATATCACAGTCTCACCCCGAGGTGACTATGGGTGGTTGTAAAACCAGGTTTCTGCAGCCTTGAGGGACAACATGATGTGGAAAATCTAATGGGATTTTATTAGCCTTTAACATACATAAACTGATTGTGAAGTATTAAACCCTTCACTTACTTCGCCACATTCAACAAAACACATTATATAACATCATAAAATCCATTGTTATAACACACAATTGTAACAACTACTTCGCAACACTAATATTAAGCAAGTAGACAAGAAACACATAAGAAAAAAAAATATCTTCAAAAAACTTCTTATTTTCTATTATGATGGATCTTTTAAGTACATTCAACTCTCTGAAATGCACAGACATCAGCAAGTGGTCTATGCACACAACTACAAATTGTTCCAAGGTCTATGTGCACTTAGATGCAAGGCCTTTCCTTCACTACAAATATAGATACAAAACTAACCTGTAACCATAGAATTTATAATCACATATTTTCTACTTATAAAATAGCCTTACATTGATTTATATAGTATTACATTATTACAAAACATTGTTCCAAATACCATGGGCTAAGGAAAATAAATGCAAATCTAACACAAACCCATTACAAAATGAGGGGATTTGACCCACCCCGAAGCCCCCAAGATATTGCGTAGTATATCAAAAATGTTGTGCTGCGCAATATAATTCGTGCTCCACTCCTCAAAATGCAGATATTTGGCCAAAATTTATGCCAAGTTGGGTTTCACCCAACAGTACCCTACAAAGTTCCCATAATTTCTTCCTACTATGTTATAGAACATTGGCGCCTTAGAGAAACCAGTCTCTTATTTTACTTGCATTGTGAGTTACCCAACTTGTATTATTGTAAAAAGGCTAGGAAGACTTATTGCAACTTGTGAGATGCATGTTGGAGATCATACATACTCTCTATTTGAAGTCTTGGCAGGAACTACATGCTTAAAGTTTGATATGGTGAACACTGAGAAGTCAAGGTTTCTTGGTTTTGAGTTGTAAAAAATGGGCTTGTTTTTTTTATCATTTGAGGAGTTTAAAGGGATTGAAAATTTCCATGGTACAGTTGCGCAATCCATATGATATTTATATGCCCACTACCTTAGTATCCTTTCCTTGGAGGAGTATACCATGTACAATATGCATATGGATATATTCTTCCTCTGTAACGTTTTTACCTGTAGCATCTTTGTTGAGTGATGCTGTAAAAAATTGTTGATGTATATTAAATGATAGTGTTTTTGTGACCATTGTAGTCACTCATCAAAGTTCATCATCAATTCATATTAAATTTTATAGCTTGAAATATTTAATTAAAGCTCTATTTTCTTACAGTTACAACAATCATGTGACTTTTCAAATTTGTTTTTACTCACTAGCCTTTTTTGAGTTTTGCAAAAGGCACAAATCTATTTATGTTGTTGGATAGCCTTTTTTAAGTGGCCCCATTATAGATTTTTGGACAAGTTATAATGTATATTGATCTCATTAGAGATTCTTCCAACTCACCAATGTTGATATATTTAATAGCTTGAAATATAAAATGAAGCCCACAAAGTACATGATGAAATTTTCCTTACTGTGGATTGGAATCAATGTAAAGTCATAAATTTCTACAGTGACATTTGTTTGGCTTACCATGGCCTACGCCTTTAATGTAAGGAATAAATATCATGGGACTAGTTTGAGCATGGTCTCTATTGCCTTGTAAGTCCAACTTATTTGCATCTGTTTACTTCTTTCAAGTTATGAATTTATTTATTTGTAAGTTTGGGCTTATTTTTTGTTTACTTCAATGATTTCAGATTTATGTTTCAAATTTCATCTTTGTTGCAGGTCTATGGATAAGCAAAATTGGACATTGAAAATAATGTATTATGTTACAAGTGACAATTTCTCTTTATCTTTAATGGTTTCCAACTATATGGCGCATGGTTATGGTTCATGCCTTCTAACTCTATACATTTAGTCATACCGAGGTTATAAAAAATGTTATCATTCTAGTTATGTCATTATTATTGTAAATATTATAATTTTAAATATCTCACAATTAATAATAAATACTCAAAGTTTGCTTATGTAGTGGAAAAATAATGTTTTAGTTAAATTTATATGAGGTGGAATGGTGGTAGTTTCTTTCATTTCTTACCGGGTGAGAGCTTCTTCCTTATTCAGGTATTTTTTTATTGGAAAGGGATTGAAGGAATTTAGCCATGGGAAAGGGACGTGGACTGTACTCCGAAA
This sequence comes from Pinus albicaulis, assembly GCA_034641835.2. Classification (NCBI taxonomy): domain Eukaryota; kingdom Viridiplantae; phylum Streptophyta; class Pinopsida; order Pinales; family Pinaceae; genus Pinus; species Pinus albicaulis. The sequence goes on from CM076569.1 coordinate 340,533,628, forward strand.
TTGGAAAGAAGACCAAAGATATTCTTAACAAGGATTACAATTTCAATCAGAACTTTACTTTCACTTCCTACACATCCACTGGATTGGCATTTAAATCTACTAGCATTAAGAGAGGAGAGTTTTTTTCTGGGAGATTTGAACACTCGATAGAAGAATAATAACATCACAAGCGATATTAAAGTGGATACAAGTTCCAATTTATTTTCAACTATGACAATTGATGAACCAACACTAGGTTTGAACACAATTTTTAACATTATTGTACCAGATCAACGATATGGAAAGGTTGAGCTTCAATATCTGCATTATTATTCATGGGTCAATACAAGCATTGAATTAATACCATCTCTCAAAACACATTTCTCAGGAGTGTTATAGGTCAATTTGGGCGCCATTCCCAATGACCTGGTTGACTAGGCATCATCTCCAAGACCAATGAATAAGGGTCTATCATTCCCTATCATTTCAGTTGCTACATGCCCTAAGACAAAGAAAAAGATGAATCATACATGACTTTCATCTGTAAAGGTTTCCAAGATTTCAAGTTTATAATATATCATATGAGAGCTCATCAACACTGCCTCTAAAGGGACTAAGTGCACTGCATATGTAGGCAGCCCCATTCAAATCCGCTCTGCAAAGCACTTCCCAACATTCACAGGTACGTTGGTCACATTGGGAGCGAAATTCTCATTGTTCTGGAATCTCCACTTTCCTAGTGCCTTCTAGAAGAGTTCACATGTGTCAAACATCGAATCCATGTGTCCATTTGACATCTACAAGATTGGGAACATGTCTTTCCTATTATTGGAAAGTCATTTATTATAAAACTACCTTCAGCTCCTCTATAAATTGAGCACAGATCTTAGTGTTTGATAAGGATGAATTTGAGTAGAGAAATAATGGTGGAATTTCAATTGAGTAGTTGATTTGAGTGACATATTGCTGGAGATATCTGCATTGTGATGAGGATGGGATGTTGTTGGATATGGTGACACTAAAATAATCACTGGGTTGTAACCTCCCCTTCTATCGTTAATAATTACTACTTCTTATTGCATCTGCATAAGCTTTGATTTTCCATATCATGATTTCTTATTTGATGTATGTGGTTTATGCTTTATTGATTTAGCTAAATAACTTGAATAAAAATCTGTATTATTTTTATCCCTTGCTGTTTATTTTTCATTCTTGCAGGAAATATTTTGGACAACTGGCTGGAATTTGAAGCTACAACAAAAGTGACAGAAGGAGACTTTGGAAGTGCTTGGACTCCAAGTAAGCTTCTTGTTTCATTCTGTGTGTCTGTTTACAGTTAGGAAAGATAGTCGTAAATTCTTTAACCTGTTGTTCTAGATAAGCACATGTCTAAGGAATAATGTTTTATCCGTAATACATAATTCCGCATAACAAATTGGCGACTCCACTAGGGAATTTACCCTTCATCCTCGGTGTATTTGCCTCTAATTTTCTATGTTTATTAATTGAGTAGTTTTTACTCATAAATATTAGGTTTTTTGAAATCCAAATTTGCATTAGAAGTGTGTTAAACAACTATGTTTTTCAATGTACACTGTTCTCAACGCACTTTTGAACAGGACATAGTGCTTTGCATAACACTGTCTCCCTTTTAGGTCTACATTGCCAAGAACTGTCTCTCTTTAGAGATTGTGTTGCCTCCTGAAACCATCCAAATTCCCTTGATTTTTTCATTACAATTTGTTTTAGTTTGTTTTCTTCTGTGTTTTGAAAATCCTCAACCTCATATTGAGCAGTGAACTTATCTACCTCTTCCTCCTTTGAAAGAATAGTTTGTTCAATGTTTGTTTAATGGTTTTTCTTTATCATTGACGAATTAATTTCAAATTATTTTTGTTGTCGCATTAGATCCATTTTCTTTTGAAAAGGAATTTGTCATAAATTCTTCGTTTCCTGATAGGAGAAATTGTTGTTTAATTCCTCATTTCTCCTTCAAAAGAGAAATTGTTGTTTATATTCCTCATTTCTCAAAAGTAAAATGCATTTGTTTTTATTGATTTGATGCACTTAATTTCTTTTTTGCATTCATGACATTAAAGGAACTTGAAAAGAAAAACCTGCATTTGCATGTAGTGGATTGTGTGTTTTGCAAAAGGAACAATTAGGAAAGTTGCATTTAGTTTGTGCTCTTTGATTTGTTTGCTCTCAAATTGATTTCTCTTTCTCTCTAGTAGCTAATATTTTCATTGAAAATCTAAAAGTGAAAGATTGCTTATCATTCTTAGTTTGCATTTTAGGAATTTCCAATACATCATCGCGATGAACCTTTGAAAGGAAAATTGATAAACAAGATCAACTTAAAAATTATCTCAATTTACCTAACAAAGAATTGGAACCATAACGATAAAATTTAGAAGGTCTAGGCTAGAGACATGTTCTGACATCGTAAAACATAGTAGTTGTCATTAATTGTTTGCGATACATTCCGAGTGTGATACCTCACTCCACGTACGTAAGTATATCATAGCTCGTCCACATAATTTTGGGTATATCAGGCAGTGTTACTGTACGAAATGTATAAAGGGGTGCTCTCACTGTACGGTTTCACATCAGACAGCAGTAATACGGACTTCAGCCTCCACGTACATTCGGGTATATTTGGGAGGACAAATTTTAGCTGCTATCCATCCATAGTGAACCGAGTCGGTCACCTTGTAAATTGTGATACACCGAACATAGCATTTGGGGAGATTGCCTGCCCGTACTTCTTGTTTCGCAGGAGGTGTTATGCAGTTCACAGTTTCTTGGTAGACCTTTTTCTAGAATTACCCTTTTATTTTGTTTATTTGTTTTTTGTTAAAATAAATCAATAATCGTGGAAGAAAAAACCCTTTCCCCCATCATTCATTTAGATTAGCATTGAAACCACCTTTACCACCAGAATTTACTCCTGGTCGGAGAAGGTGACATCACTCTATCGAATCAAGTACTATCAGTACCTTTGGAGAAGCATCATCTTCCCATATACCAGAGTTAGCTCAAGTTGTTTCTACACATCCTAGTTCATCTACTGTTGTCGAGACGGAGTCTTCATAGTTACCCGTGGTCATGATCCATCCAATCAGTGAGACCATACCTCCTGGACCCAACGTTTTTCAACCAGAAATTGATCTACATCCTGTCTCTTATTTTCTAGAACATTTGAATCCCAAAGTTGAAAAAACAGAAGTTTCTCTTACCTTGGTCATTCCACAATTTTCTGTAGCCATTAAAACTCCCATATCAAACAGTCAATATCCTGAAATATACTTTGGGCCTGACGGTGAAATACTTCCACCTGGTTTAATTTCGATTGAAGAAATCCCACAAGACAAGAAACCTTTAACTCCAATCCATTTTGGGGAGGACCTTTACTTGTACGAGCCTTTTCCTCAATCACCATCCTCTACTTTGGTTGATCTTGCTCCTATTCAAAGTCCTGTCGATTCAAAAGGGTATACCTTTGGTAAAGTAACAATGCCTAAACCAGCATCTTAGGTTGGGCCATCTGTTCCAATTACGTCAATACCTGCCCTCGCAACCCCGTTGATGTTTACAACTTCACCAGTCATATTTTTATGGTGTCCCTATGGTCCCATCAGGTTATAAATATTTATCTGGAATTTTCTCGAGTGCATCTTCAAAACCATGGACTTTACCAATGTCTTCATCTGGTATTATAACTGGTAATACTATAATGAGTACTGAAAGGTTTGATTCTTTATACACATCATCAGGGCAATATCAAGCCGGTCTTTCTGGGTCTATTACCTCCAGTAACATATCAACTAGACTCCCTGCATTTGGAGAGCAATATTTTCTGTCTTATTATCCTCCTCATGTTGGGGGGCAACCTTTGATCACCCAATATGACAGTATTCCATAATTTTTTGCTCAACCTAGTGTCAAATCAAATGTTTGTCAGTGGCAGCCCACTCTGCCTATCCAACCACAAATGGTTGTAAAATCGTATCAACTAGTCCAACCTGTTACACCCACATCATTTCCACTGGTTAATACATATTTATCCGTGTTACAGAATCAAAATGTTGTACAACAACATTTTCAAGCAGATCCTTCAACTCAATACCCTCCAGTATTGGGTCCACAAAATCCAAATCCTTCGGTTAATTTACAACAACCTGTACCCAAAATCATTTATTCACAAGTTGGTTTACCATTTTATGGGATATCACAGCCACAACTAGGTTATACATATCCTCAACCGAATCCAATTTATCCTAATTTGGGTTATAACATTGGTGGACAGACCCCTTGGTAGCCTCAGGCGCAAATTCCACAAACTTCATTTCAACAAGTATCACATCCAGGTTTTGGTCAACAAACTCCTCAAGAATTTTCTTTTCAAAACAACCTCTATCTGGGTTACGAGTAGCAGATTCCTTATGCTGGTGCTCAAAGGCATATTTCTCAAGCAATTCCATCATACTCTGGCTATGCTCAACCTGACCTTAATTGACAGTTTCCCTTTGTTGCAACTTTAGAGTTACCAGATTTAAATCAGCTAACCAATGATCCAATAAAATATGCTCCTTGGTGGTCAGTGATACCTCACAAATTACCCTCGGATATTCCTAAGTTCAATGGAAACCATGGGGAAGACCCGTCGACGCATGTCATGACTTATTATTTGTGGTGTTCATCAAACTCCCTGAATGATGATTCTGTTCGACTACGTCTTTTCCAACATACGCTCACAGGTCCGACTGCAAAATGGTACATTGAGTTACCTAGAGCTTCTTTTGATAATTTCACTGCCCTAGCTAATGTCTTTTTTACTTGCTTCGAGTTACCCATACGATATGAAATTGGAATGGAACTCTTGAATAATTTCAAACGGACTAATGCTACTCACATTTCTGATCATATTCATGAGTGGCGTCGTCATCGTAGAATGGTTAAGTCATTTTTTCCTGATCAGCTTCTTGTTGAGTGGTTCATTAAGTCCCTGTTATCATCTATAACTGAGGATGTGGCTAAGGGTGGTGTCTTCACTGAAGAGTAGGTTATTTCTCATGGCCAATATTTAGACTTGATTTATACTCAATCTGGCATGCTCTATGAAACAATTCCTAACGCGTCGAGATCTAATTTTACTGTTCCTCCTCAATTAAAGGACTCTCATGCCAAAGACATCTTGATTAGTACTGAAAGCCCACATAATTCTATTTCATCTGATCCTACTCCTACTTCTAAAATTAATTTCGTGTCATTTGACAAAGGCAATAATGACAAGCAACTAGGAAGTAAGGAAAAAGGGAAATCTAAGAAAAAGAAAACTTCTAACCTGCAGCAAAGATCATATGATCAATCGTCTGGACCTAGGAAACCTCATTATCCATGCATAATCTATAATGAGGAACATTTTGTTAGGGATTGTCCTCACCGTGCTAAAGTCTAAAAAATCATTAATACTTCCCATGCGTCAGCTGTGTTGACAGACCCATTTCCAAATCCGGACACAAATTTGATTGCTACGGATCCAGCTTCTAGTTCCCAAGTGCTAATGTTATCCATCACAAAACCTTCAACATATATTTTGGTGTCAACGCGTAATAAGGAATATCATAGTCAGGCCACTGATCAACCTACTACCTCGACTATGAATCCGTCTATGGAAATAGTACCGCCTACTGCTATTCCTAAATTGATGATTAAGCCACCAAAGGGAGTTGTTCATAAATTAGCATATAATCCTCGATCAAGAGCTGCACAAAATTATAATATAGTTGAATATTTGGCTCAATACCATTTAGCTATGTCTACTCTTGAGGTATTACAAAATTTTCCCTCCCAAAAACAGGCTTTATTTTCGGCTATTGGTGGAATTGATCTAACTGATTCCAATCTCGTCGTCTTTAATCATAGGGGCTGTGTGCCGCAACTACCAGCAGAATTGGAATTCTCCATACAAGTAAATGTTCTCAATCACCTTGTTCATCATACTATTATTGATGAGGGAGCATCTACATGCATTATGTCTCTAAATTGTTGGAAGTCACTAGGCTCACTACGCTTATCACTATCATCAACGACGTTGAAGGCTTTTGATGGATGTAAATATAAGCGTTGTGGTATTATTAGTAACTTACATGTTGAACTACGGGGCAAAACTATGAATGTTGATGTCGAAGTTGTTGACAGACCCCTCTACTACAATATTATACTTGGAAGGCCATGGGTATATGCTATGACTACAATTGTTTCTACATATTTTCGAATGATTGCCTTCCCATATAAAGGTACTATCGTATTCATTAATCAACTATCCTTATTTTGCTCCACTTCACAGGTAACTGGAAGCATTTCGTTCATTCACATACCCCAACTAGAAATTCAGAACATTGGTGTAGGACTCTTAAAGGATTCCACTCTCATGGGAACCTTTGCATTACTTCTGCCTACGACGTCGGCAGAAATTGCTAGGGACATGCTACATGATCTCTTCCACTCCAACTGGCTTAAGGAAGAGTACGGAAAATTCTGAAATTGTTACGTTGGATGAGTTTCTGCCGCCCAGCCCCATTGAACTGGCATAGTAATCAATCTATCAAGCTTGGGTGGCGAATCCGAAATCAGCATTGTCGATTGTTTCGGTTGATCCTTCCTTAGATTTTGGTACTCCTTCTGATCCTTTTTCCTCAATGTTCTTGACAGACGAGAATATTTTGGAAGCTATGATGTCAGAAGGAGAACCATGGGAAGATTATCATCATCGTTCCCATCTTCCTGATTATGAAGAAAACCATCCTAGTGAACTATATCACTCATCAATAAAAAAATTATTTTCGAATTATTTACCAATTAATGCAATCGACTCTGAGAAAAATCTGTCAAATATTGAAGAAACCATTTCTATTGATATTTCGACCAAACCTGGAGTTGTAGAAAATATTCATGTCAGTGTATCTTGTTCTCCATTAGAACTTGAATCATATCACTCTCTTTTTCGTGAATTTCGTGATGTATTTGCTTGGTCTTACGAGGAAATTCTAGGCATAGATATTAGTATCATTGAACACACTATTAATATGTATCCTGATGTCAAACTGATGCATCAACACCTTCATCCTATTCATCCAAAGAAGGTTGCTGCCAGCAAAGAAGAAGTTGAAAAACTTTTGCATGCTGGTTTCATTTACCCTATTCTGCTAATTGATTGGGTTTCCAATATTGTTCCTGTCATGAAAAAACAAGGAACCATTAGAGTGTGCGTCGATTATCAGGACGTCAACATTGCTTGTCCAAAAGACAACTATCCTACTCCCTTTATCGACCAGATTATTGATGATTGTGATGGATGCGAAATCTTTTCATTCATGGATGGATTTTCCGGCTACAATCAAATCAACATCTGCCCGAAGGATCAACATAATATAGCATTCATCTTTCCCTGGGGTACATTTTCTTATAGGAGACTTCCTTTTGGTTTAAATAATGCTAGTGCAACTTTTCAGAGAGCAATGGATTATGCTCTCAATGACATCAAGCACATTGTTCAACCTTATCTAGATGATTTACCTGCACATTCATGAAATCGGATTGATAACCTGATACATTTGAGAGCCATATTTTTACGATGCCGACACGACAAAATTCACCTCAATCCACATAAATGTGTGTTTTGTGTTGGTTCTGGTCGTTTTCCTAGATTTGTCGTCTCAAAAGAAGGAATTTGAATCAATCCATTAAAGGTTCAGGACATTCTTGATTTGCCTGCGCCATCAAATTTACTTCAGATACAGAAAAATGAAAGGCTAACTTCCTAAGGAGGTTCATACCCAACTATGCCGAAATGGCTAAATGATTTACTAGGCTTTTGAAAAATGGGTTCCCTTCCATTGGGACCAAGTTTCACAAGCTTCTTTTGATGTTGTTAAGGATACTCTTGTCCAGGTGTCATTAACGTATCCCCCTAATTATCAAAATTATTATTTCCTATATATCACCGCGGCAAAAACAACCATTGCTATGGTATTGGTCCAAGTAGAAGATGGGATAGAACATCCAATATATTATTTGAGTCATAAACTCAATGATACAGAATTTAAGTATTCATATGTAGAAAAACTTACCTTGGTATAAGTTCAAGTTTTTCAAAGATTTCACCACTATATCATGCTCCATAAAACTACTATATTTTCAGATTGCAACCCCATGACTTATATCTTATCACGTCAATTTATGAGGGGAAAATATTAAAAATGGATTTTCATTTTGCAGGAATTTGATTTGGAATTTATCAAATCCAAGTCAAAGAAGTCTTTAGTTTTGGCTGAACTTCTATGTGACCTTGCCTCTGATAGTACTGCAACTACATCGGAACCATCAATTCCTGATGAGACTTTGTTTTTGATCGGATCATCTGATCATTGGTATGGATATTTCATTATTTATCTCCAAAATCAAACTTTTCAACCTGATACCTCTCGCTCTGAACAACGACGTATTAGATACCAAGCCAAAGATTATCTGATCGTCGGATATACACTTTATCGTCGTGGTGTTGATACCATTTTAAGGAGGCGCCTCACTGATGAGGAGGCCAAGAAGGTTTTAAATGATTGTCATTTTGGGGCTTGTGGTGGAAATTTATTAGGATATGCTATCGTGCAGAAGATACTCTGAGCCGGTTACTTTTGGCCTACCATATTTCGCAACTGTATTATCGCGGTCAGCAGTTGTCATGCATGCCAGATCTTTGATCGTAAAATCCAGAAAATGACAGCACCAATGCGTCCTGTTGTCTCTATGGGACCATTTTTAAAATGGGGTATTGACTTCATGACCTGTAACCCTCGTTTGTCCGGGGGGCATGGTTATATTATTGTCGCAGTAGACTACTTTATCAAATGGGCCGAAGCGATGCCTACATTCAACAACACAGGACAAATAGCTGCATTTTTTTTCTTTAATCATGTTATTGCATAGTTTGGGGTCCCACAGGCTATAGTTACAGATAATGGGAAGCATTTTCTTAACGACGTGATGGCTGAATTGACTGCCAAGTTAGGATTGTCACATGATAATTCTACTCCTTATTATCCACAATCAAATGGAAAAGTTGAGGCTATCGACAAGATTCTTAAATGTATGCTTCAACGAATGATAGGAGTTCGTAAAAGAAACTGGCATTTTATCCTGTACTCCACCTTGTGGGCGTATCAAACCTTGGTGAGAAACGCAACTAGATTTACTCCTTTTCAATTGGTGTATGGTATGGAAGCTATCTTACCAATCCAATGTGAAATACCATTGTTAAAACTCACAATCAACTTGTTACCTGACACCTCAGAAGAGGAAGCGTGTCTCCTTAACCTCATCCATCTTGATGAAATGCGTTGTGAAGCCCAATTGGTTAACAAAGCGCATAAAAGACATAGAAATACGCAATACGACAAAAATGTCCAGCCTTTCGTTTTCTCAGAGGGCGACTTGGTCCTTCTTTATGAATAAGAAGCTGATGTAATAGGTATAGGAAAGTTTGAGCCATTATGGCATGGCCCCTATATTGTCAAAAGAGTTCTTGTTAAGGGTGCCTATGAGTTGGTTGATTACGATGGAATTTTGTTAGCGCAACCTAGAAATGGATTGTATCTGAAACGTTACTATGCTTAATCATTATCATATTTATTTTTTGTATTATATTGTATATATATTCTGTTGATTTGCATTCACTATCTTAGTTTGTTATTAGATTTTTCTTGACGTTAGTAATCCGCTTTACACTTTATCGCAGATTTCTAAATATTTGAAACCTTTTGTTGGATATGCTGATGGTGCTAGTCGTAGTATGCAAAATCTATCCTCGGCAGCGTGGGCCATTTTCGCTCTGAATGGCGAGTTAGTGAGTTTTCAAGGTATTTTTATTGGTAGATCGACAAAAAATATCGCTGAGTATAGCGCATTGATTGAACTTCTCTCTCATGCCATTTCATTTGGTATTAACTACATAATCATAAGGTTAGACTCACAACTTGTGGTATTACAACTTACTAGTGTTTATACTGTTAGAAATCCAACACTGCATCATTTGTTCCTAAGAGTTCGACTTTTGGAAAGACATTTTGATTTTATTCAATATCAACACATTTCCAAAAATTTGAACAGATTAACTTATTCATTGGCTAATCAAGTTTTAGACAGACATTTGCAACATATGTCAAGAAAACATTCACATCATTAAATAGGATTGCACAATAAACATCATAAAACACTGAACTCATATAGATAGATAGTTATAGGTTTTTACAAAATTTTTTCCCAAGACACATTGGTTATCTGACCTCAACACGTATGAAAAATTTCAAAAGTAAACTAGTGGTGCTCATGGTAACATGATATAGATCTAGCTATCGTACGCAGTAACTGCATCCAACGGTTAGGAAGCCCAATAGTGTGTCGCTGCAGTCACATGGGTAACTCTTCAATCCAACAATCCGAAATCCCGAAGATCAACCCCTCTATGTGCTGCCGAAGCTCAGACAAAGTCTCAACCATATCAAGATCCTGAAGGACTGCTCTCCCGACAACCCTCTCTACTGGCACATCTGCTTCACGATCTGGTTCCTCTACTAGTTGAACTCAACCAACATCTTCATTACATAAAACATTTAGTTTAGTCTTGTGAAAACATCAAAATACAAAAAAATTGTATAAACCTTAGAAAAATAAAAAAAAACATGGTCAAAACACTCTTACCTATTTCACCCCACTGAGCACCTTCTGGTAATGCTAAATTTGGATCTCCTCGGAAATCAACACCTGCGTATGCATACTCATCGATGGCGATAATATGTTGCCTCAACCAGGAAAAGAACGCAGTCGAGTACACAATGGTCGATTGGCCTACATGCCTACCCATGAGTTCTACCCACCTCTGCATCTATGGATCTCTAGGATTAGAAAAATCCAATGTCACATATTGTGGCTGCATTAGTGGAATCCATTCTAAGGAAAAATATATGAGGATTGAACCATAACGGAAATTCTTCTTCCTTCTTCCGTTTTCTTTGTTCAGTTGTTATTTTATCTAAGAAAGTACAGCCTCATACCAGTTGGATATTGTTGGCTCCATACACTCAAGCGCATACTGTGTATATAATCTATTCGCTACATGTAGTGTAACGGTACCAACAAGTTTTGCGATCAGGAAAAGGATAGTTCTCAAAGGAAAATCTCTAAAATCCCTAACGTTTTTTTTTCCAGATTTGCTTGGCTCTTCCCCTGGATAGAAATGCTGTAGAACATAATCTCTCATTGCCTCTCCTCCAAGAATAGACCCTGAAAGTGAAATTGGCAAGCCTATCCTAGACAAACCTATAAGAAAGTATACATCCTCAACTATTATGGGAACCACTTCATTCTTAATATGAAATGCTTCGATAGTTGGATCCCATGATCGAACTAAGAACTCCAAGAGGTCTATTTGTTGCCTCATCCCTGACAACTAGAAGTACTTTAGTAGTCCACATTCTCTTAGGCTTCTTACTGTGCCTGGATCATTTAGGGCAATCATATCCTATTCTTCATGTTCTCTTTACCTCCACATAATCGTCATTGTAATCCAATGGAAACCTGAAATACAACCATAAGAACCATTAGACTCCATTCATTGCAAAAAATTGGGGAAATTTTGGGCATAATGCAAAAAACAAAAATCTATATTGCACCCAACGCAGTCCCTAACAAGAGATAGTGCATTGTGTTTGCAAGAAGCCTTCAATTTACTTGCTATGCAACGTAGGTTTCAACATCTAAGGGTGTGTTTCCCTCATTTTGGGTAGAATTTACCCTAGGGACCTAAAAGCCCTAAAAATTTGCAGAAATTGGAAATGAAATTATTACTGAATGAAAGAGGAGGTTCATGGCACTAACCTGGATCAAACAGCAACGAAATTCATCCACGGAAATGATCGCAATTAGCAGCTAAAGTTTGGGGGAAAATCATATTCAGAGCTCCAAAATGCAAATGGTAACTATCAAATGGTAAAAATGAATAGTAAAACTACTTTTAATAGTCATTTAATTGTTTGCAAATCATATTTATTTCTATGACTTTAGTTTATTATGTTTTTTATCGTGAAACATGTATTTTTAATCCATTTGATGTTGTTGTGAATAGGCTTTACAACTGATGAACAGATTAGTAGTGCAGATTCATTTCAAAGAATGATTTGAACTTAAAGCATACTTTTTCTCCTTATTTTTTGAGCTTTGTTAAAACTGAAAAAGGATTTGAAGTGCACTTTTATCTCTTTTTCGAGCTTCGATAACAGCAAAAAAGGAACCCCTAGAGTCTTCTTTCAGCTCTTTTTAGACTCTGATAATGTGAAAATATTTCCAAGCACTTGTCTTTTTGAGCTCATAAAATTAAATGAATTGATATCTTCTTAGTATAAGTTTAACCGTTTTCCGGACTGAGATAGATTATTTATGAAAAGGAATACTTTTGTTAAACATGACCAAAGAGGTTCTCTTAGATATTATTTTACACTTTTCGGATCTGAGTGACAAATTTACGAAAAAGTACTTATGGAGTTTTCTTTCGTCCTCTTTTTCAAACTCTCTAAATATGAAAAAGGACTAGGATATCACCGTCGTTAAGACAATTAAAACATAAAATAGCGACTAGCTTGTCGATCATGGCAAGGATCGAATTTCATTCATCGCTATATTTGTTAAATTATTAAATAGAGATACTTTATTTGCCCAAAGGGTTGAATTATAGATCAAGAAAATGTTATCCTCTGCAAGCTTGTTAAAAAATAAAGAGGTACTGGTCGACAAATGACTGGGGAAAATTTGGGAAAGTAAGAAAAATTCTTTATGGTAGGAGGTTGCTCTTGAAAATGACACTTCACTCCATCACCATGACTATTTGGGTTGGGTAATATTCTTGATGGTTCATTCATACCTATGGTTCATGATACCTTCACTTCGGTTTTGATTCAATGCTTCCAACTCATCTCAGTGTCACCGATATGTTCAAGAGAATTCATCGAGTGAATACTCATCCTTCTGTAATACTCATAAACCTTCATTCTCATGACTGTCATCCCTGAAAATTTCTATATCGAGTCATACGTTTGTCTCTGAAATCAGTAACTCCAGTTTCTCAATAAGGTGGCTTCCTATCAATGACAAATCATTATCTAGGAAGTTCACTTAGAAACATTAGATTCTAGTACCATGAGGCTTGTTACAACATCGACAAGATCCTCTCTTCTGAACCTTTGACCGAAATATTTTTTTTAGCGTTCGACATCAAATCATCTATTCACGCCTTACAAAATGTACTGCAATACCTTGAGGGCCATTGACATCAATGGTGGTTCTCTCATGTTTGTTAACAGCTCACATCATTGGCTAGTAATAAAACAATATCTTACCATGTTCAACTACAAATCATATATTCGCATGGCAAGACTTGTACCCGAGTGACCGAATGAACAAGATAAGAAGACTCCGGATCTAGTTTCATCCATCCACGCTGCGATTTTAGAATTTTTGTACACGTCATATGTATGGTGACCTTACATATAGATCTTCATCTGAACATGGGCCTATATCTGTAGGCATGTCTGCATTGGGAAACATTCCAATGAAGATGACTTTTTGAATTATGTACATGTCATTAGATTGTTTATGTGTTGAACATGGGAATGCCTACCCTCAAAAATTATGATCAAGAGGATATATCATGATGTAATATATTATAATATTGATGCAGGTCGCCACTTAATTTCATCTCCAGCCCATCACAGTGTAAATCATCTCAATCAAAATATTGTTATTATTATTCTAACTTCATGCTTTAGGGGCCAATTATTATAGGTCAATTTGAGCACCATTCCCAATGACCTAGTTAACTGGGCATCATCTCCAAGACCAATGAATAATGGTCTATCATTCCCTATCATTTCAGTTGCTACATGCCCTAAGACAAAGAACAAGACAAATCATACATGACTTTCATCTGTAAAGGTTTCCAAGATTTGAAGTTTATAATATATCATATGAGAGCTCATCAAGATTGCCTCTAAAGGGACTAAGTGTGTTGCATATGCAGGTAGCCCCATTCAATGCTTCTCTACAAAGCACTTCCCGACATTCATAGGTGCGTTGGTCACATTGGGAGCGAAATTCTCGTTGTTCTATAATCTCCACTTGGCCAGTGCCTTCTAGAAGAGTTCACATGTGTCAAAATTCGAATCCATGTTTCCATTTGACATCTACAAGATTGGGAACATCTCTTGCCTATTATTGGAAAGTCATTGATTGTAAAACTACCTTCAGCTCCTCTATAAATTGAGCACAGATCTTAGTGTTTGATAAGGAATAATTTGAGTAGAGAAATGCTGGTGGAATTTCAATTGAGGAGTTGATTTGAGTGACATATTTTTGGAGATATCTACATTGTGATGAGGCTAGGATGCTACTAGAGATGGTGCCACTAAATCAATCACTGGGTTGTAACCTCCCCTTCTATCATTAATAATGATTACTGCTTCTCTTTCCCTATATGCATCTATATAAGCTTTGATTTTCCATATCATGATTTCTTATTTGATTTATATGGTTTATGCTTTATTGATTTAGCTAAATAACTTGAATAAACTTATGTATTATTGCTATCTCTTGTTGTTTAGTGTTCATTCTCGTAGGAAATATTTTGCACAGCCAGCTACAACAAATGCGACAGAAGGAGACTTTGGAAGCACTTGGACTCCAATTAAGCTTCTTATTTCATTATGTGTGTTTGTTTACAGTTAGGAAAGATATTCGTAAAATCTTTAACCTGTTGTTCTAGATAAGCACCTGTCTAGGGAAGAATGTTTTATCTGTAATACATAATTCCACATAACAAGGAGTAATTGGAAAAGAGGCCTTTTCGATACGCTTCAATGTTATTTAATTTTTTTTTTTTAATTTTAAATATTATTGAATTATGTTTTTAAAGTTTTATTTTTACATGTAAATTTGCTATAATAGTTTATTTTTCCTTTAATTTCATATAATTTTATGAAAATATATATTTTAATAATAAATTTAATTAAAAATAATAACTTTTAATTACAAAATATTTTTATATGTATAAAAATAAAAGTGGGATTTATTAGTGAAGAGCTAAGATTTTTTCTCAATGTCTAAGGTTTAATATCCATGTAGATGAAAGTGTTTTCAATAACGATAGAGCGAGACTAATGTAGTAATATGTCACAAATAAAATGATTGATGACGATTACTATTTATTAACATTAAAATTTATTTATTTAATTTTAAGAAAAGTGAGAGATGGAATTTTTTAAATGTTTTTTTGTATTAAAAATATGAAGAGTATTTCAAAACCATTATAAATTTAGTGATTTGATAGGTTAACAAGGTTGGTATTGTGAAAAATATTTTGAAATGGTGATTGAGTCTAGAAGTGTGTTCTACATCCAAGTATGAGGGTGGTATGTCATTCCATATGTCCTCAACATGGATTTGTGCCGTTTTAAAATAAATATTTTAAACAAAAAAACAATGTTGAATATAATAAAAATCATATATGAATATACATATTTGGTTAATTTTAATTAAAAAAATTATAAGACATTAATAATCTTACTTTCCTGATGGATTATTAATATAACAACTATAAAGGAAAGATTTCATTACAAATATAATATTTCAATATCTATGTAACAATTTATTATTGAAAAAATACACCATAATTATTAATATTTTTATTAATTTCCCCTCATTTAAACTTGCGAGGTTGAATTAAGTTGAAATTCTTGATTTTTAAATATAACTATGTGTTTATAATACACTCATATATAACTATGTGTTTATAATACACTCATTTGACATTTTTAGTTATTTTAATTATTATAATTACACTTTTATTTATGATTTATTTTAATGATCTCAAGTAATATTTTCTTTATATGTTTTTTTAAAAAGAAAACAATATTCTACACTTCACATTACTTCACAAGAAAGATGTATAAATAACATAATTTTATAAATTTTATTAATTTACTTTTATGTCCTTTTAAAAGAAGGTATTTTTTAAAGACAATTGTTTATTTAAAATAATAATTTAAATATTTGCAATACTAAGATTATGCTTTTATGGTAAATAAAAAATAATTTATGAACTTTATTTAGACTCAATTTTTGATAGTCATATTTACAATGTGTGAAAATGTATTTAACAATGATTTTTATGTATAAGTTATTTTTTGCTAATAGAGCTAGGTGAAAGTCTTTCGTAAATCTAGTAGGTTATTACATCGAGGCTTTCCTTGACTCTTAACCTAAAGTTATATTTCGGAACACTGAAAAAAGAGGTATGGTAAATAAATATAAATATAAATTAACGGAACTTATAATAAATAAAATATCTTTTATATCAATACTCCAGAGGTATGGTAAATAAATAAAAATATAAATAAACTAGAAGTATAGTAAATAAATAAAACATTTTTTTATATTTACTCCATAAACCTCTTTATATTTAAAGAAAACTAAAAAATGAGGTTTTATTTAGGTGAAGCCTATAGACCAAATACTATGAGACAAATTATTATTGATACCATGGACTAAATACCATGGGCCAAATACCATATTTGTAAAAGAGGTATGGTAAATAAATAAATATAAAAGATGTATAAATAGGTATGGTAAATACATAAATATAAAAAAGGTATAAATAGGTATGGTAAATACATAAAAATATATCAAATAGTATTTGAAATCAACATCTAAGTATATACCAAGCCTATGAGCCAAA
The DNA here is from genome assembly GCA_034641835.2 of Pinus albicaulis. Lineage (NCBI taxonomy): Eukaryota > Viridiplantae > Streptophyta > Pinopsida > Pinales > Pinaceae > Pinus > Pinus albicaulis. The sequence continues at coordinate 340,550,450 of CM076569.1, forward strand.
TACCATGGTAAATAAATATAAATATATATAAATGAGAGGTATGATAAAAAATAAAACCTCTTTTATATTTAATCCATAATCCTATTTATATTTACGAAAGTAAAAAAAAGGTCAAATAAATATAAATATAAGTATGGTAAAAAATAAAACCTCTTTTATGTTTACTCCATAATCCTATTTATATTTACGAACAGTCAAAAAATAGGTCAAATAAATATAAATATAAATAAAGAGAGGTATGGTAAAAAATAAAACCTCTTTTATATTTACTCCATAATCCTATTTATATTTACGAACAGTGAAAAAAGAGGTCCAACAGTGAAAAAAGAGGTTTTATTTAGGTGAAGTCTATGAGCCAGATACCACGGGCCAAATTATTATTAATTTACCATGCAAAAAAGTATTATTAACCCTAACATTAAAATATTATTATTATTATTAAATCTAATATTCATATTAATATATTATAATACTAATATTATTAAATTTAATAACTTTGGATTAATACAATATTAAATTTGTTATATTATAATATATTATAATATATCATGATATATATTAACTCTAGATATATATGGGGTGGAAGAACAAAGACATAGAGTGATATGGGTGGAGAAATATGGGGAGTGACAAGGTTGAGATGGAGATAAACTGAAGGAGAGGGGAGAGGAGAAATGAAGAGAGAGAGAGAGAGAGAGAGAGAGAGAGAGAGAGAGAGGAGTGAGAGAGGTAGAGAAGAGTAAGAGAGGGAGAGGGGGGAAGTTAATGAGAGGATTGGAAGAGAGAGATAGGAGCAGAGAGGGGGGAAGAGAAAGGGAGAGAGAAGACTTCAAAGAGAGGAGTAGAGAGGGAGGGATAGAGAGACGGAGTTGGATTGGGAGAGAGGGAGGGAAGAAGAAATACATAGAGAGTGAGAAGTGGAGAGAGAGAGGGGGAGTGACAAGGGAGAGATGGAGATAGAGTGTGTATATTTATGGGTGATATAAAGAGACAAATAAGTAGAGTTGAAGAGAATATGGGAGAGAAGGAGAGAGGGAGGGATATAATAACATAGTTGGAGAGAGAGAGAGAGAGAGCGATGGGGGAAGAGAGAGGGAGGTAGGAGAGAAAGGAGAGAGACAAAGGATGATAATTTGAGAGAGAGGAAGAGAGTGATGGGGGAAGAGAGAGGGGAGTTAGGGAGAGAGAGGGAGAGAGAGAAAGGATGAGAGAGAGATCTCATAGAGAGGAGAAGAGAGGGATGGAGTGATGAGAGAGGTATGAATAGAGAGATGGATTTGGAGGGGAGAGGGAGAGGAAGTGACAAGGGAGAGATGGAGAGAGAGTGTGGGGGCCAAGACATGAGCATAAAGACAAAGAAGGAGAGATGGAGAGAAGTGGGGAGAGGAGAGAGGTGGATATAGTAACATAACAAGAGTTGGAGGGTGAAGAGAGAGAGAGAGAGAGAGGGAGAGAAAGTGAGAGAGAGGAATGAAGAGAGAGGATGGGAGAGATTGAGAGAGGGAGGGAAAGAGAGTTGGAGTTGGAGGGGGAGAGAGAGGAGGTAGAAGAAATACAGAGAGAGAAAGGTGGAGATAGAACAGAGGATATAAGATGGAGAGAGAGAGGGAGAGAGAAATTAGGAGGGAAAGAAATATATAAGCTGTACCGAGGGAGAGAAGGGGAAAATAGAGATATAGATGGAAGGTGAAGATAGGGAAGAAGAGAGATGGAGAGGGGAGGAGGGACAAAGAGATTGATATATATGGAGTGAGATAGCGTGTGTTTTGGGGGGGGGGGGGTGAGAGGAGAGAGACAAAGACGAAGATATGGAGAAGATATAGATATATATGAAGGGGGGAGATAGAGAAGAAGATTTCATGCAATAGATGCATTGATTTAAGTGTAGATGGTGATTTCTAATCCTATGTGATTTCTTGCACTAGATGCACTAATTTCAGTGTAGATGGTGATTTCTAATCTTATTTTATTTCTTTCACTAGATGCATTTATTTTAGTGTAGATATTGATTTATAATGATATTTTATTGCTTGTACTAGGTGCATTGATTTCAATGTAGATGATTATAATCCTATTTGATTTCTTGCACTAAATGCATTGATTTTAGTGTAGATGGTGTTTTCTAATCCCATTTGATTGCTTGCACTAGATGCATTGATTTCAGTTTAGATGATTATTTCTAATTATATTTTATTGCTTGCACTAGATGCATCGATTTCAAAGTAGATGATTTCTAATTCTATTTGATTGCTTTCACTAAATGCATTGATTTCAATGTAGATGGTGATTTCTAATCCTATTTGATTGTTTGAATTAGATGCATTTATTTCACTCTATAAGTTTTTTTCTATTCATATTTGATTGCTGGCAGTAGATGCATTTATTTCATTGATGATGTTGATTTCTGATTTGATGTAATTGGATGTATGATGGTACATTAATTTTAAAGTGATTGGATTAAAAATGTGCATCGATTTCAATGTAAGCCCAAAAAAACATTGACAATGTACATTGGTTTTTGTGTTATAGTGATTCAAGCTATTAATTTTGGAGAGAAAGAGGGACACGATATGATGTTTACTACAACAGCTCGAGCTAAAGATTTAAGTGGTTTACAATTTCAACTGTCATTTTCATATAATCGATATGAAAATATGATAAGTATAACAAGGTCGATAATAATAATAGTAGAAGAAAATAGTTTGAGATGGATCATAATGAAGACTATTTGTAATTGAATACATTCTTATTATTTAAATTTTCTCTCATTCAACATTATTATTGTCACTTTGCATTCAAAATTTTTATTCCATCAGTTTTCATCATTAAAGTTATTAACAATATTTATCATCTCAACAAACTCAGATAACTAAGAAAATTTAAAATTAAAATGACAAGGTTAATCTTATACATATTTAGCATATTTAAAATGATTATATTAATATTAGATATATTTACATATTTTTGGTTTTCAAGCTTCTATGGTTATCATTTCGAGAAGAATGATTTGGACTATCCACAGTGCAATAAGAAATACACTGTAATAATAAATAAGAAATACATTGTAATAAGAAATATGTCGACGTTTCGAATGGATCCATCTTTAGAATTATTTTCGAAAGATTGATTTGAAATAAGGTGCAGACAAGGTATAAATTTTAAAGGAGTGGAGAAGAAAATAAATAGATCTCACCAAAAATTGAACCTAAGAATTTAATTAATCCATTTTAATTTTTTATTATTTTTATATAATCTATTTATTATTATTATTTTATTATCATTTACTAAAAAAGTAATTAATTAATAAGTAATTATTAATGATATTATTATTACTAATAATTATTTATTATATTATTACTACTAATAATTAATAATAATAATTACAAATAAATGGTTGGTTAAACAAAATTACTAATAATATTATTATTAATTATTATTTTTAATAAAAATAATAATTGATTATTAATTTAGAATTACACATAATACTTAATAATATTTTTTATATATTTATTGTATATTTATTATAGGGATTCCTAATAATAGTCATTGTCAAAGTTTTAATAATTTATTGAGATAAATTATTAATATTAATTATTATTTATTGTTGTTATATTATTTAATTAATGAATTATTTAAATTAGTTAAAAAAAATCTTTTTTTTTAATATGATTTATTATTATCGATGTTTAATTATCTCTATAATTAAAAATTCTAAAAAATTTACTAATTAATAAATTAATTATTAACTTAATTGATAAAATTAATCATGTAAGAAATACTTTATACACTAAAAGTATTTTTACACAATTTTATGGATTACGTATGAGGCTTATTAAACAAATCATATATTTTTCAAAATATTTAATTTAATTGATTGAAATCAGCTTAGATTTATTCCGAATCTATCATGCCACGAGAGGGATCAAATCTCTCGAGGTGAAACTCCTTCGGCCTTTTTTTCACTCAAAAAATAGGTTTGCACATCCGTAGATTTGATCCTTGTCCATGCCTAATAGATCGAGTTAAAATGGATCTAGTGACATCCCTAAAAACCACGTAACTAGACGTGGGATTAAATAACAAATATTATTAATATGAAATTAGTTTTTCAAGAATTTGTTAGGGTTCGTGCAGTTGCAACTGCCAAGTATTATCCCATATGAAATGCATTCTTACGGATGAAGGAAGTCATTAGTAACAGTATGTGAAGAAAGGCATGGATTGTGGAGAGTAGGGTATTTTAGATAAACATACATGTAGTGACGGAGTGAAGCATTGAAAAGCGTATACTATTTATGAAGCTTTGGGATATGCAGACATCCGTGGTCATTGATTCATTGAATTTTATGTTCTTTCCTTTTACTTACCGGCTATTGTCTGTGTTGTGTTTTGGATTTATGACGAGGCAAAGGATATTTGCAAAGCTTCTTTAAATATGGGTTCTGCCACTATGTCTTCATTCTATAACCAGTCTATGCTTTGGCTCATGGTTGAGAGCCGCCATTTAAGAACAAAGCAAAAGTAATTTCCAGGAGAAGAAGAATTTTCCAACTCCAAAGGAATAATGAACAATGGCTGCGTTTCACTTCCAGATTTCGACGGCCACCACTATTAACCATTCTCCCAGAGTTTCATTGCACTTTGTCCCGATAGGTTTTAAGGGGAAACCGAAGTTGGCGTTTACGGCATGGTCCAATCGCTCGATTTTCGTAACTTCACCTTATGCTACTTTTTCAGGGGTGGCGTATTGAAGAGTGTGATAGAGAGACTCATGGAAAGTCTCTAGTATTTGGAAAAAAGAGTGAGTGCTGCAAATTAAAGGGGGCGTATTAAGATTTAAGGAGTGGGTGTGCAATGCAAATTGAGGTGGCATAGCGAGATAAGTATCTTTGTTTATTTTTCTAGTATTTTGAAAGAGTTCTTGAAAAAGAATACATGGTAACCTTGCACAAAAGAAGACAAAGAAACCATGAAAAAACTAGATATTGGTCAGATTTCTAGGAAAGTGCATGCATTTAAATGGTTATTATGCTTAGTTTTTCTTTTGAGAACCAAGAACATGTATTTGCACGAATGAAAACAATAGTTAATAAGTCAGAGTTCTTGAAAATGAAATGATAATAAATCCAAGTTCTTTTCTTGAAAATGAATATAGGTTAAAAAGGGTAACTCCTGAAATATTTTCATGTGTGTTAAAGAATAAAAGAGAAAAGTTTTCCCAGATTGATATTCTTGGAAGAGTTTTTTTAATGAATATGTATGCATACATTAACCATGTTGTAAATATTAGTTATTTAATAAATCCATGGATAGTAATTATTTAATAAATCCATGGATGGTTTACCACGGTGAAGGTAAAGATTAATTATTTAATAAATCCATGGATAGTAATTATTTAATAAATCCATGGATAGTTTACCATGGTATTGGTAAAGATTAATGAATTAATAAATCCATGGATAGTTTACCATGGTGTTGGTAGAGATTAATTATTTCATAAATCCATGGGTAGATTACCATGGTGTTGGTAAAGATTAGTTATTTAATAAATCCATGGATAGATTACCATGGTGTTGGTAAATATTAGTTATTTAATAAATCCATGGATAGATTACCATGGTGTTGGTAAATATTAGTTATTTAATAAATCCATGGATAAAGGAATATTTCTTTAGATGAACAAACTGTGTGATTACTTTTATATTATCAACATTATGATGTTAATTCCTTTTGGAAAAAGATCATGCATAGGCATGCAATATATTCATTGGAAAGAATATACATATTTGTATGTGGGAAAGATCATTTGAAATGATTGTTAGTATAATCTTTGAAAAAGAAGACATGTATTTGTATGCTTATTTACATTACTGTACAAAAAGAAAACTTGCGGTTGCATGCTCTTTTATGTTAAGCATTTCTTTGGGAAGACTCTTTTGGAAGCTATGTGCTCTGTTGTGTAAGCATTCCTTTGGGAAAACTCTTTTGAAATCTATATGCATTTGCATGCATGGGAACAACATTTGTAATGTTAGCTTTCCTTTCATGCACCAAAATTCATAGCTTAAGGGTTGGTTATTTTGATTAAATTTATGTAAATCGCATGCATGAAGATCGATATCCATTTCCTTAAAGAAAAGCTTGGGAGATGAAGCTATTGTCTTGCAGGAATGTGTGCTTATGCGAGGGAAACATTAGTTAATGTGACGAATTCTAACTAGCACATATGCAGTATGTGTTGTTAGAAGAAAGCATGTTGTGATATTGTAATCACATCTCATGTATGCACATGAATAAGTGTTAATGGATCACTTAGATATTAATTATTTATTGATTAAGACTTTATCTAATCATGCTATAAAAGCTTGTTGATGACATCAATAACAGGAAGCCATGGTGACTTATGAAAATGAAATATTATGCTTAACAGTGGTAGGTAAATGATTAAGGGTTCATGCAGATGGGTGCAATGGTTCATGCAGATGAGTGTGAGCTGGAGGATGGTCCATTGTGTGTTGGTACGTTGTAGGTACATCCATGCCACAAAATATGAAGATATGAAGATTAGTGGGTAAATGCTATCATATTTATTGTAATGGCTTTAAGTTAGATATTTTTATATTTCCTTGTAAGATTTATAAACGATGGTTAAGGGATGGTCTCCCTTATAAGCCATTGAGTGAGCATTGATCACCCTCACTAGCATTTAATAATAAAATTATTTCACCCTAAGGGGTTTCCATGGTATATTGGTGTTCAATGATGTGATTGATTATGGTGTCAAGTTGATGATGTTGATTCCTTTCTTGTTGTGATGTTCATGATGTCAAGTATGTGATGACTACATGAATAATGAAATGAATGCAAGGTATCTCGTGTAGTTTTATGTTAATGTACTATAATAGAGGTTGTTAATGGTTAAGAAACTTACTAGTCTTATACTAAGGTTTCATGAACTCGTGAACCTTCTATCTAATGATGAGTAAGGAATATTTAATATTGGTTTGGATAGCTACCTCGTGAGTAACTTGTATAAATTTTTTTAACCTCATATTTCCATGTGAATTTATTGGTGTATGTTTGCATCTAAGCTCATGCATCTATAATGATAACATCTTAAGATTGATCTAGGCCGGTTTATCTATAATGATAACATCTTAGTCAATGTAAATGTGGTATGTGGTATTGTTTCGTGACTTTTGGACATACATTATTATTTGCTTTTAGTAGGATACTCCTCGCAGTTTCTAAAAAAATTTGATAGAATACATCCTCTAGGTGTGCAAGTTTCTAACAAATTTGATATAATTCATCTTCACGGTCTACAAGTTTACGTATTTTATTTAATAATATATGAATGATTTTTTAATTTTTATATATTTTAAATATATAAAATAATTTATTGAGAAAATTTTGAAAAATAATAAGAAAATAGATAATAAAATTTTATATCTTAATAAAACTTTATATATTATTTTTAAATTAAAAAAAACTACTAAAATTATCAAAAACATTTATAAAATAAAAATTATTATTAATAATTAAATTTTAATTTTAATATTAATCAATTAATTGTAATATTATTCAAGTAAGTATTAAAAAAAAATCTCCCTATACTAATTGATCGTTATATACATTTCAATGTATTTTTTTTATAAACTTTGATATATTTTCTTTATATCTAAAATTAATTATTTTAAAAATGTATTTTTTTTAAGCTTTGATATATATTTTATAAATCTTTTATTTCAAATAATTTTGTGTTGACCCATATTATTCCAACCAAATAAACTAAATTTAAAAATAATTCTCAACGGATATGCCATATACAATTGTAATGGAGTGGTTATAAAACACGGTTATGGGCATTAAACCTATAAAAACCATATTAAACAATGTTGTAACAACCATATACACATTTGGTCGTCGTTTTAAATTAACGGCGGATAGATTAGAGGCAGGTTAACAAAATTCTTATATATGCATAACGCGTAGGTCCGAAGCGTTTTGAATCCCGACCCACCGTAACCAACAGACTTAACATAGACAACCTTCCAAACTGCCAATAATGTGAAAACTTGATATTTCCATCCACGTATGAATATTTAAACCCTTACTATTTGAGACTTGAGCGAAGATCCAAGGTCGAGAAGAGTGATGCATGTGGAACAACGCCGAATGGAAGCTAGAGCGTAAGAACCTTCATAGTCATGGATCCTTGACGTGCCCAGTTGCAGGGTGGAACCCTCATCTAGGGAATACTATTTGATGCTTTGAGGAATATTTTAGATTCTTGAGAGGCTCAGATTTGATAGTGTCAAAATGGGTCAACTTTATACTTAAATTTCACAATTTTTCACAAGGATTATGATGGCGCAATTTTTTTTGACATTTGGGTAGTAAATTTTCGAGGCATTGTCAAATTGAGAGGTATAATGATGCATTTTGGCCACTTGCTTATTTTTATTTTGGCGAAATGATGGATCTATGTTTCACGTTCTATAGATATCTATATGTTGCAGTAGGACAATGAGATATGATTCTTTGCAATAAATTCATCACTTTAGCCTTTGCATGAAAAGCTGAGATCGTGCAATGAAAGAGTGCCTTCATTAAGTAGTAATGTTTATAGCCATTGGTTTCAAAATTTCGAGATGATTATGATGGTGATTATTATGTTTTGTTTCTTATCAACAAATTTCAGAGGAACAATTTCCACTTATGTGAGAGTATCCATTTTATGCCACTTTTGTGAGAAGTCATTTCTTTGTATTGTTTAAGCAGAAGTCTCTGTGAGTGAGAGTTCTTTGTAGGAGAACGTCTCTTTGGATAGAGACATTGCCACTCGAGATGAGATATTCATCCTTTTGTTGACAAAGATCTGCTATGTACTGATTATCTTTTGCTCAGACTGATGAATTGGCTTCCCCACTAAAGACCCAGGGCCCAGAGACATAGTCAAGACTGGACGAACTCTGTTATCACGTCTTGTGTTATGATTTATTTTTGGTTATTTGCTTCTTGATTATGTTGATGGATTGGTGAATCATTGTTTTAAGTAATTGATTGTTCATGTTCACACACAAATTTAAGTGTCAGTAAAATATCCTGCAATGAAGATTTTTGTTTAAGAAATTATTCACAAAAAATTGTGGATCAATAGTTAACCAGGGATTAAGGGGAAAATTATGGTTAACCTTAGTTTACCATTGTTGACAAGGTTGATCGAGGATAACAAGTGTTCATTGTGGATGAAAATGGTTGATTGTGTTTGACCATGGACAAACATAAATATAGTAATATATCTATGTTACATTAATATAACAATGTAATGTTAATGTTGTCAATTGTTACATTGTTACATTATTTTTCACCATGGTTGATATTACATTCATGTTAATGTTAATGTTACATTAATGTTACCAAAATGGTTTCAATAGCTATTGAAGAGGGTTGACGAGTGTAGAAATTCCTCGTAGATTCAAACTGGTAATTGTAATTTGCTAAAACAATAGACTTGGATCTACTTTACCAATTGCAAAAACCAATTTAAATAATCGTGAAATCAAGAAGCATAGAAGAGAAACAATTAAATAAACACATTACACAATGATTTCCTGGGGAAATCCATAGCTAAAAACCCTGCTATCGGTATATTTCATTAGTCATAAAATATGAGAAGTTTACAATTGTTTTCTGAAGGCTCATAAACCTATATACTTTTTCTATCTATCTCACTGCTTCCTAGACCGAATCTGGCCAACACTCATCCAATTTCCTAGCCTTCCAAGCTCCTAATTCCTTGTGTTGTTCAATGAGGAATTATGCACCTATTTAATAGGAATTTTCCTTTATTGGCTTGCACAATTCCTTTAGGCTCTTCCTCTAACTGCATGAACTATTTGTACAACCTGTAAAATTATACAACTGATAGTACACTACCCTTGAACTCAAATCTCAAGTAGGTAACTCGCATATCACACATGCATGAGTTATTTATGGCTAATTTATCAAATAACTGGTTGATCATAGATTACACACCCCACTACTTGACCTCCCACTAGTTCCTCCAATAGTTGGAACTAGTTTAACTCACTTTAACTCATTTTTACTGAATTAATTAATTACAACTCAAAATAAACTCAACCTAGGCACCTATAAAGTAGGATCCACTATAAATGACTCAAGTTAGGCCCTCAACTCGAATTAACTGAACCAACTAAGTCAAACTAACTTAGTTAACTCATACAAGTTATATTGTGATGTCGAATTACAAATTTCTCCTAATTTAATTCAAGAGAAAATTAAATCAGGATTTTGTTATTGCCATTTTCAACACTCCATCTCAACAAGAAAGGGATTCACATCTACCTCAATCCATCACATTTGGAATGTATTCCATGCAACACCTCTAATTGTTGTTGTTGCTACTGCAACATCTGCAACTGAAAATGATCATTGAATCAATATGCAATAGTCTATTGGGAAAATTGTGTTGTTACTGACTCTGCTACTGAGCCACCTTCTCTGGTGTCAACACTGCTTTACATTCCTTAGTATATAACTAACATTGATCCTTCTGCTACTGAATACTGTGGTCCCCCGTAGCAAGGTAATGATCCATGAAACAAAATAACTCTATAGAGCGTACCCAAATGTTTGCATCTCTTGGGACTATTGCTTGCTACATGTGCTCCCTATGCCCATTTGGCTTGAACTCTCCTCCTAATAGGGGTCTCTAACTGATCCTCTTCATCATCATCCTTGTGGTCAACCCAACTGCCAATTGGCTAAGGCTTCCTCTTGAGAGCTAAATCACAATCCCTCTCAACCACAACATCTCTAATCACTGCCTTTCTCCTTAAGGATGTGCATGTATATTCCTCTAATGTGTAGAATCTCTCGATCTTGACATCAAATTGCTTGATTTGACATGAAGCAAGATGCTTGAGGTAGGCTTTCCCATCTCTGAAGACTACCTCATACCCTTTGTCTTCAATCCTCAATTTATTCATTAGTTCAAGTTTCTTGGCTTCATTGCTATTACCAAATAACTCATTGAGAGAATTCCACATAGTAAAGGGAGTCCCTTTTCCAAATCTATCCTTTTATTCCATGCTAGGAAGTTTGTTGACCCACCAATTTGTTTCTTTCATTGCAAAATGTAGTCATGTTATCTGAAAATTGAGACATAGAATATGACATACTACTTGCTTTGTTAACCAAGAGCTTCCTTCTTTGTTAAGTTGAAGTATACTAGAGAAATTCCAATGAAAAATTTGTTCTATCTTCAATGAGAGCTTGATGATGGGGTCTTCTTCAATTTATTAACTCTCCTTCTAGGTCAATAGGTCTTCTTCTTCTTTTCTTTTTTCCCTTTAAAAATGATTACCCTTGACAAGAAATCCCTTCTTTGTGTCCCTCCAACTACCTTCTCTTGTTCACCTTAGCTCTGATACCATGTTGGAGAATTCAACATCACAAATTATTAATTCAATTTATCCTTGATCTTAATAGTTTCTTCTGAACTTTATTTATCTTCTTCTATTTCTTTATTAAATCTTCTTCATCAAACAATTATCAAGTGAAAAAAAAATAGACAATGGAGAGAGAAATTAGGCTCCAAGCCAGGGCATAACCCATCTAAGGGGAAAACCCAAAATATCTCTTCTCTTCCTATAGAATCTGTTTCAAATGTGAAACCAAGACCTAAACCTTAAAAGTAAAAATTCCTCCCAACACCAACTTAGCCCTTCAATAACACCTTCCAATTAGGTCAGAGTCAAACCAATTCAAAAAGTGACAAATCCTTTTATAACTGCACCAAACTCAGAATTTCATCCCCATAGCTTCAAAATTTTCGACCCGTAGTAGTTATGTGACTTCAACCCCCACAGAAGCATAACTACTTCGGACGTGTGTGAGAAAAATAGGGCATGCCTTTGATTTTCTTTCCTTCGAGCTTTTTCTTCCTCCTTCATTTCCTTTATTGACCTCCTTCTCGATTTCTACACTTTAGATCAAGCTCGTAGATTGGAGATCGAATTTTTGAACAAATGAGCTCGACCAATTTATATTTATACTCTTTTGAGTGGGTCAAATACCCCTCTTTGGGTTGACTTGCCTCCGCCAAGGCTGACTTGTGATAGGAGGTTTATTTTAACTTCTTTGACTCAAAATAAATCCTTTTACAAGGTACATCTTGTCGATATGGGTCTTATAATCATGATTTTGACTCTTTTGACTCATGACAATAAATCCTATGACCTAACAAACTCTAGAAGCATGAAGAACACACTTTTACCTAGAAACCCATTAATAAGAAGCATGAAATCCATGCTCTAAAATAATAGTTTTTTCTTCTTCTTTTGTTTGTTGCATAAGATATACATATTGACATGAGTACAATGACAATTATGAAGACCAAAACTAGTTACATTTTCCAAGAGAGTGATGGGGTAATTATTTGTTATACGGGTTGGCCTAATGAAGGGTCCACATATGCAACAAGTAAACAATAATATATACGTAGATATGTAGTCATAAACATATAAGCATGGATTGAATATAGGAATGTATTTTAATATTTGGAGTTTCTCCTACTCTATAAGGAGTTATTGCATAACAATCTTTATTATCTCTTTTAGTGTTGTTCTTCAAGTTCACATTTTATGTACATTGTATATACCCTAATTCATTATGTTCTCCTGATTAATTTCAAACATAACATATACAATGCTACTCATTTAGTACCAACATGAATGTACAAGGGTACCAATGATGACATCACATATGTTCTCTAGTTTCCCAAAATTACAGTTTCACTTGTTAAACAAAAAATTTTGATGCTTATAAACACCAATACACATCTCCCATCCAAAAAGTATACTTGTTTCAAATAGATAAAATAATTCTAATATTGAAGTATTCTTAGTATCACATAAAGCATTAATTTGTGACCTTCTTTATTTCAAATATAAATACAATTTTACTATGCATTATGCTATGAAATAAAATATTTATTGTAATAACTTAATATATCTACTTCAAATTTTCACAAGTTGTAACCACTGCTTTAGTTAATTATTGATTAGTTGTTAGGTTTTCATTTAAAGAAAATGTTAAACATTATTTACTTTGAACAAGGATATTTGAACATAAATTGATTTTTGATGTGTGATAAAAAAATTAATTACTTGTGAATTGGTTTCATAAGTAAAGACTAGTGGTATATATATATATATATATATATATATATATATATATATATATATATATATTCAAGATGTGAAGTTATTTGAACAGAAAAGTAGTTCCATAGAGAACGAAGAAAAAAAAAACACTCTGGATAAATAGGGGATTCCAGGGGAGTTTTGGGGGTTCAGTGGAGACACAAAGGAATGTGAGTTATCCTGAAGAGTGTTCCCTAGAGGGAAGAACTCACAGAGGAGAAACTGTTTCACTGGAATTGGAGAATTGGACCGGACTGTACCGAATTTCTCTTCCAGGCTTTTCTGAGTTCAACGAAGATTTAGACATGGAGCACAGGGGGAGTTAGAGGATTTAATTGCCTCACTCACGGAAGGGAGGAAAACACATACAAGCCAGATTGTGCACAGATGAGTGAAATGTTGTTTAATTTTTCAAGTAGAAGAAACAATTGTTTTTCTGTTAAATTACAAGATGTTTGTGGATTACAATGTGATACTGCTAAACTATATGTTTGTAATGTATATTTCCTTTCTGTTAAAATTTGTAAAGGCGACAGAATGTATTGTTTTTTTGTTAACATGCAACAGAAGCAAGCTAGGTAGCACAATATCTGTACAAATTATTGTATTAATATCTGAAGAATTTATTTTTTTTGCAAAAAGAAAGGTAGAAGGAAAAATAGAGAGAAAGCTTGTTAAAGCAGACGTATATATGTAACGGCATTATTTTATCTACATGTACTAGTAATACTGTAAGAGTAAATTATTAAAAAAGTTATTAGATGGTAAATTTCAGGAGGACCGTTAACCCAGAACTTCTGAAAACCAGAACTCCTGGGTTGGTCGTCCTCCAACCTATGATATTACATGGACAAATTGGTGGTCTAGTCACCCTGTAGTATTCAAGGAAAAAAAAAACAAGAAAAATCGAAAAACCTGGGTTTTACGGAAAGAAGTTGCTCCCGAGATAGACTTCAGCCTTTAAAAAGAAACAAGAATCGAGTAGAAATTTACGGTTAGTTCGTAGAAAACGAACAATGAGCCTTCATTTTTCCAAACTACCAAACTTGGAACAAAACCAATTCCATTTGTCGAGAATGCAAAAAGTTAGTAATGCAAAAACCTCATTAAACAAACCCTAGAAGGGATTGTAATTGCAAGAGCCATTAAATTAGCAGTATATAATTAATAATTTCCAACATAACCATCAACACGGGTAAATCCACACAACGAAATTTACATGATCTGTAGACATATTTACTTAATGAGTTTAGGAGAAAACGAGAAATGAGAAGACCACCTAGGATTAGCGAGCATTCATGCTTGAAAACATCCTTATATATATATATATTCAAAGAGGAAAGAAACCAGTCTGAAATAAAAAATGTCGAAGGTCTACTCAGCAAACCAATTATGAAAAAAAGGTGCGTGGGTGTACAAAAACCCTGGCCCGTCTATCATCTGGAAACTTATATACAAATTTTTGAATGGTAAACCCTTAAACAAAACCCTTCGAGAGCATTGGAGACATGATATACATTAACCAACTTGAAGCCGTAATTTTTAAATAAACCCTCATTCTACCACAGAGCAATAGACATCAAATGTCTAGGAAACAAGGCCACGAGCCCATAACCTGAGCAACCAAAACGACATTGCCACTAAACCAAAAGAGACCCAGACGTGGAAAAGTCCAGGGTTCAAACCTTATCGAATTCGAGGGTACCTGTAATATAGATGCAAAGGTTGGAATCCTCGTAGTCGTAGTCACGACAATTGCCCTAAGAACCAGAGTGGGTAACCAGTGAAAAGAAGTGGAACGATACCTGTCAACAAGTTTGGAGAACATTTAGTGACAGCGAAATCCATAAAAAATTAATACAACCCCTGTCTTCCTTATTTATAAAAATATAAATATGGTATTCGGAAGGAGGGTTACCTATAATTTCATAGAGACCGGTAGAAGCCAAGGTGGAAATTGACCACTTTTTCCAGCAAACCCAATAGTTTTTCAATGAAAAACACAATGATTATACAACCATCCAAGAGAAGAAACATGTGGATTACAAAGAAAAATCTTTGAGAAACTAAACAGTTCCATAAACCAACAGTAAAGAGACAACCTATTTCGTAGAGAATGCAACAAAAGGACAAATGGGGAATGCCGATTACCAGTCATCGGAGGGGAAGCCTCCTTGGAGGCCACCATACCGCCGTCCGCGTTGTCATGCCACGAGAAAGAAACTTTATTCGAAGCCTAATAGGAAACCCTGAAACTCGTTGAACCGCCTCCAGAATATGCGACCGAACGCAACAATGAAATGTGAATTATGTTATGACCAAAATTCATTAGCCAACCCTAACGAACGAGCACTGTAGGATTAGAACCCCGATCAACGGTGGAAGGATCGCCAAGTGTGAAGTGGTGGAGACAGGGTGGATGCCAGCAGAGAAAGGTCATCTACGTAGGTCAACAGAACCAAAGTACACCAAAAATAACTTGCGCAATGAATGACCTTACAAATCTGAGATCACAAGGATGCAGAACTCATAAAATACATGTTTAATGATTGATGCCGTGGCATATTTCATATGAATTGTGTGTACGTAATATCAAAAGCCCAATGTTAAATTATGTGCGTCATAATTAAATCCAAACCATAGTGCTAGGTTAATCATCACTGCAAAATAATAACGCAAAGAGTCATTGTATTTGAAAGGTAAAAAAAAAAATCAGTTGCTGCGGGGGTCATCCATCTTATACCAGTTGTAGAGAGGATTAGTTTGGTTAAAGATTAATTGTTTACCTTTTATAGTTTATGGGTGGTAAATATTCATAATAAAGAATTTTTTTTTATGAGGTCATGACTGTAGTGACATGTATGTTACAAGTGGTATCAGAGCAGCGTTACAACGTTGGGACCCTATTGGGTCAACTAACGTTAAATAATACGTTATTCGTGAACAGAGTCAGACAGTTAGATGGAAATAATAACCGGACAAATGAGAAGAACACCTTCACAACCGCCACCTCGAAATGTTGGGGAGGCCCAACCCCAACAACAGGGAAATCCCGAAATGTGGGTTCAGTTGCGAATGGAGTAGCATCAACAGACTAATAGGCTGATTGAAGAATAGAAGCACCAGACCCGCATCTTGTTAACCACAGTGCAACAGCTACAGGAAGAAATGGAGAGAGTACGAAGTGAAAATGCAAGAATGATGCAGGAGAAGGAAAGAATTCTAAAAAGCCTCTCAGATAAGCAAAACCAAAGGATTGAAAAGCCTAGTGATGATAGAGAATTCCAGGAAGGAAATGAAAAACAAACGGGTGATCAGGATGTAGGCCGGAAAGAAATAAGTACGTCTCAGCGAAGTAATCAAAATAAAAATTTTAATGAGGCTGAATCTAATAACGAAACCGAGTAGAAGGTAGACAAAAAGCAGAGGATAGAACTGCATAGATAATTTAGGAAGATAAAGCCACCCACATTTGATGGAGAGAAAGAAGAAGTAGCAGAGGCATGGCTGATTAATATGAACAGGTATTTTCAGGTATATGATTATGATAGTAGTCTTAAGGCACGGTTAGCTATTTACCAGTTAAGAGAGAAAGCCACTTTATGGTGGGAAGAAGTAAAGAACATGCGTGGAATAGAGGACCAGGATGTGACGTGGGATAAGTTCCAGCAGTATTTCAAGGATAATTATCTGACATAACATTTTTATGATGAAAAGGCTTGGGAATTCCATGACCTGAGACTCAGACAATTGACCATGGACGAGTTCATCACTAAATTCACTTCATTACTGCGTTATGTACCCTACTTGAGAGATGAGAAAGCTAAAGTACAAAGGTTCCTGAGCAACTTACCTATCCATATGAAGGAACGTATAGAATTTGTAAATCCCAAAACCATGGATGAGGCCATTAGGAAGGCTAGAATGTGCTATCAACAAGCTAAAGCCAAGACAGACCAAGGAAAAGGGTGGCAGTGAAGGAAGGAAAACAAGAATAGTGTTGGTTTTAAAAGAAACAAAACCAGTAATTTTAAAAACACAGCCAATAATTCAGTTAGTAGACAGTTTGGTAGGAACCATCAGAGGGTAAGGTGGTCTGTTGAAGATAAAACCATTGAGGCTTCTTGCAAACCTGAGCAACCTCAAAATCAGAAGCCACCTTTACAGTGTTGGGGTTGTGGAGAAACGCACTATTATAGAGACTGCCCACAACGAGGTAGCAATGAAGCAGTAACCAATCTATAGGAGGCCTCCACTGTGGGAGATGTTGCTTGAACCATACCCAGAATTAATGCAGCGTATGAAGATCGACAAGCTGATTTCCAACCAACCATGATAAAGCTAGAAGGTAAATTTTTATCCCAAACTGTTTCAGTTTTGGTAGATCTGGGAGCAAGTTTAAGTTATATAAGTCCTAAACTAGTTGAGATCTGTAAATTGCAAAGTCAAAAATTTAGAAAAACATGGTTAGTCCAATTGGCTACTGGAGCCAAAAGAAAAAATAGCGCCAAAATACCAAATTGTGGATTGAAAATTGAAGGACAACAACTAATAGTGGACTTGAATGCTTTACCCTTGGGATCTTATGATGTGTTTCTTGGTATGGATTGGCTGGAAAGGCATTGGACTCTGGTAGATTGCAAAGAGAAGATCATCTAATACAGAGATCATAATGGCATCCGTCAAGAGATTCAGGGAATAAAGAAACATGTACAGCTGCATCGAATTACAGCTTCCCAAATGGGAAAATGTATAAGAAAGGGATGTCAACTGTACGCTATACAAGTAGGTTTATCTGATTCTAAAGAAAAAGCTACCATGCTGGAAAATATGGCTATAGTACAGGAATTCAAGGATATATTTCCAGAAGAAATGCCTGGATTGCCGCCTAGAAGAGATATAGACTTTACAATAGAATTGCTGCCAGGAGCATCACCGATTTCACGAGCACCCTATCAAATGACTGTGCCAGAATTGACAGAGTTGAAAATGCAGCTCCAGGAATTATTAGACAAGGGATATATACGGCCAAGTGTGTCTCCCTGGGGAGAACCTGTACTATTCGTTAAAAACAAGGATGGGACCATGCGCATGTGCATGGATTACTGACAGTTAAACAAGCTGACTGTTAAGAACCGATATCCCTTACCACGTATTAACGATCTTTTTGACCAAGTAAGGGGAGCTACTGTGTTCTCAAAAATTGATTTGAGGTCCGGTTATCATCAAATCAGAATAAAAGATGAGGATATACATAAAACTGCCTTTCGCACAAGGTATGACCACTATGAATTTGTGGTATTACCTTTTGGGCTGACTAACGCACCAACCACTTTCATGAGACTGATGCATAGTATCTTCCACCCTTATTTGGATAATTTTGTGTTAATTTTCATTGATGACATACTAGTTTACTCCAATAATGTGGAAGAACACAAGGAACATTTGCGAATGGTACTAGAGATGCTAAGGAAGCATTAGTTATATGCGAAATTCAGTAAATGCGATTTCTTCAAGGAAGAAATACAATATCTTGGACATGTGATATCTGAAAAAGGTATAACAGTAGACCTGGATAAAATCAGAACTATTATGGAATGGAAGGTGCCACAAAATGTGGCAGATATGGGATCATTCATGGGGCTCACTCGCTATTCCCAGCGATTTATAAAAGGATTTTCAAAAATAGCTTTCCCTATTACCTCTTTGCAAAGGAAGCGAAAATTTTTTAAATGGTCAAAAGAATGTTAGGATAGTTTTGAAAAATTGAAGCAGTTATTAACATGAACACCCGTGTTAAGTGTGGCAGATCTGAATAAGGAATTCAAGGTTTGCACAGACGCATGCAAGGAGGGTGTTGGGGCAGTTTTATCACAAGAAGGAAAGGTAATCGCATACGAATCTCGTAAGTTAAAATATTACGAGCTATGATATTCAGCCTATGATTTAGAGTTGACCGTAGTTGTGCACGCGCTCCAGGTGTGGAGACATTACTTACTTGGGAAAAGATTTATATTGAGGACAGACCATAGCAGTCTCACTAGCTATTTCAAACAAGCTGATTTAAACTCTCGACAAGCAAGGTGGAATACCTTCTTGAGTGAGTTTGACATTGATCTGCAACATGTAAAAGGAAAGGAGAACCGGGTTGCAGATGCATTGAGCAGAAAACTGCATAACATCTATGAATTGTATGTTAACCAGGTGGAAAGTAGATTTTTAGAAAAAATTAGAAGGGAAGCAAGAAAAGATCTTGAATATGAATTTTTGTGGCAGCAAGCTCAAGAAAAACAAGAACAAGGAAAGTTGGGGGAATATGAAATCAATCAAGATGGACTGCTGACTTTCAAGAGAAGAATAGTTGTCCCAAATACAATGGATTTGAAAACTCTAATATTGGATGAATATCATTGAAGCAATTATGTGGGACACCGTGGATACCGGAAGATGTTGACATATATAAGAAAGGATTACTGTTGGTCGGGCATGAGGAAAGATATAGCAAACTATCTAAACAAGTGTTTAGAGTGCCGGCAGGTGAAAGTAGAGCATCGGCATTTGGCTGGATTAATGAAGCCTATACCCATTCCAGAATGGAAATGGGAGGTGATTTCACTAGATTTTATCACTGGATTACCACAATCAAAACGAGGTAATGATTCCATAATGGTAGTTGTAGATCGACTAAGTAAGTCGACACATTTTATACCTGTCCAATCCACTTACAAGACAGTACAGATAGCAGGTTTATTTATGCGCAATATCTTCAGACTGCATGGCATTCCTAAGACAGTTATCTCGGATAGGGATGTAAAATTCACATCATCTTTTTGGAAGGCACTATTTACGGGATTAGGAACTCAAGTTAATTTTAGTACTGCATATCACCCACAAACGGACGGACAAACTGAACGAGTAAATCAAGTACTGGAAGACATGCTGAGAATGTATGTCATGCAACAACCGATTAAATGGGAGGAATGTCTATGCTTAATAGAATTTTCTTATAATAACAGTTATCAAGAATCGTTAAAAATGAGTCCATTTGAAGCTCTATATGGGTGGCAGTGCAAAACTCCCATTAATTGGAGCAATCCCGAGACCAAGCTCATGTTGGGACCAGACATGCTAGTGGAAATGGAAGCAAAAGTGAAGAAAATTAGGCAAAATTTAAAGGCAGCCCAAGACAGGAAAAAAGTATACGTAGATAAGAGGAGATCATATCGTGAATATGAGGTTTGAGACCACGTGTATGTAAGAATTAAACCCAATAAGAGTACATTAAGATGGACAACTTGTGCAAAACTAGCTCCCAGGTTTTCTAGTCCTTCGGGTGGGACCAGTGGCTTATCGGTTGGCTCTTCCCAGCCACATCCAAGTAAATAATGTTTTCCATGTATCATTACTAAAGCGATATATTCATGATCTGAGACATATAATTCACTGGAAAAACATTCAGGTAGCAAGTAAGCACAATAGTTAAGATATTATATGATAAATACTTATGTAAACTAATACAAGTCTAATGTTTGCAGGTAGAATCGGATGGATAATTCCTGGTCGAGCCTCACGATATCATCAACCGGAGGGAAATCATGCTCTGAAAATGAGCCATCGCCCAGGTTAAAGTGAAATGGAAGCACTTTGGGCTGGAAGAGGCCACCTAGGAGGACGAAAGTTTTGTGCAGGAAGAATACCCAGAGCTTTTTGCTGATGAGCAATAGGAACACCGAGGACGGTGTTCTCTCTAAGAGGGGGAAAACTGTAACCACTGATTTAGTTAATTATTGATTAGTTGTTAGGTTTTCATTTAAAGAAAATGTTAAACATTATTTACTTTGAACAAATAGGATATTTGAACAAAAATTGATTTTTGATGTGTGATAAAAAAATTAATTACTTGTGAATTGGTTTCATAAGTAAAGACTGGTGGTAAAATATATATATATATATATATATATATATATATATATATATATATATTCAATATGTGAAGTTAGTTGAACATAAAAGTAGTTCCATAGAGAACCAAGAAAAAAAAAACACTGTGGATAAATAGGGGATTCCATGGGAGTTTTTGGGGTTCGGTGGAGACACAAAGGAACGTGAGTTATCCTGAAGAGTGTTCCCTAGAGGGAAGAACTCACAGAGGAGGAACTGTTCCACTTGAATTGGAGAATTGGACCAGATTGTCCCGAATTTCTCTTCCAGGATTTTCTGAGTTCAATGAAGACTTAGCCTTGGAGCACGGGGGGAGTTAGAGGACGTAATTGCCTCACTCACGGAAGGGAGGCAAACACATACCAGCCAGATTGTGCACAGATGAGTGAAATGTTGTTTAATTTTTCAAGTAGAAGAAAAAATTTCTTTTCTATTAAATTACAAGATGTTTGTGGATTACAATGTGATACTGCTAAACTGTATGTCTGTAATGTATATTTATTTTCTGTTAAAATTTGTAAAGGCGGAAGAATGTATTGTTTTTTGCTAACATGCAACAGAAGCAAGCTAGGTAGCACAGTATCTGTACAAATGATTGTATTAATATCTGAAGAATTTATTTTTTTTGCAAAAAGAAAGGTAGAAGGAAAAATAGAGAGAAATATTGTTAAAGAAGACGTATATATGTAATGACGTTATTTTATCTACCTGTACTAGTAATACTGTAAGAGTAAATTATTAAAAAAGGTATTAGATGGTAAATTTCAGGAGGACCGTTAACCCAGAACTTCTGAAAGCAGAAACTCCTGGGTTGGTCGTCCTCCAACCTATGATATTACACAGACAAATTGGTGGTCCAATCACCCTGTAGTATTCATGGAAAAAAAAAAAAAACTGGAAAAATCGAATAACCTGGGTTTTACGAAAAGAAGCGGCTGCCGAGATAGACTTCGGCCTTTAGAAAGAAACAAGAATCGAGAGTCTGAGAAGTTTACAGTTAGGCCATAGCAAACGAACCATGAGCCTTCAGTTTTCCAAATTCAGAACAAAACCATCCATTTGTACAGAATGCAATAAGCTAGTAATGCAAAAACCACGGTAACAAACCCCAGAAGGTACTATAATTGCAAGAGACGTCAAAAGGAACAGAGAAGTATACAGTTAAGAATTCCAATATAAACCATCTGACACAGGTAAATCCACACAAGCAGGAATTTACATGATACACTGAGACATGTTTCTTAATGAGTACAGGAAAATCGAAATAGAGAATACCACCAAGGATTAACGCGAGCATTCATGCTTCGAAAAAATCCCTATATATATATATATATATATATATATATATATATATATATAAAGAGTAAAGAAACCAGTCCGAAACCAAAACTGTCGAAGGTCTACTCAGCAAACCAATTATGAAAAAAAGGTGTGCAGGTGTACAAAAACTCTGGCCCGTCTGTCAGTTGTAAACTTATATACAAATTTTTTAATGGTAAACCCTTAAAAAATACCCTTCGAGAGCGTTGGAGACATGATATACATTAATCGGCTTGAAGCCGTAATTTTTAAATAAACCCTCATTCTACCACAAAGCAATAGACAACAAATGTCTACGAAACAAGGCCATGGGCCCATAACGTGAGCAACCAAAACAACATTGCCACTAAATCAAAAGAGACCCAGAAGTGGAAAAGTCCAGGGTTCAAACCCCGTCAAATTCGAGGGTACCTGTAATATAGATGCAAGGGTCAAAATCCTCGTAGTCGGAGTCACGATAACTGCCCTAAGAACCAGAGCGGGTAACCAGTGAAAAGAAGTGAAACGATAGATGTCAACAAGTTTGGAGAACAGTTAGTCACAGCGGAATCCATAAAAAATTAATACAACCCCTGTCTTCCTTATTTATAAACAGATAACTATGTTATTCGAAAGAAGGGTTACGTATAATTTCATAGAGACCGGTAGAAGCCAAGGCGGAAATTGACTGCTTTTTTCAGCAAACCCAACAGTTTTGCAATGAAAAACAGAATGAGTATACAGCCATCCAAGAGAAGAAACATGCGGATTACAAAGAAAAATCTTTGAGAAACTAAACAATTCCATAACCCAACAGAAGACAGATAACCTATTTCGTAGAGAATGCAACAAAAGGACAAACGGGGAATGCTGATTACCAGTCGCTGGAGGGGAAGCCTCCTTGGAGGCCACCATACCGCCGTCCACGCTGTCATGGCGTGAGAAAGAAACTCTATTCGAAGCCTAATACGAAACCCTGAAACTCGTTGAACCGCCTCCAGAACATTCGACCGAATGCAACAATGAAATGTGAATTCCGTTATGACCAAAGGTCATTAGCCAACCCTAACGAACGAGCACTGTAGGATTAGAACCTCGATTAATGGTGGAGGGATCGCCAAGTGTGGAGCGGTGGAGACAGAGTGGATGCCAGCAGAGAATGGTCAATTACATAGGCCAACAGAACCAAAGTACACCAAAAATAACTTACGCAATGAATGACCTTACAAATCCGAGATCACAATGACGCAAAACTCATAAAATACATGTTTAATGATTGATGTCGTGGCAGATTTCATATGAATTCTGTGTACGTAATATCAAAAGCACAATGTTAAATTATGTGCATCATAGTTAAAGCCAAACCATAGTGCTAGGTTAATCATCACCGCAAAACAATAATGCAAAGAGTCATTGTCTTCGACAGGTAAAAAAAAAACCAGTTGTTGTGGGGGTCATCCATCTTATACCAGCTGTAGAGAGGATTAGTTTGGTTAAAGATTAATTGTTTACCTTTTTATAGTTTATGGGTGGTAAATATTCGTAATAAAGATTTTTTTTTTTTTTATGAGGTAAAGACTGTAGTGACATGTATGTTACATGGGCGGTACTCTGCCTCAACACTAACTGGATAAGGTGTTTTGCTTCTTACTTTTCCAGGGACAAGGTGTTTTGCTTCTTACTTTTCTAGGGTCGAGAAAAAGATAAAATCCAGTCAGCAACATCATATGCACTAAAAACAGGTTGAGATGAAGACTGCAATTGTGTTTGGCAGTTTAAATTCAAAAATCCCTAAACACTTATTCTCAACATAGGTTTAATCTGTGGATGGGCAGCAAATGCGAGTGGGGTAGGTGAAAAAGGATTCATTAAACTCATAACTAACCTTAATAACTAACCTTACTGGATCTATGCCTCCGAACCAATGTCAGATCTATTGCCACCTCGCCAATAAGTAACGAATTAAAATCAACGGGGAATGAGAATTTAATCATCTAACAAAAAATCTAACGATGCAGAGGAAGGACAGCAAGGCAACAGAGATGTTGTTACGATGCAGAGAAAGGACTACAAGGTAACAGGGATGTTGTTTTCAGATAGTGATGCCTAACAACGTACTTAACTAAATTATAATTTTATTTATTTATTTATTATTATTATTATTATTATTATTAATGATGATAAAAAGAGTATATAGTTTAAACATATATATATTTTAAAAAACAAGGAACAAGATTCATAACCATATACATTTTTAATCTATAAATATGATTGGTTACAATATCATGACTTATCAATACCACAATCCCAAAAAACCATGTTTCATTTCATGCAACACTTGTTCATATGACATTGTTTTTAATTAATAAATTTGATTAAAAAAAACACACATAACTACTTTGAAAATAAAACTCAACCTTTAATTTATGAATGTCAAATCTCTACTATCCATTTAATAATCATTCATAGTTTTATTAAAATTGTGGAAGCCCAATTGCAAATTAAACATGCCTATTAACATAGTTACAACATAAATAACCATCAAAACACTTATTTAATATTATATATCACATTGCCCAAATTAACAAATTCATAAAAAAATAACTAAATTATACATAAAACTTACTCATATTTATTATCATTTTTAATTTAGTTAACTTCATTGGTTTAATTATAAAATCACGCTCTACCCACAATAAAATCAAATGAATCTCTCTCTCTCTATATATACGACACTCCGTTAAACATATTATCATTTTTAGTTTGCTTAATCTTTTTTAATTATTCTCATTTTTAACTTGAGTTAACTTTATTATTTAATCATTTTAAATATTTTACACTTCAAATTAGTTAATCCTCCCTAAACATAAATTTACAATTTAAAACCGCCTACCCACCAAACATATCAACTCGATTTTGAAGAATATCTTCCGTTTCGGAAACAATAGGCGGACCATGGATTTATATTTATATCAAAGCGGCATCTGATTTCATCTTCCTTCTGCAAGTCAATGAGTTGGCGATATTCACGATCCCCTTCCTCTTTTTAATTTTATATTCAATGGCATCTTTTTGGCGATATTCACGATCCGCAGTTTATCACGATCCCCTTCCTCTTTTTAATTTTATATTCAATCGCATGTTTTCTCTCTTTATGGCAGAAGGTATACAAAGCCAACCGTTACACGGCTTCGTCAGTGCCTTGTTGAAAGTTTATATTCAATCTGTTACAGTGGTCATCTGGCTGTGCCCTTCATTCGATCTGTCCAGCAATCGGTTTCATCGGTGCTCTCCATAACAATCAATATCCACTAAATGATGATGCAAAACAGTCATATTTGAACCATTCCATCGAAACAACAACGTCAAATACTAAGACGCAGCCGCTCTCCACTATCTAATGGCCACATCACTTCCGCCTTTCGTTTCATTTCTAGAAGTTTATAGCTTAACCCACCTGCATGTTCACTTTTCACATCAATTCCACTGAATCATCTTGCCTTTTCTCTAAGTAATCGACGTGGCCGAATTCGGTGAATGTCTTTTGTGGATGCATCTATAAATTCCATCAACGAATCACAAATACCAAAAACATCAGTTTGTGTTTGTGTCTCTATTCGTTTGTAACGTTATCGAAGATGGAAGGCATCATAAGGTTAATGTGGCGGTGGTGTTCATGCATGGCACTATTTGGTCTGCTGCACCTTAACGTAATGACAGTCACAGCCGTAGATGGGAAGTCAGATCCATTTATATACAAACTCTGCAACGTCAATAAATACGCCAATGGCAGCGATTACGACAACAACGTGAAAACGGTATTGAAGTATGTGGTGAATGCCGCTGCCCCGAGAGGCGGTTTCGCCACATACTCATACGGCCAAGTCAACGGCCTTCTCCAATGCCGCGGCGACGTGTCTGAACAGGACTGCCAAAAGTGCTCCGCTGCGGCATCAGAGATGGCTTATCAAGACTGTCCCAACGCAATTGGCGCTCGGATTCAGTTGGAATTTTGCTTCATTCGTTATGAGAAATACAGTTTTGCCACTGAACTCGATACCAGCGACGTCTATGGTCTTGAGAATGTTAACACCAACGGTGATGTTAAAGGTTTCAATCACACTCTTGGGGCTCTCATGAAGACACTGGCAGACGAAGCTCCTTTCAACGTGAAAAGATTCGCCACTGGATCGCGGGTGGTGAATTCTTCTGTGACCATTTATGGGTTGGAAATGTGCTTCAGAAGTGTAGCGGGGCCGGACTGTGGTGTTTGTTTGAGAGAAGCGATTAGGGATATGAATGAGTGTTGCTCTGCACGGGTTGGAGCTCAGGTGTATCTGGGCAGTTGCACAGTACGCTTCGAGACATATCCCTTCTATAACCAACGCGCCTACCAGCTCCCATGAAGATATATGTAACTCATGACTCAGTGGGTGCGTGCTGTGAAATAAATAAAGGCCGCCTCCTCTATGTCGTTTTGCTTCTTAGATTACCTGCACTATCTACCATTCCACCACAACTTCAGCCACTCACTCGCTGCTGTCTGCTGTCAACTAAATAAAGGCTCTGGGTTGTATCACCGGCATGTTGCTGTCAAATAAATAAATAAAGGTTCCCTAATATATCGCCTACTGGTTTATTATATTTCCTCCACCGTCTACGCTCCTATTGAATGGGAGTTGTGTCTAAATGCCTATTCTCAATGTATTTTTCATCTTTTTTCTTCAATAGCATGTGTTACTGATAGAATGGGAGTTGTGTCTAAATGTCTGTTCTCGATGTATTTTTCATATTTTTCATGTTTTTTTCTTGAAGTGCATGTGTTACTCATATTTGCATGATGTTTATATTGCAATTAAAAAGATTGTATTTAAAAGTTAGTTTCTTATTTTGATATATCTTATAAAATTACTATAGGTTATATAAAATTTATAACATATAATATTTATAAAATTCAATTCAATTTATTGTTTTTTTTAAACTAAAAGGAATATTTGTATTATATAATTTTGCATATTGTTTATAGAAAAGGTATCATGAAGCTAATTTGTCTAAATTTTATAATTTTTTTCTATTTTTTAATAAGAATACATGATTTTAAGGATAATATATAAAACAAAAGCATTCAAAGTAAATATCTTACAAAACTACTCCAATAACACACAAAATTTACAATACATAAAAATATCAAAGAATTATTTTTTAATAGAGTTCAAGAGTCACTAGGGATCATAACAAGCATGATTCGATCATTTACTTTTAATTCCCCTACCTTCAAATTACACCAGTTAATATTACGTCTTTTCCCTATATAACTTATATGTTTATTTTAATTTAGAATATGAATTTATAATTAATTATAAAAGTTTTAAGATACAAATAATAATGTTAAAATTAAATCTCTTTATTTTTTAACTAAAACGATTATTTGTATTATATACTTTTATTTCTGTTTTATATCAAATATGTTATGAATTACAACACTATGGAGCACAAAGTTTGATGAAGATTGGATTAGAGCTTGCTAATGTGATGGAAAGGTTACATGATGATGCTCTAAATGTTTTGTAGGAAATTGTAGATATTTACATTACGATGCGAGTTTTTTCATCACTTGTGACTCTTGGTTATCACACGCAGTTTTCTTTTTAGAGAGGAATAGTGTTTGAGAAGAGTAGTGTGTGCAGTAGAGGAGAAGTGCAGTGGAAGAAGAGAGGAGAAGCTCCAATGCTAGGAGAAGAGGCAGAGGTTGAGAGGCTTGGGCTGCACATGCCCACATTGTATATTTTGGTCAGATTAATGTACCTTGAATGTGATTAATGAGCATCTTGTTTAAATTCCCACGTGCTTGTTCATTTCTCTATTTATATAATGTTAACTTGATTTGTTGAGGGTTGCACTTGGTGAGTCAATTAGAATCTGAATGTGTCATGGCTGCAAGCCTTTATGTCAAATTCATGCTTTGGCTTAGATGAAATTTTGAACAAAAAAATATTTACCCCTGTGCATATAAAATTGTAACCTCATATTGTTGCACAATTGTGGTTGATGATGTTGTTGGTATGAATATTGGTGTGTTTTTTTCATCGTTATTATACCGCACTACCATATAGGGGTTGTAGATGCGATGTGCTGCTAGTATACAGTCTTTGAGAATCTACAATATGTTGAACAGATCAATATTAATAGCTAACACCCTGCCACTTTAACTATTGGGTGTGTTATCCATGCATTACTATTTTGCTGTAGTTGTTTCCAAACCCGTGGTGGAGTATTTGTTGTGTTCTGGCAGGTGATTGTGTGTAAGTTGAGTGTTGTTAGAGTAAAAGTAAAGTAACATTCATTAATTCCTCTTTGATTGTTTCGAATGGGGAAGTTGAATGCTGAGATTTCCGATTTTCCGTTATGGGATATCTGTCATAATGTTTTTAGGAAAATTTGTCTTTGTACCAAGCAATAGTTACTGCATGTTTTTTGTCGGTGATTGAAGTGTTGTTACAACATAAAACTAAAGCACATGTTTGAACTATGTCAAATCCTTTTAAAATTGAGCTTGCCTTGTAAAAGAGGTGAAGGAAGGCATATGAAGTTGTTAATAGTGTTAAGGAACAAGTTAAGGACATGTAGAAGTCATTAGGAACCAAAAAGAGTCATTTCACCTTCCTTGTTCAATACGAAAAGACTAAGTTCTAGAAGCGATGGAAAAATATTTCATAACACCTATAGGCTTTTAAAAGAGTGCTTGAAAAATATTTCGCAGTGCCTATAAAAGCCATTTTTAGGGCAACATGTGAGCTATTGAAAGAATGTTTTGTCCAGCATGTTGTGACATTCAATAGTTTGAAGCCTATGGAGTTTAATGGAATTTGAGTAGTGATTTCAAGAAGGGAGAAAGCCCACTCAGGACCCTTGGAAAAATAAATATCCATTCTTATTTTAACTACATATTTTAATTAATCCCTAGAATTCTAGAATGTGTTTAAATACAAGGTTGTGGGTGATTTTGTTGAAGTATCCTCGGTTATGGGAAGTGGAGGCAACCCAACCTATCCCCATCAAGTGGTATCATAGCTCAACGATGTTTTTGGAGAATGTGAGAGCCACAGAAAGCATTCAGATTAATATATCTTCAAGAAAGATACAAGAAGCTCTTGGAGGAACCAAAGTTTACAGCAGGTTGAGGAAAGTCTATGTTGAATTAAGATTTGCTAAGTGTGGGGTGATGTGTAGACATTTTGGAAAGTGTCTGCCTTGATGTAATACCCCTTTGGGTTCATGTACATATTCTTGATTCAGAATGCATTATTTTTAGTAATGGCTAAGAAGCCATAAATAACTTATGTTGAAAAACAACATGGTGATGTATTAAATAAAAGTTGAATATTATATGTAAACTATATAATTGATTGGAATGAACTTGAGTTAATGAGATCCTTACTTAGAATCCAGAAACTAAGGTTGAAGGATGGAATAAGATATTCTTCCCTTAAATCACTCTAAAAAAATCCCTAAAAGTGATTCTAATATGATTTAATAAGATTTGGGGAAAAATATATTATATGTGGAAAAAACGTTGATAAAGGGTGAATAAAGTAACACGGGAGAAAAAATCGGGCTTTAATTAATAAGGGAAGATATCAAAGAAAATTTTAGGGGCTAATATTCGCAGGTGGGCTAATTTTCTATACTTTTTCCAAAAAATATATTTGCCAATTTCCATTTTTTCTAAAAATAATTCACCCAAGATTTGTAGTATGAAATTATTTTACCTTAGAAATCCCCAAGATGTTCTATATATTAATATAATACAATAATAATTTTAGATACTTTACGAAAATATGATCAAACATTTTACAATTTTTCTATTATAGATTACCAAGATTCTCCAACGTTTCTAAACTTTCAAATAGATATCCATCCTTAAAATTTTCCCTCGAAAATATTTTTTCAGCCAAAAAATAAATAAATAAATAAATAATAGGAAAAGCCTAAGCTAAAGGGCTAGAAGACCCTAGAAAGAGGGACATCGCTAATGAAAATCTGCTAAGGGAAGTAAGGCATAAAAATTCTTAGTTTGGAATCATCAAGAGGTTATTTATTCAACAGGTTGTGATCTCAATTTGTGGGAGAACCCGTGGAGGGGGTTTAAGGTTAGGTGGTAAATTGTTCACTTCAAGAAAATCCAACAAATTTTTGGTTAGAGATTCTAGAAATTCTTGTTGTTAATTTATTAGGTCACAACATTCTTTTTGGACGTATTTGATGAAGTAGTGTTGATATTTAATCATTCTCGTTACTAGTTTTATATCTTTATTATGATATTTATCAAGTAGATGTCTTTGAATGGGTAGTTTGCACAACTCGTCTTGTCCCCATTAAGTGGTATTAGAGCTCAACGATGTTTTTGGAGAATGTCAGAGACACACAAAGCATTCCACTTTATAGCTCTTGGAGAAAGATACATGAAGCTCTTGGAGGTACCAAAGTTTATAACAGGTTGAGGTAAGTCTCTATTAAATTAAGATTTTTTGAGTGTGGGGTGATGTGTAGACATAGTGAAAAGTGTCTACCTTGATGTAATACCCCTTTTGGTTCATGTAAATATTATTTATTTAGAATGATTTATTTTTAGTAATGGATAAGAATCCACAGAGAACTTATGTTGAAAAAAGCATGGTGATTTGTTAAATAAAAGTTGAATATTATATGTAAACTAGATAATTGCTTGGAATGAACTTGAGTTAATGAGATCCTTACTTAGAATCCATAAACTAAGGTTGAAGGATGGAATAAGATAGACTTGCCTTAAATCACTCCAAAAAAATCCCTAGAGGTGATTTTAATATGATTTAATAAGGTTTGGGGAAAAATCTATTAGATAACAGGGTGTGAAAAAAACATCGGGAAATGGTGAATAAAGCACCATAGGAGAAAAAGGCAAGATTTAATGAAAAAGGGAAGATAATTTTCTTTTCTAAAAAAATTAGGAAAATCCTAACCTAAAGAGCTAGAAAACCCTAGAAAATGGGACACCGCTCAGGAAAGTCTACTAAGGGAAGTAAGGTATATAATTTCCTATCTTGGAATCATCAAGAGGTTGTTGATTCAACTAGTTTTGATCTCAAGTCGGGGGGGTGGGGGGCTGTGGAGTGGGTTCAAGGTTGGGTAGTAAATTGTTCACTTAAGAAAATCTAGTATATTTTTTGTTAGAGATTCTGGAAATTCTTGTTGTTAATTTATTAGGTCGCAACATTATTTTTATATGTATTTCATGAAGTAGTGTTAATATTTAATAATTATGGTTACTAGTTTTATATGTTTATTCTAATTTTTATCAAGTAGATGTCTTTGAATGGGCAGTCGGGGAAACCTGACCTGCCCCAACTAACTGGTGTCATAGAATGTCAGAGCCATAGAAAGAATTCATCATTACAACTCTTGGAGTTACCAGAGTTTACAGCAGGTTCAGGTAAGTCATTGTTCAATTGAGATTTTCTAAGTACAGGGTGATGTGCAGACATAGTGGAGAGGGTATACCTTGATTTAATACCCTTTTGGGTTCATGTAACTATTATTTATTTAGAGTGATTTATTTTTAGTAATCGATAAGAAGCCATAGAGAACTTATGTTGAAAAAGAACATTGTGATGTATTAAATAAAAGTTGAATATTATATGCAAACTAGATAATTGCTTGGAATGAACTTCAGTTAATGAGATCCTTAATTAGAATCCCAAAATTAAGGTTCAAGGATGGAATATGATATACTTTCCTTACATCACCGCAAAAACATCCCTAGAATTGATTTTAGCATGATTTAATAAGATTTGGGGGAAAAAATATTAAATCACTCAGTGTGGAAGAAGCATTGAGAAAGGGTGAATAAAGCACCACCGAAGAAAAATGTGGGCTTTGATGAAAAATGGAAGATACTTTTTCAGAAAAAAATAGGAAAATCCCAGGCTAAAGGGCTGATAGACCCTAGAAAGTAGGACATCACTAAGGAAAGTATGCTAAGGGGAGTAAGGCATAAAAAATCTTGTCCTGGAATAATGAAGAGGTTTTTGATTAAGCAAGTTGTGATCTGAGCTCGTGGGGGAACCTGTGGAGTCGGTTCAAGGTTTGGTCGTAAATTGTTCACTTCAAGCAAATCCAACATACCGTTAGAGACTCTGGAAATTATTCTTGTTAATTTATTAGGTAACAACATTATTTTTACATGTATTTGATGAAGTAGTGTTGATATTTAATAAATATGTTTATTGGCTTTATATGTTTTTTCTGATGTTTATCAAGTATATTTCTTTGAATGTATTAAAACTGTGAGCTTAGGATTATTGTTAGATTTTGGATAGCAAAAGGATATTGATATTGGTTAAATGGATTCAACCTCATTTTCAATAGAACTAGCCTGAAAATGAATCAGTAGGATTGTGTGGGAATTTATATGAATATGTGAATAAACTAAGTGGTAAAGAAAAGGAATGCGAGAACTGAATATAACATAGCATACATGATCCTAGTTAAATTTTCCATATGGGTGTGGACATAGTTACCGTAATTACGTGAAGAATTATAGATTCGGTAATAAGTCGAATACGTGTAGCAAAGGTTCATGACATTAATGCATAGGTAAGAACAAAATTCCATACATAGACGAGAAAAAGAACATTATATTGATTATGATAAGGTGGCCATGTAAGATCTAAATTCACATGCTAAATTTTGGGGTAGAGGGAGCTATTAGATTCTGTCGCAGATTGTTAAAATTAATTTGAGACAAACATTATCATTTATAGACTGTGAATATAAACTTACCTATTTTGAAATCATAAAAATAAACTAGAAGCCTTATAGCGATGTAATAGGTGTGAAGTGCGTAAACAGAGAGATATATATTTATATAATGCTTATTTACAAATACACCAACTAAATTCCTACAACACAAATTCCGAGAGTCTGAGTCATCCACGGTAAGTTAGTGGAAAGGGAAATATGGATTAAACTAACATATAGATTACCACTTTTACCATGATGCCAAGAAATTATATCTCATGAAATATATTTGCTAAATATGTGGCCAAAGCTTATTAGCTATCATGTTGCCTCACGTAAATATAAGAGAACTAACGACATGTGTATTCCAATGGAAAGGACGAGATTTAAGCAAGGGATGAAATTAAATTCAATTAAACGAAGTCATAAATTCTGAGTTATTTAGAAGATTATCTTTCTAGGAATTATGGTAACCTCGTAATGGGGGTTAATTATAAAAATTAAGGTTGCAACATTTATATTAACATATCGAACAAAATCGAGTTGGGATTGAAGTTAATTCTAAATATTTATCCAAGGATATGCTAGCTTTATACAATTGATGGTTCAGAGTCTCTGGAAAGAGAGAAATTATTCATCTTTCCAATTATGTTCAAATATTAATAGGAATGACCTAGTATGTGAGACATTTCTGGACTAGAGCTGACACAAGGGAGAATAGAAATATAACATTAAGTATTTTAAAAGACAAGTGAAAGAGCGCAAAATAATATAAATATCCATGCAACCTTGATACAGTAAATTAATACAAAAATGAGAGTCATCCTTTAGAGAACATAAATAAATATACAATGAATAATTATTTTATAAAAACCAAACATATGGTTGGGAAATATTGTATATAACAAAATTGTTTCAATTACTCATAAAATAAGGAAATTGTCAAGACTTAACGATAAAATTAACTGTATATTTCATAACAGTCCATATAACAGAATGTACTGGAACCCAACCCTATTGGGGGTTATAAATATCTGTAGGAATGGATTATTCCAGCCAAAATAACTTTACAAAATGTAGTTTTAAGCATCACCTCTCCCATCATAAGATTTCGACGGAGAATGCGATGTGGTGAAAGGAACGTATGTGCATAGGACCTTTTAGGAACATAGGAGTTTCAAAACTAACCCAGTAATAGAGGTATATAAGTTACCTCAATATAACTGCATTCAAGAACAAGGAAGCATTAAACGATAGTGTGAAAAGTACCTACAAAGGTGGAGGACTGTTTGAAACTTTTATGCCAGAGGAAGGGAAGGTAAAGAGAATTGGAGATGTCATACTACATATCATGCAATATGGAATTAATCCTATGAATTAGTTGTAGAAATATTAAAAGAGGAAGATTGAAATGAAAAATATAAAAGGGAAAGATAACTGTAACAACTTCCAACATGAAACTGGTTGCCCTTAACGGATTCTCGATTGTAAAAATCCCTTGGATGAACCAGAGTGGTAAAAATAAAAATAAAAATGAAGTTCAAAAAGTAGAAATCATAACCTGCACTAAAATTCCAAAACACTATCACAAATGAAAACAAAATGTTGATTCAGGAAGGTTACGAGTGACAAAATATCCTGGAATAGACATATATGATAAACCACATTGCGTTCTTGGCACTGTTAAAGAATGTAATCTCAACCACCTGCTAGGTGTCGAAACCATCCGTACAAGTGTCTTAGTTCAGTTTCAATTAGTTTAGTCCAGTTACACTACAGTTATTTATTACCGATGTTAACAATGTAATCTATTTAACCATTTTGTAATCTTGAGATGAGAAACTCTCTGCTCCAGTTTACGTTTCAGTTTCTCAATTCTTTTCATGGTATTAGAGTGAGCTTGCATAAGCCTCCCTAGAGAGAAGAAATAGAGACACGAAGGAGCAATAGAGAGGATCAATTGGTTGGCGTGGCTGTGAAGCCCATACTCGCCCCAATGTGCCAAAACAAAGGATTGGCGTGAGAATACAAGCCATAACTGCGCTAGTTTTCCCCTCGGGATCACGCCACTCTGCAAGAAAAAAATAATGTAGATGCGTTAAAGTGAATGTAAGCATTCAACGTATTAACATTTTTCAAAAATATTTTTTTCAAAAAGGTTTAGTGCGACGCCGGAGTTGACTGTCTGCATTAACATTAATGCGGGCCAAAGAGGTGCTCACCTACGTTAAATTAATCTAGATCTGTCACTGTCAAACGCATTGAAAGGATTTAAAAAAAAAAGGGTAAATGCATGAATGCATATTTAAAGTATGCATGTGAAGTCGTATTCAAAGTGAAATGTTTAAAAAAAAAATTGAATGAATATTCAAAGTATGCATGTGAAGTCGTATTCAAAGTTAAGCGTTTAAAATAAATAAATAAAATTAAAAAAAGGATGAAGGATTTTTTAAAATGCTTTATACGAAGGTTTTATAAGGTTTCAACATTTTAAGGGAGAGTTTTTTTTTTTAAGTTTTTTTTTTCTATAAAAATAAAACTTAAAATATCAAAAGTTTTTTTATAAATAGGTTACGCAAGAGCCTATGGTGAAGGGATTTAAAAGAATTTTTTTTGGGAGTTTAAAAAAAAAAAAACTTAAAGTAGTGATGTGAGAAAGTGAAAGTGAAAGTTTAAAAGGAGATTTTTCTTTTAATGGAAATTGTGAGAGCCTTGTGAATGAGAATGTTTAAAAGGATATTTTTTTGAGGAAGAGATTTTTTTTTGCATATATAAACTCCTTTGTTTGTGGAAGCCAATGAGGTCATGGGAAAAGCTAAGAGGCTAAAGAAGAAACAAAAGATGTTCAAGATCTTTTTAGATCTGGAAATAAGAAGGAAAAAATATGCTTATGCATTAAGATGCATAAAATAATCAGTCAATGAAAGTATACCTCCCTTGATTTCAGATGCCAAGACAACGAAGGAGGCATGGGATACCTTTGAGAGAGGTTTTGGTACAAGGGGGAGCATTGAAGCAAAGGGGAGCGTTGAAGTTGAAGATGAAGGTGGATCTGTAGTAGAAGATCTACAGCCAGATGAAGAGTTAGAAGAAGAAGAGAGAGAGCACAAAGATGCTCGTGAACCCCACTGTGCACGGCCACAAGTGGATGAAGAGAATCCAGCAACAGAGATTTCTGATGAAGATTTCATGATTCCAACAACAGAGCTTGCTGACGAAGGTTTGTTGATTCTAGCAACACAGCTTGCTGATGATGATATGGCGATTCCAGCAACTGAGCTTGCTGATGATATGGTAAATCCAGAGACTAATACTGTTGATTTTGACAAAGAATTTTTGGCTAACATGGCTTGCAACACCATGTCTGGATTAGATCTACATAGAATATGTAGATATGAATGATGAAGATGACATGCATGATGAACATGTCAATGAAATTTTCATGCATTGGAGTTTTGAAGAGATAAGATATTATTCTAATCCTATGTTGCAGCAAATTGATGATGAAGAGAGCACTACAAAAGACAATATGTGGCAGCAGCCCACATTTCTTTAAGATGTCCAGAAAATGCTTAGATAACCTAGAAAAATAGAAGACCTACACCAGAAAATGAAGAAACAAAGTTCTCAAGGATACAGCAAAGCGAAAAATCTGAAACAATTTATAGGCTACAGAATTTGGAAGAAGAGAATAAGAAAACCAAATCTAGTTGAAGTCCATTTTTTTTAAATTGTAAGCCTCGCTGAGACATAGACCATCAGGTATCTAAATGAAATTTTTGTGTGGTTGGAATTAAAGGGGAGTGTTAAAGAACGTAATCTCAACCACCTGCTAGGTGTCGAAACCATCCATACAAGTGTCTTAGTTCAGTTTCAGTTAGTTGAGTTTAGTCCAGTTACGCTACAGTTATTTATTACCAATGTTTCCAATGTAATCTATTTAACCATTTTGTAATCTTGAGATGAGAAACTCTCTGCTCCAGTTTACGTTTCAGTTTCTCAATTCTTTTCAGGCACTAAACCAAGCATCACTACGTGGAAGATTATTCTGCACAAATAAGAAGGAAATGAAACCCTCGGTATAATGTGGAATTAACTAAGATTTGAAAACAGACTGGGAGAATTGGTGAAGTTAGTCTTACTGTGGCAATCGTTGGAACAACATTGCTTGAGGAATTGAGAACAGTGAAAGTTCTCCATCCTATGAGAGAAAACCAATGTGTTTGGGTATTGAAAACTCAACAAAATAGGGCGAGGTGGAATTCCATAGTTGGCAAAAGCTACCCTCATCACCACAAAATGAACATCAACACTTAGAACATTGATATGTCAACAAATAAAATGACCTTCCCCTATTGTCCATAACCTAATTAAATGAACAGAAACCACATTGCAAATGACAGAGGGAGAGAAGAGATGAATAGTTATGGTTTCACATAGTAAGGCGAACCATTGGATCAAAATGATACATTCACACTATCCACTAATTCCAAGATCAACCACATGGACCTAGAAGAATTGGAGTGCCGAGAGTGGATGCCCAAATATCGAAATGTACCACAGTCTAGTTTGTGTGATAGAGAAAGTAGCAAAATAAATTTAGATTTTCCAACATGTATTAATATAGAAATAACCCAAAGTATGACATTTAACAATCAAAATATCAACCATGCCAAGAGAACCTACTAGATTCTAAGCTAGTTATAAATGTAGGAATTTAGATGGTAAGTTCCTTAGATCAAACACCAAAGGTCACCGCTCACAAACATATCACAAATCAGTGCACTAGTATTTGACTTGGTTAAAACACTTGAAGAGGGAAACAGTCCACGGCCTGAGCCAACGTGGCCACTTTAGGAAATTTATTAATATAAAAAAGAAAATTTACATAATCCTCTCTCATAAATAGTTGCAGACAAATGACCCTCCATGCTCTTTAAATATAGATCATGGACCAATTGGGTGCTAAGCCACGGATCAAGTGTCGATAATACCAAGGAGAGAGTGAACAATCGGATCACTACGTATCTTGATCATTGAATTATAAGTTACAAATTTACATAGTAAATAAACACACATTACCTAACTCTATGCTAGAACAAGTTATACTTAACTATTTCCTATGTGTCAGAATATCCTAACATCTCCGCTTAAGAACAAATTGGGATAGGATTGAAGTATTTACAAAGGTGACACAAAAGGAGACCATTTCCTACGTGTCGAAATACCCTAACATCCCCCCTTAAGAGAAACTTGGGTTAGGATTGAAGGATTTACAAAGGTTACACAATAGGAGAAGGAAGGATGCATTAGAGCCTATCCCCCCTTAATGATAACATTCCTGAATGCCAAACCTAGATCGAATTTCGGTAAACTTCACTTCTGTGAGAGCCTTTGTAAAGATATTGGCAACTTTATCATTGGTTGAACAATACTACACTGCAAGAACACGATCATGAATGAGTTTTCTAATGAAGTTTATGT
Organism: Pinus albicaulis; assembly: GCA_034641835.2. Taxonomy (NCBI): domain Eukaryota; kingdom Viridiplantae; phylum Streptophyta; class Pinopsida; order Pinales; family Pinaceae; genus Pinus; species Pinus albicaulis. The sequence goes on from CM076569.1 coordinate 340,589,182, forward strand.
GACGCTCAATGTGTTTCATACACTGATGTTGAATTGGATATTTGCATAGTTGAATGACACTCTGATTATCAAACCAAAGTGTATTTGGATGCTGCTAATGAAGACCAAATTTGGTCAGGATCTGATGAAGCCACGGGGCTTCCTTGTTGGCTTCAAATACACCACGATACTCTGCTTCTGCCAAAGAAAGAGAGATGGCACTTTTTATCTTACAAGACCAAGTAATAGGTCCTAAACCAAGATTGAAACATAACCTGCAGTAGACTTTCGATCATTAGGGTCACCAACCCAATTTGAATCAGTGAAACTAATCAACAATGGAGATGCTCCTACACTATAATGAATCCTAAACTAAACTGTACCTCAAATATATCAAAGTATTATTTTATCTACTTTCAATTGAATTTCATGAGGTTGGTGCATAAACCGAGAAATAAGACCAATAACAAAGGAAAGGTCACGATGGGTATGGGTTAGATACATAAGTTTACCAACAAGTTGACAGTATAAGGTAGCATCAAATTTAGGGGTATTACAAGTGATTGAAAGCTTGACTCCAGACTGAAAGGGAGAAGGGGTTGTCTTATATTCTTCCATGTGAAAGTGGCATACAAGACACAAACATACTTAGATTGAGAAAGGGTAATACCTTCTTTGGATTGTAAGAATTGAAGGCAAAGGAAATAATGCAAGCGTCATAAGTCTGTCATTTCAAACTTCTTTTTGAGGCTAGAATTAACATGGTTTATATGGTTGGGATCACTATAAGTAAGGATAAGATAATCAACATAAATATTAAGGATGATGAAGGACTTACCCACTTTCTTGGTGTAGACAGTGTGGTCAGAATGACACCTAGAAAATCCATTATCTAAGAGAAAGGCATCCGTTTTGGCATAAGAAGCCCGATGAGCTTGTTTGAGACCATAAAGAGACTTCCTAAGGTGACGAACAAGGATAGAGTTGTTTTGGATAAAGCTAGGGGGTTGTTCCATGTATATTTCTTCATGCAAATCTCCATGTAAGAAGGCAGATTTAACATCTATCCGATGGAATTCCCATTTAAAGGATGAAGCAAGGGAAAGAACAAGCTGGATAGAATTCATTTTTGAAATAGGGGAGAAGGTTTCATTATATTTAATTCCTTCAACTTGTGAAAATACTTTAGCAACAAGACGAGATTTATGTCTATCCACTTTTCCATCTCGTCCAAACTTTGTGTTGTAAACCCATTTACAACTGACAAGTTTTCTTTCGTTTGGAAGAGGAACAAGCTCCTAGGTATCATTTGCTAATAAGGAATGTTATTATTCATTCATAGCTCCATTGCAATCTGGAAGACCTGAGGCTTATTTAAAGGTGTTTGGATAAGGATTTTTCTATAACTTGAGCCAATAACGAAGAGGCTCTTTTGAACTGAGAACGTGTATGACGTTGATTTGAAGGGTCACCTACAAGAGAACCTATTGCATCCTGAACAGAGAGGACCCATCTTAGAAGTTGTGGAGTTGAAGGAATATATTTAGGAGGTGGAGGAGTATTTTCAACCTCGCTATCATCATTTGAACTAGAATGAATGGTATCAAAAATAGAAGAAATAGAGAGAGGTAGCACATATGCCAAATCAGGCTCGCAGTCCAAATGTGGCACAACCGCCGAACTAAGCTCGTAGGCTGATATATTTTCATAAAATTTTACATCTCTTCCAATGATTAGATTTGTGGATTTTGGTTGAAGAAGTCTATATCCTTTGACATCTTCAGAATTTCCAACAAAAATTCATTTTTCACTCTTAGGCTCTAAGGCTTTATGTTTTGCATCTAGAATATGGGCCCAAGTTTCACTTCCAAAAACATGAAAGTGACTTAAATCTGGTTTGATTGATCTCGAGACTTCTTTTGGAGTTATATTCCATAAAACCTTAGTAGTAGTGTGATTTACTATGTAATTTTCACAATTAATTTATTTTGCCCAAAAATTAAGACCAAGTCCTTTAGATTGAAGCATACAATTAGAAATTTCTTTTAGAGTGTGATTCTTCCTTTCAGCTACACCATTTTTTTTGTGGAGTATATGGAATAGTATATTGCAATTGAATGCCATGCTCAGTGCAAAAGTGGATAAATGTTTTGTTAACATATTCTCCTCCATTGTCAGTTCTTAACCTAAGAATGTGATGTCCAAATTTCTTCTCAACAAAGGCCTTAAAGGCCAAGAACATGTTAAAAAATTCACTCTTTGAGTTTTAACAATTATACCCAAGTGCGTGTAGAAAAATCATCAATGAAAGTTAAGAAGTACTTCTAGCTAGAGAAATAAACAATAGAAAGTGGACTACACAAATCACTCTGCATAAGCTGCAAAGGGGTTAAAGCGTGCCAAGAGGCACGTTTATCAAAACTATCCTGACGATGTTTTCCGAGTACACCACCGGAACAAACACCATCTTGGCAAGATACCATAGGAAGACCTATCACCGTATTTTCTTTATGTAGAGTTTTAAGGGAGTGATAGTTTAAGTGACAAAATCGCTCATGAAAAAGTTTGCTCACTTCATCATTATGAGAAAAAAAAATGGAGGGAAGACGTCATGGCCCAAATTTTTCAAACTTATACAACCTTGTGGAATAATCAACAATGCCAGTAGCTAAAATATGTGTAAGATCTTTCAGGTCCTTAATTACAACATCATGAGGTGAAAATTCTACTCTTTTTCCTTCACCTGAATGAGTTATCTGATAAACAATTAGAAAGTTGCAGGATAAGGTAGGAACACATAAGACATCATTAAACTACCCATTATCTAGATGAATGGTTCCAGACCCTACAACACTGAGAGATCTATCATCACCAACATAAATATTTTTGGTGTTACAATCATTTAAAGAAGGAAACATGGCTTCATTTTTGGCCATGTGGTAAGAGGCTCCAGAATCAATGATCCAGTCATGAGAATGAGAAGAAGAAGAGACATTTAAAGCATAAACATATCTTGAAGCCTTAACAACCACTAGAATAAAGTGTCATTCGCGAAGATGAAGTTGAAGAGTGCCCCAAATTGATGTTGTTCTTATTCATTGTCGCTTACAAGGCTTCCATCTTCTTAAATTTTTTTAACTCTACTTGGCCATCACGATTACAAAAGTTGTAATGTCTATCTATCTTCTTCCCTTTGTTTTTATTTGCCTTATCAGTTTGTTGAGTTGCTTTTTCATTTTGCGGTTGAAATTGATTAAGACCCTTGTTTGGTTTAGTACCATTGTTTTTAGGATATTGCTTCTTAGGATTCTCTTGGTATGGTTGTTGTTGGACTACTAAGGTTTTCTTAGAAGAGTTTCCAGTATTAATAAGACCAAGGTGTAAGATTTTTTTATCTTCTCCTATCAAAGAATCGCAAAAGGCATCAAAAGAGGGGGGCTTGTAGGTTGTTCCTTGAGAAATGAGAGATTCTATAGTGGAATGGATGGTGGAAACAAATACAGAGTATGCAGGGCCAAGCTTAGCAAGAATGGAATAGATAAGGCTACCATCTTCCTTTTTAACCTTACAACCTTCTAAAACAAGTCTAAGGGTCTTGAATTTGGAGAAAAAATCTTCAATAGTGGAGAAATTATTGGGGTCCAAAGTAAGCAACTCATTTTCAAGCTCGTGGGCACTGATTTCATTTTGAATGCCAAAAACAATATTTAGCTTTTTCATAACTACATCAGGGGTGTCAATTGCTTGGATATGAAATCAAAGATCTTGACAATGGAAATTCCTATCAACCCTCATGCTTGATCTTGTTTATTTTCCCATTTAGCGGCTTTATCTCCATCAGTAGGTTTAGTTTCTTGTTTTGTGGCTATTCTATAAATCCCTTTACTTCTAAGTGAGTCTATCAAGTAGAATAGCCATTGGAAATAATTGGTGCTATTAAGAATAACCGGGCATGCACTTTCCATTCTTTTTAAAACTGAAGTTGAAAAGGCTGAAAATAACTACTCCAATGAAAATATCTCGAAAAATTAGGTTGGTTAAAAAAAATGGCTCGGAAAACGGCTTCCGGATGAAGAATTTATGCCTTTTTGAAAAAACATGTGTTGTAGATCTTGAATAGTTACGTGAAAGGTTGAATGTTGATGTTGAAGTTCTCTTTAAGAAAAATTCCCCATGCGTGCACCCCCCCCCCCCCTTTTCCAAACTTGATACAATAAGCTCACTTTAGAAAAAAAACTACTTTATGTGACCAACTTTTATAAATAAGTGAGGGTCACTTTTACAATGTTACTTTTAAATAAAACCCTCTTTTTAAAACTGACAACTTGCCAAAGGTATTTATAATAAAAAATAACTTTACAAAAATGTTTTTAGAAAAAGAAGCTTGAGAAAGAGACTTGAACTAAAGATCTCCATTCTCATAAACTAACTTTACACCAAGTGAGCTAGTAAAAGGATTTTGTAATTGTTTGAAAGGAGGAAGGTTTTTTTTTTTTTTTTTAGCTCTCCAATGTGCGTGTTTTTTCCTGCAAAAAAACACAAAATCCATCCAAAAAAAAAAAAATTACGACAAAATGTTAGATTTCCGATTAGTATTACGGGCAAATATCTATTTTTTTCACTCTTTCTGATTTCTCGAGATTGCATAAAGACGCGGGGAAAGAGCATACATAGAAAAAAAACCTTGTTTTCCTATTTCTGATTTTACAAGATTTCACACAACATAGAGAAAAGAGAATACATAGAGAAAAGGGTATAGATCCATCAATAAACTAAAATATAACCCGAAATAAACATAGGGAACCAAGATAAAGAGAAGGATTACTAAATATAACTACAAAAAGATACTTTATACCTCCAGATCTAAAATGACATAAATTGGGCACCAGGAAACCTTTTCGCATGAAACAAAAGGGGTTTCTCACTATAACAGATTCTCCAGACACAACAGAGCAATTTTCCCAGCCCAAAAGTCATCAGAAATAGTAGATCTGGAAAACATTTGTCACATGTAGTCAAACCAACTTCGGATTTGGATCAACAACGGATGCGGCCCTCAGAATGGCTCTAATACCATGTAGGAATTTACAAGGTAAGTTCCTTAGATCAAACACTGAAGGTCATTGTTCACAATCAGATCACAAATCAGTACGCCAGTATTTGACGTGGTGAAAACCCTCAAAGAGGAAAACAGTCCACGGCCTAAGTCAACAACGCCACTTCAGGCAATTTATTAATATAAAAAAGAAAATTTACATAAGCTTCACTCGTAAACAGTTACAGACAAATGACCCTCCATGTTCTTTAAATAGAGATCATGGACCAATTGGGTGCTAAGCCACGAATCAAGTGTTGGTAATACCGAGGAGAGAGTGAATTGTCACATCACTACATATCGTGATCATCAAATTATAAGTTACAAATGTACATAGTAAAGAAACACACTTTACCTACCTCTATGCTAGAACAAGTTATACTTAACTACTTCCTATGTGTTGGAATATCCTAACATCCCCCCTCAAGAACAACTTGGGATAGGATTGAAGGATTTACAAAGGTGACACAAAAGGAGACTATTTTCTATGTGTTGAAATATCCTCACAATAATGTTAATTAATGTACAAAATATATCGATACAAAAAAATCATTATTTTGGATATTGTACAGGTGGAAACATAATATGGAGTGTCACTAAATGATGGCAATGTACCCCTAGAACTATATGGTCTATTCTCAGAGATTTCATGTAAATCCATATTTCCATATGGACATAGGATAGACATCCCATCATAGGCAAGTATGGCTCCCATCGACCATTTTGGCAGAGATATGTGCATTTTCACCACAACTATGTCTCGCCTGGCAGCCAAGTTTCCACCCATATTGTCCTCTGAATGCTTCCATACTATACTCTGCATGGTTATTTTCGCGGTGGTTGTGCATGAAAAAGCTTTCGCACAGCCATGGCACACTGAGAGGGGGCTCTTCAGCTCTGCTTGGAACCAGCCTTTTGGCAAACTTTGGGTTGTGTGCAATGGTCGCCTTCTGCGCAGATTAATAGCCGTTTTCGCAATGTTTTTATTTGTATTTTGGTTTTCTTGGCCATTTTTTCACAGACCAACAATGTCGGCTGCTTTAGATGTACTTGATATTTTTAATGACTTAAGTACTTTAGTTAATATGAAATTTAAATACTTTTAATCAATTTTTATGTAAATTGTGAAAATATTTTATTATTAAATACGATTTTAATCAATTTTCCTTATTAATGATTTTCAAATACATTTGAATTTTTTTAAATAGTTTTTAATTTTTAAGTATATTTAAATATTTTTTTAATTAATTTATTATATTTTTTAAGTATATATTTACATGATTTTGTTATTTTAATTAATTATATATATATATATATATATATATATATATATATATATATATATATATATATATATATATATATATATATATATATATATATATAAATTTATTAATTTAAATATATATTTATTAGTTAAAAAATATATTACATTATTTTTTAATATGTTAATAAAATAAATTAATTTATTGATTCATAATTATTATTTTTTAATTATAATAATTAATGTTAAGTATTTAGTTAATAAGAATTTTAGTTAGTTTATTTTTTTATATAAATATGATGATGATGGCTAAAGTCCACTCAGACCAAAATTTTGTCTATTAGACCCAAAGAAACGAATTATTTAGTTTGTTTTAAAATTGTACTCCTATGCCCAAAGAGCTTGGAGAGAAGTGTCCCAAGCTCGCTATAATTTTGACATGTTAAAAGGCTAGGAAGGTTGGTATTGCAGCAAAGATTATGAAACTGAGATCTAATAAGGGTGTACCTAGGGCACTCTAAGAGGAAGTTATTTTCATCCTTAATGTTCATATTCTCAGAGAGATGGCACATCCTTTCCACCCATGGTTTTTTAGGACCTGCCCAACGACCTGTTTCACTATGGAGCTCATGAGAATTCATTCTTATCTTGGTTATATTATTTTTTTTATTTGACCTAGTTAAAACAAAGAGATACTTTTGATCTTCTAGAGTAGGGTTGATGATGTCCTTATAATATCTTAATTTTCTTTTAGCCTCTAAATATTTCTCACACCACATTTTCTCTTTAAACTTAGAATTAACAATTTTTTTAATGTTATTAATATTCTGCAATGCAATATTTTCATCGATCTCCCAATGGTTTAGCTAGACCCTAATATATTTATAACAACGAGGTTTGAGCCTTCGAGGTTTTGAGCCTAGGAGGAGTCCGACTAAACATATTCCATGAGCCTCAATTCCGTTTGTCTATAAATGAACAAATATATTTTAAATTTAAATTCAATGTCGATACATTCACGTGGGTCGATCAAAGGACACCTATGGGCGATTAATTCATAAATGAATATATATTTAATTAAATTTAAAATATAATAATTATCCATTTTTCCAAAATAAAAATAGAGCAAAGTGAAACCTGACCTGAGCCCCACTTGCTCACCCTCTTTGAACGTGTCCCTTTTTCAAACCAAAGAAAAGTAAAAAAATACATGTATCCAACAAAAAAAAAACTACCCTTCGCTTACTCCTTGTTTCATTCCTCCACCGAGTTCAGTCCCTCTACAACGAAGTGTGAGTTTCTGAAACATCCAAAGGGCACATCACTAGCTTCATGGCCGACCCAACGACCCTTTACTTATTTCAATTTATTTCTTTCAGAGGCTCGACACACTCCATTTTACAATTTTTGCAATCATTTTGCTGGTTATTTATTTAGGGTTTTCATCTTTGTGTGTCTGTCCTCGTTAGGTAAATAAATGAGCATTTTCATTTCTAATTCAACCCGATCAACTCAATAATTAAGGTAAACCACTTTAGCTATTACTTGCTTAGACATTATCACTGACACTACATTAACCAATGGCTAGCTCTGATACTACCTTAGCCAATGGCTATGATGTTGGTAGATATTTCTTAATGAGGAAATCTAGATCCATCATTCCATCAAGTGTCACCTACCTGCTCTCACTCGATATTTAAAATGAAGGTAATTGAATAGTTTGTTTAAACATTTCAATCTAGTAAAGGATCAGTTGATTGTAATAGACAAGAAGAATCTGTTGAGTTCAAGAAATGGTGTTGGAATCTATTGAGACTCAGAAAAAATAATCAAAATGTATCAATTGATTTCGGGAAATAAAGTAACCATAATGGATAAGAAATTGTATATGAAACTGGACTTGGAACTGGATACTAAACAACATGATTTACATCTACTCAATCTCCATAATAGATCATAGATATGATCCTTATGGAACATAACATAAGAAGAGATATGTTATGTGAGGCAACAGCTATATTGTTGTTGTTGTTGTTTTGTTTCTATTTGGATGGGTGTTAGTGTTTTCTTTTTTTTTGGATCTTAATTTAATTCTTTAGAGAGACATTTTTCCTTGTGCAATTTTTTGAGACATTAATTTTCATCAACATATTTTGATTATTTATGTCATATGTGTAACAACCCCAAATTTAACATGCAATTAATTATATCAAATATGCAATTCATAATTAACACAAAAATTGTTTAACTCATCAGCATGAAAATTTCAAAAACACGAGCAAAGATGACTTACTTGTAACAACGGTATTCCTTACTTAAGACTCCAAAGTTGAACACTATTTTAATCCCGCTAATGAAAACAAAGTTTTGGGGATAACTCTCCACCCAGCCATAGGCTCAACTGCACATAGTCTTTCCACAGTTGGCCACCCTCGATCCCTCTATCAATGTACTACTCCCAGGTAAGCCTTTGCCTCACAATACCTTTCTCTTAAGAGAATGGATGAAGAAATGATGAATGAATCTTCCTCAATGTCTATTAAATAGACCAAACAACGGAAATGGAGCCACATGCACACATTCCATGTGTTCACCTGTAACTTGTATTTCTTTATTTTAAGTTTTACTTAATTTAATATTACTCTTAATTTAAATCTTTCTTACATTATTTTATTTCACTTTTTCTTAAATTTACTTATTTTTACTATTTTTATGGTTCTCTTAGTTTAAATCTTTCTTATTTTATTCCTTGTTACTTTTGTTAACTTCACTTATTTTATAGTTTACTTTTATATATTTTTATTTAGAACTCTAGTTTATTATTTACTATTTGTTTTAATATTATGTTATATTATTTATTATTTATTTTTATTTTTATGATTAGGGGACATTACATACTTCCCTCTTTAAGGAACCTCTTCCCGAAGTTAATTTGAATCATTTAACATTTTATTTATTTAGTTAATTATTACTTCACGTTTGCCCGATCATCCTTTGTTGTGTTAGTATAACCAATAGGCATCGAAATTTTCCACAACACCTGGGAAATCTCAAGGAACCTCTGTCCTTTTTCTCACTTTCAGAACCACGCATAAGCCTCAACGGCTTGTACCATATCCCAAGGCTCATGCCTAGCTCAGACCTCATCTTCCCCAAGGCAGGCATCCAATCCCAGTACTCATTGACTCCGGGCATCTCGCAAGGCTGGCCCAATTCCTCCACACTCACTAAGGTGCACAACCCTAGGCATCGAAGTCCTTACACTCCTTCCAGATTTCGGAATCCCAATTGAATACCAGGCACTTGGCCTCCTGAAGATGGTCCCACAACCCCTCAAGAGCTATCTATTAAGGGCTATACAAGAAAAAGGAACGAATGGCATATGTAGTGTTTATTGAGTTTGTCCCCAGCCCATATGGTGTTACATATGCTCCCTCATAGGTATAGGCTCCCACGAGATCATCAAATAAACCAACCCTCTCGGCCTATTTGTGGATATCCTGCCAATCACCACATCTCAACATGCATCCAATGCATTAGTTATAATCATAACATCATAGAAACTAATCCACATCCTAACTATTTCATTTCATCATGATAATATAACATCATCGTCAATAACCACATTCTGAATAGTAAAGAACTGCATCCTCCTGCATGTCACAAAATCTGTATCGATTCCACATGTTTCACATCATGAAATGCCATCATAAGTTATAACATCAACTTATATGAACCATGACATCACCTAATAAACTAATCACATGTCAATATAACGTCAAATAATAACATCATAATCGCTATTCATACCATAATCATCATTTTTCACACAACTATATAAGTAAGAACCACATGTGCATCATTATCATCATACCATCATATCATGAAACATTCACAATATGAGAATCATCCCAATACTTATCAATATAGAACAACAACACACTCTAAGATTCTTATCATGAATTAATTTCATTGACTTATATAACAATGAATTAATTTTATTTAACATCCTTCTATGATTTATGCTATCTCATCAATACTTTAGTGTCATGTTTTCATCAAGGTACCAACATCATCCTAAGTTATTTCATCCTCTTTATTTCCTAAATAAAAAAAAATATTTCATCATGTTATAGGATATATTACTACTTAGTGATTTAAATATTCATTGTGACACTCTCATTCACTTTCCTTAAGCATCTACCCAATACTCATTTTTGTTCCTCTCTCCTTCCAAGTCATTTATAGTTACATATTTTTTCACCATTATAGAATTGCAACTTCATTCTTTTTCTCCTCCTATTCAGATAATTTTATCAAATATATATGATAACATTGGAGATCAAACTTAGAAACTCCCCTTCATTTCTTAGAATCACTCTCTTTATACTTTTTTTCCCTATGCTCACTCTAGTCATAAGCTAATAGTCCTTCCAAGAGTGTTGGATACTATATTAAGGTATAATAGTTTTAGTTTTGACTTTATTGATGTGTTTTCAGTAAATTGTAGTACTCTTCACAATTTTTCTCCACATCTTTCCCGAATAACTAGTGTCTCTTTTCTTCTGCCAGTTATGCCAATAGAAATGAATTCCATATATCTAATGGCCTCTTTTAAATGTCAATGGAAAGACGCTAAGTTTATTTTATAAATACATCTTGATTTTCCACATATACTCAATAACACATATTTACAACATAAATCCATTGTTCTATTACTTAATTATCTATGTCATAATTCTATAATAGCATATCAAAGATCTATTTTAAACTAATTTGTTTAATATTCATCTATTCAAACATTTATCACTACTTATTTTTACTTTGAACCAGTCATTCACGTCATAAAAACCCAACTTCAAGTCTTACCTTATTGCCACCCACATTTATTACATTAAGACTTGACCTTTGTAACTTGTTTTAAATATTCTAAAAAAAAAAAAAAAAAAAAAAATTCATACACTGCTTTAATATATAAAATAAAAATAAACCAAACATTTAATATGTAATACAAAATATTTTAAATATTTATAAGAATCTATAAAACTTCACAAAAGGAAAAGAAATCCTAGTCTATCATTTTTATGTTAAATGTCCATTCCTTTTTAGTTGAAAATAATTCCATTTTTTTTAGTTTTATTCTAACTTTTAAATTAGATCCAACCAGTAAACTATCTTCAATATCAATCCAAATTTCTATGTTGGGTGCAAAATTTTAGATTTTTCTCATGTTGAATCTTATGATTTTAGAGTGAGAATTAACTACTCATTTTAATCTTATTAGATTAGAAGTAAAATTAAGAACATAATTATATTGATTATATTTAACACTTTCAATTACCAAATATAATATTCATTAAATTATTTAAAAAAACAGTAATGAAAAAACAAACCAATAATAAAGAATAGGCACGTAATAACCAATAATTAACTTATATAAATATATATTCAAATTATGAATTTAATATTTATTTAAGAATAATAACAATACTATCCTTAAATAGATTCCAAATACATAAACATAAATTATAATCCATTAATTACACATCACCATAAATAATAATAAATATGAAAATATGAAAATATGACAAAACTAACATGGGTGAAAATAAGAATAGTAGAAGAAAATAGTTTGAAATCGATCACAATGAAGACTTCGTAATTGACTACATTCTTATTAATCACAGTTTCTATCATTCAATATTATTACATTGTCACTTTGCGTTCAAAATTTTATTTCATCATTAAAGTTATTCTACAATATTTATCATCTCAACAAATTGAGGTAACTAAGAAAATTTAAAATTAAAATGACTTGATAAATCTCAAACATATTTAGCATATTTAAAATGGTTATATTCATATTAGATGTATTTACATATTATTTATAAAATTAATCATATGTTCCTCATATTATCGATAGTTTTTCCTTGGTTGCATCGAACTAGTTGATCCATTTATCCATCGATGCTTTAGAGGATCAAATCTCTCGAGGTGAAAACCTTTCCTCAAGTTTTGCACTCAAAAAAGAGGTTTTCACCTCGAGATATTTGATCCCTCTCGGCGCTTGATAGATCCGGAGTTAAGATGGATCTAGGTTGGTTTTTATGTTAAATGTCCATTCCTTTTTAGTTGAAAATAATTCCATTTTTTTTAGTTTTATTCTAACTTTTAAATTAGATCCAACTAGTAAACTATCTTCAATATCAATCCAAATTTCTATGTTGGGTGCAAAATTTTAGATTTTTCTCATGTTGAATCTTATGATTTTAGAGTGAGAATTAAGTACTCATTTTAATCTTATTAGATTAGAAGTAAAATTAAGAACATAATTATATTGATTATATTTAACACTTTCAATTACCGAATATAATATTCATTAAATTATTTAAAAAAACAGTAATGAAAACACAAACCAATAATAAAGAGTAGGCACGCAATAACCAATAATTAACTTATATAAATATATATTCAAATTATGAATTTAATATTTATTTAAGAATAATAACAATACTATTCTTAAATAGATTCCAAATACATAAACATAAATTATAATCCATTAATTACACATCACCATAAATAATAATAAATATGAAAATATGACAAAACTAACATGGGTGAAAATAAGAATAGTAGAAGAAAATAGTTTGAAATCGATCACAATGAAGACTTCGTAATTGACTACATTCTTATTATTCACGGTTTCTATCATTCAATATTATTACATTGTCACTTTGCGTTCAAAATTTTATTTCATCATTAAAGTTATCTTACAATATTTATCATCTCAACAAACTGAGGTAACTAATCAAATTTAAAATTAAAATGACTCAATGAATCTCAGACGTATTTAACATATTTAAAATGGTTATGTTAATATTAGATGTATTTACATATTATTGATAAAATTAAGCATATGTTCCTCATATTATCGATAGATTTTCCTTGGTCGCACACCACTGAAACTAGCCTAGATCCATCTTAACTACGGATCTATCAAGTGCCAAGAGGGATCAAATCTCTTGAGGTGAAAACCTTTCCTCAAGTTTTGCACTCAAAAAAGAGGTTTTCACCTCGAGAGATTTGATCCCTCTCGGCTGATGATCTGAATGAATCAAACAATTTCAGTAAATGTCCATTCCCTTTCTATTGAAAATAGTCACGTTTTTCTAGTTTTATTCTAACTTTTAAATTAGATCCATACAATCAAACTATCTTCAATATCAATCCAAATTTCTATGTTGGGTGCAAAATTTTAGATTTTTCTCATGTTGAATCTTATGATTTTAGAGTGAGAATTAAGTACTCATTTTAATCTTATTAGATTAGAAGGAAAATTAAGAACATAATTATATTGATTATATTTAACACTTTCAATTACCAAATATAATATTCATTAAATTATTTAAAAAAACAGTAATGAAAAAACAAACCGATAATAAAGAATAGGCACGCAATAACCAATAATTAACTTATATAAATATCTATTCAAATTATGAATTTAATATTTATTTAAGAATAATAACAATACTATCCTTAAATAGATTCCAAATACATAAACATAAATTATAATCCATTAATTACACATCACCATAAATATATTTCATTGTCACTAATTTTTTTTTAAGGTAAATAGAATATTTATAACAACCAGAACATGTAGCGTAGTAACCATGTAATGACGTTTTTCCACTTTGCTGTTGATTTCCTCGTGGATGTGTATAATTATCAAATTATTTGGTGGATTTGAACTTGAACTTTGACGATGTGCATGTGAGTGTAATAAGGCTTTCAACAGCGGCAAAATTAAAAGGACTTAGCCAGTTATGACTGGTTCATATAATTCATAGTATTTTGATGATGGCAAAGAAGATGACCCAGAAAAATACGTTCTCAAGAAAAAGAAAATCTGCTAAAGCTACAGGTCAATTAAAAGAAAAACATTAATAACTCCCTAAAACAGTCCAGAATTATTTCGGCAAGGAACAAATACCAGCGTGTGACTTTTCTGAATGTTGGTCATCTCGTGTCTAACTTTGACTAGCCACAATGGTGCTTTCATCGCAATTTTGTCTTACGTCACTAGTTCAATAGCCACGGACCATGGAAATACCAATTTGTTCATTTAATTGTTTTTTTTAATTATTTTTATTATTTTTCTGTTTTTTTTTGCTTTTGTTCCTTGGCCAAGTTATTTGTTTGGCATCTTATTATTTTTTAATTCGCAGTTTCCCTTCAAACCCAAAGTCAATATTGCTATAAAACCACTCACTTGGAATCAAACCTTAACTGGATGTCCATGTGGCTATGAAAAATTCCACCAGTTTATCAAAACATTTACACGAGGGCCACCTTCCGGCTACCTATTATATCTGGCGATAGATCACTAACTGCAATAGATCAGAGGTCAAACCTGGCGATCCCACCTTAGTAAATTTTCGTTTATTTTGTTAAACGCATCTAACTCCACTCCCATTAGTAAATCAATGACTTTAAAGTATAAATTTATTTCTCCTGTAACATCTCAGTTCCCCATCGTAATAATATCCTCCACAACTCTGCTTATTTCTCGAGGCATCATTGATCGAACCGACTCACCTCTAGCACGATTTTTTTTTTTCATGTATTCCAGAAATTTATGTCACAGACTTTAACATGATTTAATTTTCATCAGTTATAAGCGAAAATTTTGTTACAAATCTGGATAACGACGCGAATGAACTCAATATTCAATTCTCTTTCGCATCATTTTCTTATCATCTAAATAATAACAATCTAGAATTCCCCTCTTTATAAGAGGTGTGGTTAATCGATTAAAAGACTTCCCTATGATATAGAGCAGTGTTATAAGAGAAGATAAATTGGTTATAAATTTATCTAATTAATCAAATAAAAATCATAGACATATGTAACAATCATGTTAATAATTCACTTTGCATATGCATCTTAACTAAAATTGTAACTAAAGTCGAAGGTTTCTGCTGTTTTTGGCAAATGTAAAAGATTGCAGGTATGTTATTTTATTATTGTTCAGACGCTCTTTTGAAAATCTGTTGGAATATTGCAAATTCCAAAATAATAAAAGTCCCTTCTTTAACACGGAGAAAATATTTAAAATTGCATCCATAGTGAGAGAGTTTTCACATAACAAAAATTCTATTCCATAAAAAAAAAAACTTGTTACAAATTCTTCCTCAAGAGAGGGATTACAATTGTTGGACTGTTACAAGACACAGTGCCAAACAACAACTGTTCTCTGTCTCACACAGAAAAATACTTTGTCTCTAAAACAACATACACTGTTGTGTATACTCTGTTTTTCCTAAAACATCCTCTGTCTTTTACAAATGCACTGTTGTACATGCAATTCTGTTTTGTGTAATAATCAAATTACAACACTCTGTTTCTGTATTAAAACAAAAATATCTCAGACTGAATTTAATGTCATTCGTTGACAAAAATCACCGCTTGAAAATTTCATTAATGGCATCATAAATATGCCGGCACCGCTTGAAAAATGCATTGATGAAAGATTTGGCTTGGTGGCACTGTTTTCAAATTTTCTTCCCGCACTGCTGTGCTTTCATAAACTGTTCTGCGTAATAAAAATAAATTACAATCTGTCTTTTCCTTTTTTTTTTATATACACTATTGTGTAATAAAAATTACATACTGTGTATTACAATAATACTTTTCGGGCCTTTTAATATATATGAGTCACATATATTAAAAATAAAACAAATAACATTTAAAACATTTAACCTTTAAAACATTAATGCCGCAAGTCGTATTAACATATAGCGTATGACATGAGACATGTGGACCCCGTTGACAATGACATCAGCAACTTCCGGGGGGGTTCACAACTCCGCCTGCCCATCATGCCAGACCCTCGCGGAATTTGTTTGTCGCTTCAACTCTTCGCTGCCTTTTCTGGGCAGTTGGAAATTAATTCCAACACTCCCCCTTAATTTCAACTGTTGGGTTTTCCTGCATACCCAGGCATTTTCTGAAATGTTCAAAGCTTTTCTGCGCAACTGGATTTGTGAGGATATCTGCAAATTGATCCTCTGTTCTGCAATGCTGCAAAACTATTTCACCATTGTTAACCAATTCACGTATGAAGTGAAACTTGGTGTCAATGTGCTTTGTCCTTTTATGAAAAACAGAATTTTTAGACAATGCAATTGCTGAGCTATTGTCACAAAAGATCACTATCCCTTTTACCTGTTCTTGGAATAAACTTCTCAATAGTTTTCTCATCCAAACTGCTTGACACACTGCTGCTGTAGCTGCCACATATTCTTCTTCTGCTGTAGACAACGGTACAATGAGCTGTTTCTTAGAAGACCATGGAATGGCTCCTGAACCCATGTGAAAAACATAACCAGAAGTACTCTTCCGATCATCTACACTTCCAGCCCAATCACTGTCAGTGTATCCAACTAAATTTGAACTTTCTAAAGTAGTATAAAAAATACCAAACCTTTTTGTACCTTTAACATACCTCAAAATTATTTTCGCTGCTTTCCAATGTGCATCCTTTGGCTTTTCCATGAATCTGAAAATCAAACTAACAGCATGCGTTATGTCCACCCTAGTTGCAGTCAAGTACATAAGGCTGCCAACTATGCTCTTGTATAAACTAGGATCAAAATCCTTGCTGCTGTCCTCTCTGCTGAGTTTTAATCCCATCACTGTTGGAGTGATTGCTGCTTTGCATTCCTGCATGTTAAATCTTTCAAGAACATCATTAACATACTTTGCCTGTGAGATAAAAATCCCATTTTCATCTTGTTCTACTTCTTTTCCTAAGAAGTATTTCAGTAAACCCATGTCAGTCATTTCAAATTCTTCTTTCATGACTGTTTTAAAATTTTCAATAAGGCAATCATCATTACCTATGAAAATGACATCGTCAACATACAAAACTACTATCAATAGTTTACCATCCTTTTATTTCATGTAGAGGGTGGGTTCTCCCTCACACTTTTCAAATCCATTTTCCAGTAGATAGGAATCTATCCTACTGTACCATGCTCTTGGTGCTTTCTTCAGCCCATAAAGAGCTTTCTTCAACTTACACACTTTGTTTTCTTGGCATTTCTTTTCATAGCCGAGAGGTTGTTCAATGTAAACCTCTTCCATTAACACTCCATTTAGGAATGCTGACTTCACGTCCATTTGGTAAACTTTCCACTTGTTTTGTGCTACTATGGACAACACTGCTCTCACGATTTCCATTCTGGCAACCAGTGCGAAAGTTTCCTCATAATCTATCCCATGCTTCTGCTTATAACTTTTGACAACAAGCCTTGCCTTGTGTCTGTCTATTTTGCCTTCAGCATTACTCTTGGTCTTGTAGACCCATTTAACATCTTTACCTTTTGGGAGTTCAACCAAATCCCAAGTTTTGTTTCTTTCTATGGCATTAATTTCCTCATCCATAGCTTCTATCCATTTCTTATCTTTAATAGCTTCTTCGAAATGAATAGGATCATCAACATGACAATATAAAGCAAACAAAGAATTGATACCTTCATTTGCTACCTCTTGTTCATAAATATCTTTCAAACTTCTGAATTTCTTACCTTTTTCATTAGATGTACAAATGCTTGAAGAAGCACTTGAATTTCCTCATCGTGGTGTGCTTGGAGAAGCACTGTCATTTCTCCTCAAGGGTGTGCTTTGCTACTCCTTTGTTGGTGTTGCTGTTTGGGGATGTATTTCAGCCAATTCATCATCATTTTCATCATGAGATAAACAGTGTTTAACATTCACTGTTTTCTCTATGCTTCTATCCCAAGCTTCCTCTTCAAAAAACTGAACATCCCTGCTCACGATAAACTTCTTGGTGGATGGGTTGTATAACCTGTAGGCCTTGGATTCTTCACTGTATCCAATGAAAATACATTTCTCCCCCTTGTAGTCCAACTTCTTTCTTAGCTGATCCGGAATGTGTGCATAAGCCACACATCCAAAAACCTTCATGTGTGTGACACTTTGCTTTGTGCCACTACATGCCTCTTCCGGCACTTTGTTCATAACTGCTTTTGTAGGGCACCTATTCAAAATATACGCTGCACAATGTACAGCTTCAGCCCAATAATCATTAGGTAAATGCTTTGCCTTTAACATACTCCTTGCCATGTCCATTATGGTTCGGTTCTTCCTTTCGGCTACTCCATTTTGGTGCGAAGTATATCTAGTTGTAAACTGCTTTTGAATATCATTTTCTCTACAAAAACATAGAAAATCTTTAGAGATATACTCACCTCCTCTATCAGTCCTCAGAACTTTGATATACAGCCCACTCTAGTTCTCAACAAGTGCTTTTAAATTGCAAAATTTTTCAAACACTTCACTTTTGTTTTTCAAAAAGTAAACCCAAGTTTTTCTTGTAAAATCATCTATGATACATAGTGGCTGCTTGCAAGCGATGGAGTTTGCATCGGTCCACATACATCTGAGTGGACAATCTCTAAGGGTGCTTTTGCCCTTATGCTTTTCCCGGAAGGAAAACTTTCTCTGTATTGTTTTCCCATGATACAACCTTCACAAAGGCTCTCCGGTATCTCTATCAATGGTAAACCACTTACCATCCCTTTTCTATTCAACAAATTAAGACCTCCAAAGTTGAGATGTCCAAATCTCAAGTGCCATAAATAATTATCATCTTTTGGTTCGCTTTGGAAAGTCTCTTGTGCAACTGCTGCTTTCTCTTCAGCATTCTTCAAGTGTGCTCTCATTCTGAGAGGGAACATCCTGTTCCTTGTCATCTTTACTTCAGGAATACACTGATTTTTGGGTGGTTTATCCATGATGGTACAAACATCATCATCAAAAAAAAACATTATACCCCTTATGGACAAGTTTTCCAATACTTAAGAGATTACATTTCATTCTTGGAACATAATAAACATCTGCTATGGATTTTTTTGCACCTAACCTTGTTAAAACATTTACATTTCCTTTTCCCATAACAGAAACTTTGCTATCATTTCCTAGTGTGACTTGTGACTACACACTTTCATCTAACATAGAAAACATTGCTAAGTTTCATGTCATATGGTTACTGCAACCGGAGTCTAGAAACCATAAATCCCCACTTTTTTCTTCAGCCATATTACAAGCTAAAAACAAATTACTTTGGCTGTTATTTTCTTTAGTGAAATTTGCACTAGTTCTACTTGTTATTTCTTGCTGCTTCTTTCTACATTCATTTGCATAATGACCATATTTTTTACAATGGTAACATGGGAAATTGGACTTGTCATACCTTTGTCCTTGAGCATTTTGCTGACCATCCTGCTAGCTGCTGCCTTGGCCTTAATGCTGATTTGGATTACTGCCCCTTCCTTGAGCATTTGCTGGACTGTCTCTTCCACCTTTTTTTTGCCTTCTACCTCTTCCTCTCTTGTTTCCTTTGCCTTGCCCTCTTCCTCTTCCGAAAGACATCTGGGTCTTAAAAGCATGTTCAAGAGATGAGTTTTCACTCCTACCCAATCTCTGTTCATGGGTCATCAGTGATGCATGTAGCTCATCCACTGAAAACTTTGTGAGATCCGTAGTCTCCTCTATGGTGGTGACAATCACATCAAATCTTGAGGGTAAACTTCTCAAGAGTTTTTCCACAATCCTCTTGTCTTCAAGAGTCTCTCCATGAGGTCTTATTTGTGTAACCATTCCAATCACATGAGTGAAGAATGAGTCAATAGTATCTGACTCTTTCATACAGAGAGTCTCAAAGTCTCTCCTCAGCAACTAAAGTTTTGATGTCTTCACTTTCTCCATACCCCGATAAGTTGTCTTGAGAGTTTCCCATGATTCTTTGGATCTCATAGCTGCTGCTATCCTTGGAAACACACTCTCATGCACTGCTTGATACAAGAAGAAAAGAACCTTGGCATATTTATTCTTATTGCTCTTTAATAACTCTCTTTCTGCCTGAGTTAAAACATAAAAATCTGCTTCATTTGCTGGCTCTTCAAAGCCTTCTTCAACAAATTCCCATAATTCTTGAGAGACAAATAATGCTCTCATAGTTATTGACCAGTAGTCATAATTTTTCCCATTAAAAATTGGGAGATGGATATTTCCCATACCCATACCAGTGTTGGCTCTAGCCATTCTACACTCTTAACTATGATTCAAAAAACACTTGACTGTGTATATAAAATGACTGACTATTCTGCAACAGTAACATTAAAACTATATATAGAAATACCTTTGGATTCTTTTTGGCTAAGTCTTCACACTGCTTGAGAAGCTGCTGCAACAAAGAACTCCTTTCCTTAAGATTATTTGACCTTTAAATAGCCTGGACTAGCTCTGATACCATGTTGGAATATTGCAAATTCCAAAATAATAAAATTCCCTTCTTTAACACAGAGAAGATATTTAAAATTGCATCCACAGTGATAGAGTTTTCACATAAAAAAAATTCTATTCGATAAAAAAAAACTTGTTACAAATTCTTCCTCAAGAGAGGGATTACAATTGCTAGACTGTTACAAGACATAGTGCCAAACAACAATTGTTCTCTGTCTCACGCAGAAAAATACTCTGTCTTTAAAACAACATACGCTGCTATGTATACTCTGTTTTTCCTAAAACATCCTCTGTCTTTTACAAATGCACTGTTGTACATGCAATTATGTTTCGTGTAATAATCAAATTACAACACTCTGTTTCTGTATTAAAACAAAAATATCTCAGACTGAATTTAATGTCATTCGTTGACAAAAATCACTGCTTGAAAATTTCATTAATGGCATCATAAATATGTCGGCACCGCTTGAAAAATGCATTGATGACAGATTTGGCTTGGTGGCACTGTTTGTCAAATTTTCTTCCAGCACTGTTGTGCTTTCATAAATTGTTCTGTGTAATAAAAATAAATTACAATCTGTGTTTTCCCTTTTTTTTTATATACAGTGCTATGTAATAAAAATTACATACTGTGTATTACAATAATACTTTTCGGGCCTTTTAATATATATGAGTCACATATATTAAAAATAAAACAAATAACATTTAAAACATTTAACCTTTAAAACATTAATGCCGCAAGTCGTATTAACATATAACGTATGACATGAGACATGTGGACCCCGCTGACAATGACATCAGCAGCTTTCGGGGGGGTTCACAACTCTGCCTGCCCATCATGCCAGACTCTCGCGGAATTTGTTTGTTGCTTCAACTCTTCGCTGCCTTTTCTGGGCAGTTGGAAATTAATTCCAACAAAATCTATGTGATTTTTATTAATTAATTTCCACATGCACAATAAGTCTTTTCACTTTTTATTAACTATGATTAGTTGCTTTATGTTCTTGAGTTATACATTGTTAACTACTACATGGTAATCCAGACAAAGTCTTTTCTGGTAAATCTTACTATTATTTCATGGGAAGGTGCTACAACACAACGCAGTTGAGATTTCATGAAGAAACATTGTAATGGGCCTGAAGTTCTATATTTCTGATAGAATTATAATTCTGAATATAAAATCGATGATACGAAGACAGAGTAACAAAAAAAATGATGAAAGCTTTTTATTTACATATAACAAAATTTTGTACTGGTACATTATATAAACTAAAATATTTTTCATGCTGAAAAAAAAAAACTACTATTGAAATCTCGTAGATCTTAACCTTATAGTTGGCTTTGATGATTTCATATAGATATATTTGCGATTTTTATTAATTAATTTCCACATGCACAATACGTCTTTTCGACTTTTTTTGGAACTGTAATTTTGTTTTCTAAGCTTAATTGCCTTATTTTAAACGTTGTTAACTACTCATGAAATCCCGTAGATCTTAACCTTATGGCTGGCTTTGACGATTTTGTATAGATATATTTTTATGTTTAATATATATATATATATATATATATATATATATATATATATATATATTTTACTCCGTAATATTGAAATATAAAAATACAACCATAAAGTATAATTTTTTAATTTTTTTAATATTAAATTATATCATTTTTAATTTTTTTATTTTTTTATTATTATTAAAAGTCATTAAAATATGTAAATACATTAGTTACTTATTGATTTGTATTCAATCATTATATTATTTATTATACATGTTCACACTTTTAAAGTGGAAAAAAATGTAGTAATCAATTTATTAGACCAATTGATCGGTGAGTTTCATAGTTTGACAAATTGGGGTTTGAAACTACTGAGAAAAATTTTGAGGCATCAAACTAATTTTTTGCAAGTCCAAAATTTCTCACTTGTGTCAAACCCCATTACACTATTCTACACTCACTAAATTTTCCAATAGTGCAAGATAGATGTCAAATGGAGTTCGTATGTAAAATTTATCCTACCCAGA
This sequence comes from Pinus albicaulis, assembly GCA_034641835.2. NCBI lineage: Eukaryota > Viridiplantae > Streptophyta > Pinopsida > Pinales > Pinaceae > Pinus > Pinus albicaulis. Next base: position 340,611,881 of record CM076569.1, read on the forward strand.
AGTTGAGCTTTCTATTTTTGCACCCTGATTAAAGGGGATATAAAATCAATCCTATTACTTATGGAAAAAATAACCATTTGGAGACTACGAAGAAGAATTTAGAAGGGTCCAAATTATAATTATGGTTCAGAGATGAAGGAGTCAAACCTAACCCCTGGGAGGTTATTAGATTGTATTATAGCTAGTCTAGTAGAGGGAAAAGGGGATTCTATTGGTGTGCATTTTGGTCATTTTTAGAGAAAAGTAGCTGAGAGTGGATAGAGAGACATAAATTTAGAGAAGGTTTGCATTTTTTAGTAGTCCATGGGCCACATGTCTAAGGTAATTCCATAATGAATTCCTTATCCTTTGTGTTTGAAAAAGGAAAGGGATCTGATGATGCTCCTTTTGAAAAGGAAAAAACCACCACATATGAAGGTGGAGATGTGTATTTGGCTTATTCTTCAAATACACATATAGAACCTGAGGCATGGTTGATTCACTCAGGTGCATCCTTTCACTTCACTCCCCATAGGGAGTGGTTCTGCGAGTATGAGAAGTATAAAGGTGGTGATGTCTTATTAGGGGATGATTGGAAGGCCAAAATTGTCAGACGTGGAAAATTCAAGCTTAAGCAGCAAGGTGGAAGGATCAGAACCCTTCCTAGTGTTCTACATATTCCTACATTGGCTAGAAATCTGATTTTTGTAAGTAAGATGCATGATGCAGGTGTAAAAATAGTTTTCGAGAAAGATACGTGCAAGATGGTTCGGGGATCACTGATATTAATGCAGGGAGTTCAGATTGGAACTCTGCACAAGCTTTAAGGTAGCACTATTATTTATGGGTGCAACAGTTCTTTGCTTCCTGAAAGTGGAGCGAAAATCCAAGAGGTATCTAGAGAAAAGACCATGTTATGGCATCAAAGGCTTAGACACATTGGAGAGAAGGGCCTTTGAATACTTCATGGAAATGGTATGGTAGAAGGTATGTCTAATTTCTCTCTGGATTTCGATTTCTGTGAACATTGTGTATATGTGAAGCATAATAGGGTGAGTTTTCCTTCTAGTGCTAAGAGGGTGAACAAGATATCAGAGGTTGTGCATAGTAATGTGTTTGGAACTATGAAGGTTTCATCACTAGGAAAGTTTGTGCACTATGTTTCATTCATAGATGACTTCTCAAGGAATACATAGATATAATTATTGAGAAATATATATGAATTCTTTGACAGATTTAAAGGATTTTAGGCTCTAGTGGAAAACTAAACATAGAAGAAGATAAAGGTGCTGAGGACAGATAATGATGCAAATTTTTGCAAGAAGAAATTTGAAGAATTATGTAAGAAGTGTGGTATAGCACGACAGAAAACTAATCCATGCACACCTCAGCAAAACATAATTGCAGAAAGAATGGACATAACGTTGATGGAAAATTCAATAAGCGTGCTCACTGGTACCGAGTTAGGATAGGAATTCTGGGCAGAAGCAGTGGAGACTGCATGTTACCTGGTTAACAGATCACCTTCATCAGCATTGGAGGATAAGACTCATCATGAGCTATGCACTGGTAAGAAACCCTCTCTTTGACATATGAGGGTATTTGGATGTGATGCATATGGACATGTTCGAAAGGAGAAAAGGACCAAGTTAGATAATAAATCTGAAATGTGCATCTTTATTGGGTATAAGGATGGTTTAAAAGGTTATAATATTTGGAACCCAGAAACAAGGAAGGTTGTGTACATATTAGTTGTGGTATTTAGAGAGGTCAAAGATGTTGTTAAACATAAATTCCTACCAAAGGAACCTAAGAAGATAGAGTTTGAGCTAAAGGAGGATGAATCAGACTCTACAACAGAAGAATATTCAGAAGAGGAAGAGCCACAAACTCTAGCTATGAGAAGATTAGTTCGGGAAAGAAGGCAACCAGAAAGATATAGTCCATCTGCTTTTTGTTCAAATTTTGCTTTAACTATAACTGATGATGATCCCAGAACTATCAGGGAGCTAGTGGATTCAGAGGATGGAAAACTATGGAAGGAGGCCATGGTCGATGAAATGGCATCCTTGCACAAAAATGAGGCATGGGATCTAGTGGAGTTGCCGACTAGAAGGAAGCCCATCGGGAGAAAATGGGTGTTTAAGAAGAATATGAAGGTATAAGGAAATATGGAGAAAAAAAAGCTCGATTCATAGCAAAAGGTTATTCCCAAATGCTCGGAATTGATTTTGGTAATATTTTTTCTCCTGTTGCCAAGGTTACTTCTATTAGATTACATTTACCTATTGTTGTTGCATTTGATTTTGAGGTAGAAAAGATGGATGTGAAGACAACATTTCTTCACGGTGATCTAGAAGAGGAGATCTACATGAAGCAACTTGAAGACTTTATGGTGAAGGGTAAGAAGGAATTGGTATGCAGGTTAAAAAATTCTATGTATGGGATAAAACAGTCACCAAGGATTTGGTATCAGAAATTTGATATCTATATATGGGGACTTGGCTTCACCAGAAGCAAATAGGATCACTGTGTGTATTTTAAATTAATTGGTGACCATGTTATTTATTTGGTCTTATATATGGATGATATATTGCTGATTGGAAATGAGAAAGAAATTATCCAGAATTTGAAGACCCAATTGTTCTCCAAATTCAGCATGAAGTATCTTGGTGCTACAAACTATATTTTGGGCATGGAAATTAAGAGAGATCATGCAATGAGGAAGCTCTGGTTAAACCAGAGGAAGTATGTCGAGACAATATTGCAGAGGTTCAATATGCACAATAGTAAACCGGTGAAGGTTCCTATTTCTATAGGTGTAAAGTTATCTTCTGAACAATGTCCCAAGGCATAAGAAGAAGAGGAGGATATGTTCTATGTTCCATATGCAAGTGTAGTAGGTAGCCTGATGTATGAAATGGTCTGTACTATACCATACATTACACATGCAGTGGGAGTATTGAGAAGTGTATGTCAAAACCAGGGAAGGAGCATTAGACAACAGTAAAGTGGGTTTTAATATATTTGTGTGGCACTATTGATTATGGTTTGTCCTACTAGGGAAGACCAGGATTGGACATAGTTTCAGACATCTATAGTTTTGTTGATGCATATTGAGCTGGAGATCTGGACCAAAGAAGATCTACAATTGGGTATGTGTTGAGCCTATTTGTAGGTGCAGTCAGTTGGATGAGTAAAAGACAGTTTGTAGTGGCTCTTTCAACTACAGAGGCAGAGTACATGGCAATCACTCGTTCCAACAAGGAAGTAGTTTGGATGCAGAGATTTTGTTCAAGTATGGGGTTGGTGTAATGAGCTATAAGGATAGATTGTGATAGCCAAAGTGCAATTTTCTTGGCTAAGAACCCTGTTTATCATTCAAAGACAAAGAACATTAATGTTCAATATCACTTTGTGATATATGTGGTTGAGGATAAAAGGGTGTTGCTGGTAAAGGTGGATACTTTGAATAATGTTGCAGATGCACTCACGAAGTCTGTGAGCACTCAAAAGTTCTCTTGGTGTAGAGAAACAATGGGTGTTCCATATCTGGACTAATGAATAAGCTCTCCTGTCGCCCCCTGCGAAAATGAAACAACAAGTGAGAGAACGTTGGGTATGTGCTATATTCTTTCCATGATTAGTCGCATGGGGGGGTGGGGGGGGGGGGGGGTGTCACAAGTGGGATGGTAGACCCCCAGAAATAAAATTTGGACCCTATTTTTCGGTGGATAGACCCGCCCATGGTTTTTTGCATGGGTTTACACATGGTTTTGGGGCATGCTGTTTTTCCGCTGCTGGTATTTTGTAGATCCGGTCAAGGGAAGTACGGTTATGTTCTAATCCAAGGTTAATGGACTGACGTTTATGAATGCTTAAGCATGTATATATATGTGTTGTAAGACTAAAAGGAATATAATGAAAAATCAAGCTGGTAGTCCCGATTTTGGATCTAGGGGAAAATATTTGTATATATCTCTATATGTTCTATTTTCTCACTATTTTTTATTTTCTGTTTTTAAGATACGTTTGCAGATAATTTATGTACAGGGATAAAACCTACAATTTTATCTATTTTATACATAAACAAAAAAATCGATAATAACATAAAAGGAATATAAATGAATTAACCATTTCAATAACATATATTTCAATTTATTTTAGTACATTTGTTGTGATGATCTATTCAATTGAATATCCACAAAAGTTTATAAATCATATTGGTATTAGAGAAAGTTTGTTTGGATATTTGTACATAGTTGCATGGGATTGAGGAGATAGTTTTAGGAGGAAGCCATGAAAGGCTAGCCATGATTGATGAATCTATCTATAATAACACTTGAGATTTGGCAAAGAAAATATCATCAAGGCTCAAAGCAATTGTCATAGATATCAACCGTAATATGACCCTCCTTATGGTGGTTATGGAAAATAAGTTTGGAATCAAAGGAGACATAGGCTCCAACTCAAAGGCTAGATTAGAGGAAAAATCAATGGATCAAGAAGATCTTGATAATGAGTTCAAGAAAGAACCCCCAAAATATTAGTTAAGTTTGAGTGTTGTGAACCATTCACAACCCCTTTTCAAGGTTGACACAAAAGTGGACATCAATGATATGAAAGTTAGATCGATGATATGAAATTAAATGAATAATTATAGAGATTAGAGGTTTAATTTAATTCTCATGACATAGATGAGAAAAAGAGAATTTCATTTTCTTGTTTGAAATTAGAGGGACATGCCCTGACCTAGTGGGGAAGCCACATTGAAGCCATTGAAATGGAGTGGATCCTCCAATAATTAAGTGATATAATTTTAAAACACTCATAAAATACCAATTCTATCATATCAAATATATAGAGGAAAAGTGGATTTTTTGTCATTACATGAGTTAGAGATAAGGGCATAATGTACATCGGTTCAATACAAATTTCTAGAAGATGGAAAGAATGATGGGTATATCAACTAAGAACTCATATGTAATCATCATGTATTTAGGGGGTCGACACATCCATCTGCAAAAGAAAGTGATGTTTTTCAAACCTAGAAAAATCGACAAGGTTTATGTGTATATGTAGTACCTGGAAAAAATAGACCAAAACAAAGGGCAATCAAGTCATTGAAAGAAAAAAGGGATGCAAGAAATATTCAAAGGAGGGGAAGAAGTGGAAATTTGGGGAGGAAAAAAGTTTTAATCATATTAAATTAGTGCAAGGATCCTAACAACCACAACAACATTGGTGGTCACACAAAAAAGTGTTGGAAATTACATCTAGAGATCAACATAAAGAACTGTAAGAAGTATAAAAATAAGAAAATATCATACCACATATTAAAATAGTCGGGTGGAAATTAACTTCAGCATGGATGTGAATATTGTTTTCATAATAATGCAAAATGGGGTGAATTTTAGTATCCTTCAAAAATTATAAGAGAATGATATCATTAAATTATTTCATATAAAGATACAAGCCACTAAGACAAGTATTGATGCTTTGTTCGACTCAGGTTCACAAGAAAATCTCATGGTGGTAGATATAGTCAAAAAACATGGACTAGAGCTTCATTTCCATCTATTCCATATCTATTAGTATTGTTCAATAAGGAGGAAGAGACAAAGGTAGCCAAATAGCGAAAAATTAAATTTTCAAATAGTGTTGATTTTATTGATGAAATAGAATTGGATGTAATCCTATTTTATGTATGTGTAATTGTGTTTTTGAGTCCCTATATGTAGATGTGGGATGAAATATTCATGCACAGAGCCAACTATTGCCACCTCATCAAGGATGAAAAATCCTTCATCCTCAATCTGTTGAAAGTAAATTGAAATATTTCCATCATAAGTTCCACTAGGCTAAGAAATTTATTATTTCTAGCAAGAATTATGTTTTAGTATTCTTAATAGAAAATCAGTCTGTAAAATATTCAATGAGAGAAAACACATCCCTGCGGGGTGCACCAAGGAACAAAGATAACCATTGGAAGAGTGTGTACATGTATATAGGGGCGTGTTCTAATGTATACCACCTAAGAGGGAAGTAGAGCATGAGTCATTAGGAAAATTCCAAAATTCTTATAGAATTCAAAAGGTGACATTAGAAGTCTGTGAGTCATGATGATAGTCCAAGAGTCAAGAGGAATATGAAAGGGAATTCCTCTTGTCATAAAAGAATAATTATTACTAAAAAAAATTGAATTTTCGACCTTGTCTTCTCCACCTAGGCATTAGAGAGGAAGATTGTTCTTTTGGATAGTAAGAAATGTCTTAATGCTCTACTATTAGAGTTAGTGGTGTATCATTGTATCAATGTATCTTGGAACTTTCACTTAGCATTCAAATCTCATTAATCCAACACACTTTCATGCATATATCCTGAATGCTGTAAGAGTATTATTTATATGTTTACAATATTTGTTCTTTTTTTGTATATACTAAGGTAATTCAACTATTTCATTGACTTGGTGTTGTGTATTATAATTGTTTTAATGATAATATTTGTGCCCATGTGAACTACTTCACTAGATAGTTAATGATTCTTCCATATGCATGTGTGTGCATCTTTATTGCAATAGTAATAATTCTTTTCTTCTGAAGTCTCACTTTATCTTCCCTGTCACTGAAAAAATTTGAATACATATTAGAATTGAATATTTCAGAAGACATACTTACTTTCTCTTTCAAAAGTACATGTGTGTTGCTATCTCTTGCTAATGACTACATCCAAGGAAAATATTTAAGTATATGGTAGGTGGGCCACATTTCCGAATGGGGCTCGTATACCAAAGATGTTAGGTAAAATTTGGAATTCGTATTAGGGATACCCCTTTTCTATTGGTAATATATACCACCGTTAACACACCCTCGTAAAAGTATTCAATGTTAAAGAAGGTTTTGAAGAGTGGCAACTTCTATCTCAAATAATTCCTCCAAATAATTTCACCATTTTTTACCTTCAAAGTCTTGGTCAAAGTGACTTCAATATACATTATAATTGGGAGAAAACAATGACCTAAAATTATGCTTTAAAATAATCTATTTATTTTATAAAATATTCCCAGTATGTAGGTGTTTCACTTGGGAATATGATGTTGATCAGCGGTTGTCATTGATGTTAACCCAAGCAGCACCATGGGCTACCCCAATATTACATGGGAAAGTTGACCTACCAAATTACAATATTCTGGATCAAGAATGCTTTGATGGTTTCTACTTGTCGAGATGTTTCCATTGGTATTTGGCATGCCACGTAGTTCTTCATGGTTCTAGAGATATTCATGTTTGAAGTTTGTAACCCCAGTTAGTGGGCTAAAACCCCATGGGGTTGTGGCATGGGTCATTAAAAATTCATAATTAATATTTCTTAAGCTCCTAAATTCCCTCCCACGTTCACTTGTTGAAGCCCCTCTTAACCTAAGCATTTATATAAATTGTGATCCTCATATCCTCCTTATTTAGGGATTTCTCTATCTAAAACAGGTCATCATGGAATTTGTACTCTAAATTTTTTTCTACGAAGGTTCAGAAGCTGAATTTGTTATGAGGTGAAGCCAAAATCCTGAGGAAGCTTCTATAAAAATTTCAGATCAAGGTGCACAATATTTTCGGAGATATGATCTGTGGAAGTTAATGTTTTTGCAAGATCCTAAAATTCGTATCAAAGAAGTGACCTTGGGAAAATATTCATAAATATCTCCCTGAGTATGAGATTGGAATTTTGTAAAAGGTAGAAGATAGCGCATGAACTTTAGTTTTTGCTGTATAAATTTTAGAGCTGAATGAAAAAACACTGGCACATGGCACACCGTACAAGTTCGCTCTACTGGAACAGTTCATAATTAAGGCATTGTGAGAGATTGGGCATAACTCAGTATTGAAGAAACCAAATTGGGTCAAACCTGTGGCATTGGAAAGAAGACTCAGAGGCATACTATAGGGCTGAAAATCACATATTGGGGATCTGAAATAACATAGATACACCAGATTCAATATCAAGCTCCTAGAAGGAAAGAAAAAGCTAGATCATGTGTTGTCAAGGGCTGCAAAGGACCAGAATTTCTAGGGAAGAAAAGAAAAGAAAGTTGTAGAAAAGGGTAGCATGACAAGAGCAGAAATCAAGGTGTAGAACAGCAGCAAAGATTTCATCACATGAAGTCTTCAAGTGGGCAGCACTGCATACAGTCACTGTAAAGGTATCATTGTAATAATTCATTGTAAATACATTATTGTAAAAATTGTACTAGTGTCTATCTGCCAAGAGTTGAAGAGGCAGTGTCAGGAGGTTTAGGATCATCATTAGGTGGTTGTGTCATAGTTGGGGTTATGGTCTAGTCTGTCTTCTTCTTCTACATCATTCTATATCATTGTAAAGTGGACCATTTTCCATGGTATGGGAGTCCATTCTTGTTTTATTATTATATAGGGTGGTAGGGTGGTGCTAGGGTGAGTTGTAGCTCATTGGGTGTTGGGGAATTCGTTCAGTTGATTACTGAAGGATCTTGGGCATTGGAGCATCCATTCAATGGGAGCTAGAAAATAATGCTTTTCTAGATTCTAGAAAGTTGGAGCTTTATTTTCAATTAGAGTTGAATATTAAAGAATTATTAGAAAAGCATTAGGTGGTTTTTTTCCTGAAGTGGGTTTCCACCATAAAAAATATGTGCATTTGTGTTCCTTTTTTCTACTACGATCATTGTACAAACATTGATAATAATTGAAGATTAATTAATGCTCTAATTGAAAGGGATAATGATTCACACCCCCCCTCCGACCCACCCCACCCCTCATTATTTCCAACATATGACTGTGTCACCATCATCCATATAAAATAAAAAACGACTTTCTTTTGAGATAGTTTTATGCCACTTTGTTGAATATGGAAACCGTGATCCTCTTAAAATGATTATTCAAGGAACAAGTGGAACTAGTGAGGTTTTTCTTATTCAATTTATTTCTCATGGTATTTATACTTTAGTAACGAATTGTATAAGCCCATTGTTATTTCTTCCTGCAACTGGTATTTCCCCATTCAATATACATGGAAACATAATGCACTCTGATTTGAAAATTACTGTAAAATATATGTAACCACTCCATCTCCAAGCTTTAGTGATGTTTCAATAAGAAATGAGGCAAATTAAATATATATTGATTGATGAAATGATATTTATTGATCCAAGGTTATTCATACAAATAGATTTGTATTTACGAGAAGCCTTCCCATATAACAAGTCTACTTCTTTTGGTGGTCGATCCATGATTATTGTGGGTGACCTTTTTCAACTGCCTCTCGTAAAAGATAAACCTTTGTATGCAGGTAAAAAGGTAAGGAAATTCTTGTGGAAAATTTTAAACATTATTGCCACTTTGCATATAAATTTTTGGAAACAAGGAAATGATTCAAAACAATCCTCTTTTCATAATATTTTAACTAACATCGAAAATGTAGAACCTTTTCTCCATGATTGGTATATTCTATTCTCACGTCTTGACGCCATCTTTCCTCCTATCAAAAAATAGTTGATTTCATTCCAAATTTCACTTATTTACAACAAATAATTTGGTCAGTCTACATTACACGAATATGATAAAAATATTGAATTTTCCAATAGCAAGATGTGTCGTAGAACATACTAAACGAACAAAAATACTTGAAAATGACGATGATAATTTGGAACGTGAAGTCAAATTATTCCATGGATAGTTTGTCATGTTAACATATAACTTGTGGGTGGAACTAGGGGTAGTCAATGGTGCACTTGGATATATTAAATATATATTCTATATTACTAGCTCAAATACCCCTCAACTTCCACTATTCACTAAAATTATTTTTGATAACTACGTAAACGTTCCATTTGAAAAAATTATCCAAACATTGAAGATATAACACTAGTTATTAGAGGAAATCACAAACACATTCCTTTGAAGATGGAATGGACCCTCACTATACAAAAATCACAAGAGTTGACTTTAGAATGAGATATTGTTCATATTGAAAATAGAGAGGGGTAGGGTTTGACCTTTACATTTATATTAAGAGTGAAATCCATAGATTATTTGTAAATTTTTTCACCTTTACCTTTTAAGCATTATGCCTACGATAAAAAATGCAGTGCAAATGTTACATTTATGAAGAAACAATGGCAATGATTAAATTTCATATCATTGTAACATATATATCTTCAATAGTTTTTAATAATTTTAAATCAAATAATATGAATACTTTTTAATATTTTTTTATTATAGTATTCAATAATTTCATACGTTTCAATAGCCCTTATTTTTTTAAATTTAATCTCATCCTTCTTCATGACATTCCCCATTTTCAATTTCTTTTTAAATTATTTGCAAGGATGAATTACAAATTCCATTATTAATCCATTGTTGTCATTTGTTTGTATTAACTATTTTATTTCATGCTTTAATTTTCTTTTTGTTTATATATTTTTCTCCTCCTTAAATGATTCACTTCGTTAATAATTTTTTTATTATATTGTAGTATTGAAATTACGTATTATTCAAAAATTATATTTGTTTCTTCATGACATTGTTATACAAGAAGAATGCATTCCACACATTCAAAATCTAGTCACTAATAGAAGTGGATGTCCATGTCTTGGAGTTGATCATTTATTCCACTCTTTGCAATGTGAACCCTTGTAATGTTACCTAGCTAGTATTGTAGGTAATCTAAGAATTTTGGTTCCTGTAGAGATATGGTATAGTTTCATTTTATATATCTATGGAAACGTTTAATGGTTGGAGTTTAATGTTAACAGTCCTAATTTTTGTTGCATAATTTTCTATGACAATATACCCACCCTTACCCATTTAAATTGGAATTTATTACATGCTCATCTTGGATGTTTATGGACACCATCTATTCGGTTGTGAGTCCCTAGAGGGAAGGTTCTCGATGTTTATGGTGTTCCACTTGGATGGTTCATCGCCAATGATTGGTAGGGTACCTGATCCTACGGTTCGTAATGCTTCTGAGCTGATAAGGAAAACCAACCCGTTTTCCCCTTCCTGCACTGGCTCATTTTGCATGGAGGAGGTCCGGAGCACCATGTGCACCCTAGTAAGAGGGTTTCCATTTTAGAACTTTTCTTTTGTTTTTCCTTAGCCTACGAGTTGCCCAGATAGTTGGTAGTTGAGTACCTTGTCTTATACAGATTTTTACTAGAAGAATTATCGGGACTTATGTGGAGCAAGGATGATGAGAAGAGAGTATTTCACTACCTCAGGCATTCTATTCATTCCTACTGTCCCTTTCTCATATTTATTTGTTTTTTATGACAACACTAATGTTTTTTTGTTTATTTCCATTCATAGGCTTCCCACAGGGCTCCACTCCCGACCTTTCACAGGTAACTCATTGGCTCATGTGTGTCGGTTTTCTTATCTAATTCCCATTTCTTGTCATGGTTTATTTAGATATTTATAATCGATGAATTGTGCTGGACCTACATGCATATTTGCAGGTATTATTACGACTTATTTATGCCACAAATCCACGATGAATTTGTTGTTTATTCCACCGGGGTTACAATTCAAACCTTGACCACAAATTTCTTTTCTTTTCACAATTGTACAATGGGTTCACTTGGAACGCTACTCTCTAGGCCAAGAATTTGGGTCTATTTGTAAAAACCATTTCCAGGAAGGGAAATTAGATTTAGCTGATGGTTATGGATATATTATTTCTATTGTTTATGCGTATACCGGTTATACTGATTATATTATTTGTGAATCTCCTCCTGCGTATTTCACGCAAGCATTCGAATTCACTAGAATTGAAATAGTTTTTTTGAAAGTAAAAAGAAACTAATGTTTACACTTTTGTTTCTAAAATGGAAAAAGACCTTTTGTTAATTTAATTCTAGTCTTCGATGTTGAGTTCCCTTGATCCTTTAGATGTAAACTCTCTTTTTCTGGTTTTCTTTTATTCTCATGAGGATTTTCATGCTGAAAGAGGCACACATGATATTATATGATAGGATTTGTTTTAACCCAGTGTCCTATCATCGTTTTTGTATCAAAGAAAAAGAGATGAGTTTGGGGATGAGTCACTCCTACAGTGAGGCTGTTTTGTTTTGATTTCTTGTTGTGAGCAAGGAGAGAAAGTCAAATTTCCAGATAAGATTTGATTGAGATATGTGGCGCGTTGAGTTTGCAAATTTATATGTGTATATTTTTGGTATATATTTAAGTGTTTTAATGCAGGACTGATAGTGTATTCAAGCAAGAACAACAAATAATAGATCACAGACTTGTGATTTGGTGTGTGACTGTGAGTTCATGGAATCTACGTGAAAGCCTTGATGCGTTGTGGTGAAGGCGGCATCAAGCGGTGATACCACAGGTAACGTGACATCACAGGTGATCGTACCAAACTGCATAGCGTATAATACATGGGTGGGTAGAGCGTTGTTTATCATAGGCATGATATCACAGATAGGAGTCCACAACATCGTTGAATCCCGTCTCAACATTAACTGATTCATGGAACGTGGATATGATAGATGTATATAGCATTGTTTGCAAGTCATATAGCGTGGATGCCACAGATTAGCTGAGAAGCTGATTAGTGAACCAACATGGTTTACACAAGGTTAAAGGTTGCAACCCGAAATTTAGTAAAAGAAGACAGAAAGCATGAATTGATAGCTGGTGATGATTTGTGTGGACTGTGAGCTAAACAAAAAAGGTTGCATTTAATTTTTTTTTTTTTTTAATTCCACATTTGAAACGCAACGAATTTTGATTCCCATTGGTGTATATATAACAATGATCTCATGTGGAAAGCTAAAAATAGGAATGAACATTATATTAGCACATGTGAACATTTCCAGCAATCCAGTTCCGAACGATGGAGGTTTCAAGCAACAAGAAAATGAAGAAACAAATATGAGTTACATTTGATAATTCTGGCTGAAGAAAGTGTTCATTGTGAGTACGATTCCTAGCCATCATTTAAGATATCATGGTCAAAGGTATTAATATTTCAAAAAACTAGTTGAAAAAAAAACAAACGGCATTCCATCATTATGAAAGGCTGCAACAATGTTGACGAGTAGATAAAATTGAGAGGCACCCCTCTTGAGCTGGTGTTCGTACTGTGGAGCTAGTGGAAAGTGCACTATTAGCTGCATCAAATACGAACTTGCCTACCTGTGGAAGCCAGTCATATCAATGCACTTAAAAAAGGCATGTGTGGGGCTTGTGAAAGAGGTGTGGTTCTAGCTAAACATTCAACGGATGGATCCAGTATTTCCACTGTACCACCTTCCAGCGTAAGAAAAGGTCACTGGGATTGATCTATGTAAGGTTTTCACAAATAATTCATGTACATTTTTTAAGAATGTAATCTTGGATGGATATTCTGTTACATTAAGTTTTCAGGTTTCCAAAGCCAAGAAATTGAAATTGAAGAGAAACCCGAGAGATTGAGATGAGGGAACTTGGTTTAAGCTAAGAGGGGAGATTGTGAGTACCTTGAAGGTTTACAAACATTATTTGCTGGGAAAGATTTATGTTACAAATTTGCTGGGAAGAGATTTATTTGCTGGGGAGAGAATGGACCTTGCACATTCAAAGTAAAGTAAAGAAGGAATTCAGTCTCATATGAAGAGTCTAATTTATTTGGAGTTATATATATTATAATTTCTTCATACATCAAATACGAAAGTGTGCATTGGTTGATTGCATCGAATTTTGGTGTGGAGACAAAGTATGTAGAGGCTTGAATGTATTTCTAAAAGAATACGTGAGAGAAGGGTTGGATCATTTCAACCACAAAAAAATTCAAGGTAAGTGCTCATTGAATGAATCAATATTCATTGAGTAGAGGTATTTTAAAATTTTGTTGATTAAATTTCCTTTCCATACTCGAGAATTTGGTGTTTTTTAAATATTATGAAAGGGTGAAAATGTTGCAAATGCAGAGGTATAAATGAATTGAAAATGAATTGAAAAAGAGAATGGGCTATCCTGGGCGATATAAAAATAAGCATGCATTTTTATGTGAGACAATTTAGTATGCATAATGTGGATTCTTCAGATTTTTGGTTAAGTCATTTTGGACCAAATATTGTAGTTGGAATGAGATAATTCTTTTGATTTGTGTTTAAGATTGAAAACCCAATTTCTTGATGTTGTAGAATATTTTTTTTTACCATCATATGGCGGCATCTAAGGAGGTCTTATTTAGGATGGACATGACGTACGAGTTTTACATCATTAATCAAAGAGGTTGGAATATGAATAGCTTGTTCTCTGTACATAGGTGAAGAGATGTGAATTGATGTTGTATGGTGCATACAAGTGTAGGAAAATGTTTGCACTAAAATGACGAGCTTATGGTATGAAGGGCATGGGAGTAGTCGCAGTAACAAATACAACACAGAAGAGTGGAATCCAAAGAAGTTGCAAAAGAAAGGAAAGGTTTATTAAATAACCTTGAAGGGAGCATAAGGTATGATAATTCAAAAAGGTATTTTTGAATGTTGAAAATTGAATGGTTTATTTATTTTCAACATAAATAAATCTTGGAAAACATGGATTGCATTTCGATTAAAGACTTTAGCATCATGTGAAATGATAATGGGAAACTAATGACCTTTCATAAGAATGGAGTATGAGAGACAGTGAATATTTTAGATCCTAAAAATGTATTAGGGGTGCATGTTCGTTAGAATATTATATAACTTGAATTAAGTCAAAATATCCACTATCATAATTATTGGGTCAAGCCTTGAAGTCAAAAAAGATGTTAGGGTCAAATGAAATTTTGGATAGTTTGAGTTAAGATTAAGTATTTTTTATCCATGATGAAGAGTTGGTGTAAAGTATGAAGTCAAAGAGTCGTAAGCTAATTCAAAGGTTTGAATCTAATTGGATGCATGATCGGCGGAGCCTGACACCCAAAGAGTTTGGTCATTGTAACACAAGCATTACTGAAGTGTTGTTTGCAGCAAAGTGAAGCAATAGAATTGCCCAGATATGATTCCAAGATAGAGAACTGAGAGTGATCAAATGCACGAAGAGAGCTTGCATTGTTTAATGGAAGGTATGGAGGCTTGCTAAGAGGTGGGTTGAAAGAAATCCATAAGTGAACAAATTAAGTTCACAAAGGAGGAGAAGATGATTGTTGATAGTCATTTCAGAGGTTCGGAGAAAGACCGCCATAGAAGAAGGAATATGCCAAGAGAAAATGGCATATGTGAGCAGTTGACTGATAAATATTATGAGCGGGAGAAGGCTAAGATAATAGTTCACCTTGAATTGTTGATGGAATTATTGCAGAGGAATATCAAATACCAGACACATGGTTGGACCATGAGGAATAACATGATGTGGTAAACATACAGCTAACAGAAGAGCTGAGGAAGCTCGAGCAAATGATAAGTGTTCAAATGGGATGTTAAGAACTCAAAGAAGTTGAGTTGAAAATGGAAGTTTCAATTTGTGGCCCAGAACAGGGTGAAATTATGGGTGAAGAGATCAATGAGAAAGATCTCATGAACTATTGGAATAGTTTAGAAGAATATGAAGATCTGTTGTTGAGAGAAGTAGATGAGGCTATGAAGCCTTGTATTTTTAAATCTCACATTTTATGTATGTTTGCTAGATGTGCGAAAGATGGTGGACAATCTGGTGAAACTGTCACATAGATGAATGAAACTCTTGAGGTGAAGTGTGATGGATAATTCCTTTCAGAGGAGAACGGTACTGATTTTTTGTAGCAGGAAGAAATCATAAATGAATTCTTGTTGGGGGTAAGACAGTTAGTTGAAGTTGTTATGGAGAAGAAGCATAATGAAAATTCCGAAGTGATATTCCAAGGAGGTGAACAAATTAGTTTGTTTAATGAAATTGCTGACAAAATTTTACAATGTGATGATACAGAAACCAGGACAACTCAGGAAGATTTCCAGAATAAGAATGAAACGAGGAATGAAGGTGGTGATGAAATGCTGAAAATATTTCACATAGAAATAGATTTCTTGGAACGATGGCTTAAGGAACCTGAGGGAGAAGTGAAGCCTGCAGAACCTGATACAGAAGATATTGTAGTTACTATGCATGATAAAGGTGAAATTTTTTTAACATTTACATAGTTGAGTGAATGTTATAACTTTTAAAATAATAATGTGACTGTAGGTACAGAAGACAAAATTAACAGATATGATGTTGAACTCAGAGAAATTGAGCAGAAATTATTTGGAGTTGTGATGAAAGATCAAGAGCATCAAGTAAGTTATGTCCGTAAAGACATAAAGGAGACAGAAATATTGATCCAGCAGGATAAAGATGAAAGCAGCTAGTAGTTCAAAACAAGATCTGTTGAAATCCAGAAAGTCGATGATGGGAAATTGGTGCTTGAAGCATCAAAAGAGGCCAAAAGGTTTTATTTTTTTAAAACTAACAGTTTTTTGATGAATGTAGGTACAACACTGGACGAGAAAGTTGTTTCTATAAAAGAAATAAAAGACAATAGTTGTAATCAAGAAGGAGTTCTTGATTATTCTTCATTGTAGAAAGTTGAGTGTTCAACACAATTGGAGACAGAAGCATCAAGCAAAGAGGAATTACTCTGAGGAATTGGCGAAACAAAGTGTTGGAGAAGCCGATGGAATCAGTTTCACCGAGTGAGTGATGAGTTACCAAATAGGGTTGATACTTTAAAGGACCAGTGGCAGAACAGAGTTTGGAATCCTGGAGGGAGAAAGTCATCAGGACTTGTGGCTATCACACTATTACAGAAAAGAGATAGACCTCACTCCAAGAAAAAATTCCATTTCGTAAATCGTCAAACTTGACTAAAAAAACTTTTACAGAACCTAATATAGAAAATTATTTGTCAAATTAATCTCTATAGACAAAGAATCAAGTTAATCTCTATACGGTTTAGATCAATCATATACTTATTACAATTAAGTATATTTTTTCAATCATTCTTAACATAATGTAATCTCCTCCCTATTAAATTGTAAAGTACACGTACTTTAGATAATTAGAAACATTTAAAAATTAAAATTAATTAATCCTCTCTAAATTTATAAATTTACAATTTTGAGTTCTTTCTAACCACTAAAAATATTAATTTTATTTTGAAGTATGCCTTCAATTTCGAAGTCCATGATTTGGAAATATTTAGAATATATAAACCATGGATTTTGAAAAATTTGGACAGAGAAAAAAAATCACGAATTATAATACCAACTCAGACCAAAAATATTTATTAGAGAGAAATATATTCTTGCATTTAATAGTTACAAATTCATAAACCAACTAACCATCACAAGTGACTCAATAAGTAGAAACAACTAATCACCTATGTAAAGTAAAGATTAATTTGTATCACTGACCCTCAATATTGAGGGTTACATTATTTTAATGCCTAAGTTTTTACGTTTAAATTCTAAATTGACTCTTCCCAAAGCTTTGGGGATTTTTTCCACTAAATTTTCCTTGGAATCACAAAATTTGAGAGACACATCACCATTTTTAACAATTTCATCATTGAAGTGGAATTGAGTATCAATATGTTTGGTTTTTTATGAAAAAAATTAGTTTTTACAACAAAATAGTGGAAGTCTTATTAGATAATATTGAAGTAGGCTCATTTTTTGTATATCCTAAGTATAAGAGAAGTTTGTTCAAATATGTATAAATTACACCAATGGATTCAATCCGATCATGTAATGTACTAAAACAAGATATTGAATCCTTCTAAAATATTTGAGGAATATAAAACATGATCTCTCAATCACATGCAAGTAAGAGAAATAAGTAAATAAATCAAACAACACAAGATATTCCTAGGGAAAGAAACTGCTCAAAACCCATCTATCATATTTTTTATAATAATTCAAGGAATCATGAAATAATTCATTGCATTCTTACTGACAAGAATCTACTGCACTCTACCAATCGTTTAACGCTCATCTAGGAAAAAATGGACAAACACATAGCCAATTCATTTCCTTCCTCCAGCCTACATTGCTCACACAATTCCTAGAGAAATAAATCCCTATTAAATAGGAATTCCAACCTTCCTTGATTTTGAAATCCATAATGGACTTCCTCTAACTTTATAACTACACCTGGAGAATTTTCTCATAATGCAACTGATAGTTATATTCCCTTTAACCTTTGTCTCAATTAGGTCTTCATCAGAACTGACAAGCATGCAACTATTAATAGTGAATCATCAATTATCTGGTTGATCACTACCTGTGAATTAATCTAATTTGATTCACTAGACCTCTCACTAGCTCATCCCTCAGTCACAAGTAGTTAAACTATTTCTAACTCAATTAATTTGAGTTAATTGTTTGCACTCACACCACAGTAGTGTATTAACTGCAACTGGACCCCAAAATTAATAGAATCACTCTACATGCCTCATGTTTCACCCTCGACTCGAAGTTATTGAGCTAACTCATTCTTCAAGACTTAGCTAACTGATACAAGTTGTTATGAGATAAAATTAAAATTTATTGTCTAATTTATTTAAGGGAAAAATAAATTAGACACCAACATTTAGAACTAATGTGTATTTCAATTTCTCACTCATGTGTGACTAGAATCCCACACTAGTATGTGGTGCATTTTCTTGTTGAATTTCAACACTCCCTCTCAACAAGAAAGGGATTATCATCTACCCTAATCCTGCCTCTGTGGTATTCAAATTTTCTCTTTTCCACCACCTTCATCAAGATATCTACATCCTGATCCTCCATGGAAATGTACTCCAACAGCATAATGCACCTTTGAACACAATCTTTGAGATGGTGGTACTGGGTTTCAATATTCTTGGAATTGTCATGAAATATCAGATTAATCAAGAGTTTTATGCTACTCTAGTTATCACAATGTATCATTGTCAGATACATCTGATTACCAAACAAACCAACAAGTGTCTTCCTCATCCATACTGCACCGCATGCAGCCTGACTAGATTCCATGTACTTTACTTATGTTGAACTGAGTGCAACTAATCTCTGTTTCCTATTGTACCAAGAAACAATCATTGATCATATGGTGAAGATGCCCCCTGATATGCTCTTCCTATTTGATGGACTTCCTGCCCAATATGTCGATGAAGCCTTCAAAATTCATTCCCTTTATCCATATCTACCATAATTCATACTTGATAGCTCCCCTGAGATATTTGAAAACATGCTTCGTCGCCTTCCAAAAGAGTGTTGTAGGCTTAACCATAGGCTGATTAAGCTTGTTAATTGTGTAGCATATGTTTGGTTGTGTGTTCACAAAATACATAAGTTAACCTAGAAGCTTCCTCTAAATAGTAGCATCCACTACCTCACCTAAAGTTGCATCCTAGTTCCTCTAGTTTCCTGCAGGAGGAGTCTCCATGGGTTTTCTTCCCTCCATGTGGAACTTCCTCAAAATTTCCTTGGCATACTTGCACCAAGATACAAATATATCCCCATCTCTTTTCCATATTTACAAGACAAGGAAATAATGCAAGAACACAATGTCCTTCATCTCAAACTCTCTTGCAAGGTCCTCCTTGCAAGAAGTTATGAGCTTCTCATCACCTACTAGTATTAGATCATCAACATAAATTACAATAATCAAAAGCTTACCAGCAAGCACAATATTATATAGGTTCGCATCTATGTCACCGTTTGTGAATCCCAACCCGGTGAAATAGTTGTTAATCCTGGTGTACCAAGCACGAGGTGCTTGTTTCATCTCATACAATTCTCTCTTGAGTCTACACACATGTGAATCCCTTTCTAAGGTATCAAAATCTTCTGGTCACTCAATCTACACTTCTTCCTGAATAACTCCATTGATAAAGGTTGTCCATACATCCATCTGATGTATCTCCCATCCCATCTGCACTAAGAGTGTAAGGATGGATCTAATTGATGAGTACCTTGCAACCGATGCAAAAGTCTCCTCATAGTCAATCCCCTCTATGTGTGAGAATCCTCTGGCCAGAAATCTAGCCTTTTATTTCTCCACACTCCCATCTGATGCATGCTTCAACTTATAGATCAACCTATATCCAACCACTAACTTCCCCATCTTCCTTGGGACCACTTTCCATGAATTGTTTCTCATAATGGAGTCATGCTCCTCAACGATGGCATCAACCCATACCAACTGATGCACTTCTTCCTCAAAAGAGGATGGTTCTGTCACAATAAATTTCCTCATAAGAGCCATGTATTTAGTATACATGTTTGGGGACCTTCTCTTCCTGTGTTGTGATGTAGGTGCACCTACATTCTTTGTCACATATAGCATCAATATATCAACATGTCTGGTGTGCTTCCTTCGATTTCTGATGGATGGCTCGGCACGAGTGGTTTCCACATCCCTTCGTTCCTCTTCTTCTGGCCGCTCCACATCCTAAGGTTCATCCTTTAGTACTAAGAGTTCCTCTTGTGTATGAAATTCAAGATCCATCTCAAACAAAAATCACATGGCTTTCTCATCATCAAATTTCACATATCTCTTGACAACTATCATCCTATGTGATGGAAAATAGACTTGATAGTTGTGGGGAGTATATTTGTATGCCAAAAATATCCCAACATATGTTTTTGGTTCTAGATTCTTCTTAGCATCTTTGGTCACATGGAAATAGACAGATGAGCCAAAAAATTTAAAATATGAAACATCTGGTTTCTTTCCTGAAAAAGCCACCTGTGGCGTACTCATGCCAACAATTCGATGAGGAATACGGTTTTGCACAAATATCGTTATGTTGCATGCATTTTCCCACATATGCAATAATAGTGCTTGATCATGTAACATAGCTCATGCCGCTCCCAAAATTGTTTTGTACTATCTTTTTGCAACCCCATTCTGTTGTTGGTTATGAGGTGCAATCAATTCTCTTTGAATTCCTTCTTTGGCGCATAATTTCTTGAATTCATTAGAGATATACTCACCACCATTGCCGCTCCTTAGAGCCCTCACCTTCTTCCCTGTATATTTCTCTACTAGTGCTTTAAACTCACAAAACTTGGAGAACATATGAAATTTTTTCTGCATTAATAAACTCCAACACTTTATAGAAAAATCATCAAAAAATTTCAGATAATACAGGTGCCTTCTTGTGGAATCTATTAGGAATTGTCCACACGCATCTGAGTGAACTATCTCAAGGATTTGTTTTGATCGGTTCTCCTTCTCATGAAAGGTGGACTTTGTATACTTTCCCATAGTATAACCCTTGCATGTGTCTCTCTGCACAAGTGTACCCTTTGGAAACCTTGTAGAAATATATTGCTCAATGTTTCACAACCATCTACATCAAGTTTTTATAGCTTCTTCACATGAACCCCAATCTCTGTTACTTGTCCTGTGCCTTTGTGATGAAGGAACACCTTTCCTTCAGTGAAAACCACATCATATCCAAGATCCTCCAATATAGAAATTGAAACTAAATTGATTTTCAAACCTGGTACATGCATGAAAATTTTAATATGAAAGGTTTACCTGACTCTCTCTAGAAAGTAACTATACCCATTCCGGTAGCACTATACCTCCCATCATCACTCATCTTGATGTGAATCTAAATATCCTTCTCCTCCAAGCTACTAAGGAGTTATTTTTTGCAGTTCATGTGGAAATATGCTCCACTATCCAAGTACAACATAGATCCCATCACATTTTATGCGATGCATGCGATGAGAGAGAATTCCAACTCAAATTGTGATGCCAAAGCTTCTTTTGTGGAAAATTTGTGGCATAGTGTCCATGATCATTACAGTTGAAACATTTCACCTTTGACATGGCTCATTTCTTTCCTTCTTTGTCGGTCTTAGATTTGGAATGGAAATTATTCCCTTTCCACTTCTTCTCCTTGCCAGATAAGGAAAAATTTTCCTCATCACCAGTCTTGGATGCAGATCCATCCCTAGTATTATGCTGAAACTCTTCTTGTACTAAATCCGACCATAGTTGCTCACAATTTGGTAATTTCTCCCTCCCATTCACAAGGTCTTGGTAACTATGCCATCTCTTGAGAAGGCCTAAAAGTGCTAGGCTCACCAAGTCATCATCAACCAATGTAATCCCAACACTTCCAAGCTCATCTTGACATTGAGTGAAATTGGTAAAGCATATATGGATTATGTCGCACTTATCCATTTTCATTTTCCTGAGCTTTTCCTTGAGTGCCAATCTCCTATGGTCACTGCCACTTTGAAACATATTTGTTAAGGCCTTCCACATAGAATTTGGAGTTTCCTTTCCATGGTGACTCAAGATAGTATGATCTCGAGCTCCTTATAATAAGATCTTGCTCACCTTTGCAACATTATTCCTATATGCTTCATGTTGCGTGACATCTCCCTGATTGGGTTCACGAATATCATTGTAAATTAACTCCATCAACCCGTTATCCTCCAATACTTCCTCCATCCTGTCCTTTCATGAAATATAGATTGAATTTCCCTCGAGTGCATATTCGAGTCTCAAGCCAGTGAAAGACATCCTCGTCTACTGCTAGGTCCAAATAATGAATCTACAAATTTTAATCTTGTTTAACACAAAATGAATTTCTTCTCTTCTATTGTGATTCCTGGTGCTCCCATACCATGTATAAATTATACCAATGGATTCAATTTGATCATATAATTTACTAAAGCAAGATACTAAATCCTTCTACAATATTTGTGGAATATAAAACATGGCCGCTCAATCATACGCAAGTAAGAGAAAGAAGTAAATCAACCACACAACATAATATATTTTTCGAGAAATCAACTACTTAAAACGCTCTATTGTATATTGTATAATAATTAAAGGAATTGTGAAACAATACAATGTGTTATTGCTCACAAGAGTCTGTTGCACTCTATCAATCGTCTCACACTGATTTAGGAAAAAATGGAAAAATACTTATCCAACTCCTTTCCTTCCTCCAACCTACCTTGCTCACGCAATTTCTAGAGAAATAAACCCCTATTAAATAGGAATTCCCAACTTCCTTGGTTTCACAATCCATAATGGGCTTCCTCTAAGTTTATAACTACACCTGGCCAATTTGCTACTAATACAACTGTTAGTTATCTTCCCTTTAACCTCTTTCTCAACTAGGTTTTCATCAGAACAGAAATTCATGTAGCTATTAATAGTGAAACATCAGTTATCTCATTGATCACTACTTGCAAATTAATCCAATTTAATTCACTAGACCTCTCACTAGGGCGTCACTCAGTTAGAACTAGTTAAAGTGATTTTCACTCAATTAATTTGAGTTAACTGATTACACTCACACCATACTAGTGAATTAACTATAATTGGACCCCCAAAATAATAGAATCACTCTACATGCCTCATCTTTTACCCTCAACTTGAAATTATTGAGCTAACTTAGTCTTCATGACTTAGTTAACAGATACAAGTTGTTATGAGATGAAATTGAAATTTATTTAAGGGAAAAATAAATTAGAGGCCCACATTTAGCACTAGTGTGTAACTTATTTCCACACACATGTGTGATTGGAATCCAACACTATTATGTGGTGCATTTTATTGTTTAATTTCAACAAACCATACTAATTGGCATGTTTTTAGTTGCTACAACTCCCTCGTCTTTTACTGAAGATAAGGAAACTATGGGTTGAATTTTGGATATCCATGATGTAACAGCCCTAGTTTATGTGTTTGAAATTTAAAACTAGACATTTGAACTTTAATCCTAAGGGGAGTGGACCCCAAAGGAAGAGTATTTTATGAATGCAATTAAATATTTAATTTGAGGAAATGAATAAAATGATTTTGTGCAGATTGACCAAAATGAGATTTATGAGATCACTTGCTAAATCCATGAGGATGGATAAGGCAAATATTTCCCCACAATCTTTCAAAAATCCTTGAAAGAAATTATTTCTAATTTAGATCTTTGAGGAAAAATTTAAATGCCCCAATGATGAGGAAATTAGTTTGGAAGAGGTAAAAAGCTCGAAAAGCTGGGAAAAGCATAAAACAGCTTTAAAGAATCCCTAAAATGGGAAGCCTAGGCAAACAGGAAGAAAAGCATCCTGAGATTCTGAACGCAGAATTAGAAACATGCTTTGGGAACAATAGCTTAAATAAGCTGCTCCTAAATAGATTAGAGGTTGATCTGTTCCAGGAGATGATCTCAGCTCGAGGGTGAGTTCTGGGAGACAGAAGGACTCTAAGGTTGGGAGGTTGGTCAATTGCAAGAGTGGTATGTCTCTAAATTTATTGGTGTTTTTACTTCCTGTGGTATGAATTGGCTACATATAATAGTTGATTTGTATGTTAGATTTATTAGTGCTACATTTAGCAGAATTAATCATAAGGAATTCACCTTTATAATTCTGTATAGTTGTAGACAAGAAATCTGTAGATTAGAATCCAAAGGAAACTCTAAACCGATGTTGGTTTAAATCTGAGGATACATATTCCTCCATAGATAATTTAACTTTAAACTGCTCCTGATCTACTAGTATAAATTTATGCATATGATTAGGATAGAGCAATATGGGAGTTCCTATACCATAATTGAAAATAGCAATAGATGAACTGAAATCTAAACTATGCATTAAATAAGACAGAAAAAAAAATATACAGACTGACTTCCAGGGTTAGCACATCATTCATACATAAACAAAAGTACAATAGCAAGTTATTTCTGCATATAATAAATTAATTCCACAACAGCAGGGCATATTTAGCTGTAAGTATTCTATTCTATCATGTGAACTAAATGCAAGAGTGTATAGTGGAATACTAGAAATGCAAAAGTCTTCCATATATATATATATATATATTAACACCTCACCTATAGGTATTCACGAAGCATGACGAGAGATGATGCTAAAAAGGTAGACAAATATCATTTGAAAATTAACTATAAAATACTTAATTAAGTACCCAAACCAATGTAAAGAGCAGAGCTGGTAATACTTTGTACTATTCCAAGAATACTGAAGAGACTTAGTTAACTGTTATGATCAAAACTACAAAATAGGGTAGTATGATAAACATATACAAATGCCTTTGACGACTAACATTCTGAGTGTAATAATGGTCGAGGTAGAATCATCAATCTAATGATATAATAAAATGTGGATTTATATGTTAAGTCCCTATATTAATAGTGTAGTCCCTTATTATGTTAGTGTAGCCCCACTTATTGTTATTTTTGTACCCCTGTAACCCCCATATTGTTATTATTGTGCCCTTACATTATTATTGTTAGGTCGGCTAGGATTACATTATGGCCCCACTAGGATTATATTGTGGCCCCATGGACTCCTATATATAGAAGGAGCTTTTGTTCATTTGTATCATCCAAGAATTGTTCATTTATGTAATGTATTGGAGGTTTCCCCCTCAAAGTGGCTCATTTATAAGGCGTTTATATCTCTTTTCTTCTCTTTTTGGAGCTGGTTACACAACATTTGGTATCAGAGCTTTGGATTCTAGGGTTTCGCTACTCCAAACAGGTCATCGTGGCATTTGCGCTATAACTTTTTTTCTACAAAGTTTCAGAAGCTGAAATTTTTAGGGTACGAAGCCGAAATCTAGAGGAAGATTTTCTAAAAATTTCAGAGCCTGTTTCACAATATTTTCGGAGATATGATCTGTGGAAGTTAGGTTTTTTTTTAGGCTCCTAAACAGGTCATCGTGGAATTTGCGCTATAAATTATTTTCTACGAAGGTTAACAATCTGAAATTTGTATGGTGCGAAGCTGAAATCCTGAGGAAATTCATCAAAACATTTCAAAGCTTGGTTCACAATATTGTTGGAGATATGATCTGTGGAAGGTAGTGCTTTGTCAGGCTCCTGAATTGCATCTCAAAGAGGTGATCGTGGGAAAAGTTCAATAACTCTCTCTCTCGGCATCGGATTGAAGTGCCGTAAAAATTTGTTGCAACACTACAAGAAAAAAGCACATTGGTGAGGGGCGAAAATGGTCACCATAAGCTCATTGATGAGGGTCAAAAGAGCCTTCGTCACCAAAAACTGAACGTCACCAAAGGTGGCGTCGCCGAAAGTATAGGTGTTGTGGTGACATTCGAGTCGTCACCAATAATGATTTATAGTGATGAATAGTGACTGTCACCATTTCATATGAGCAATGGTGACGGACAATAGCCTCCATCACCAAAAAACTGAACGTCACCAAAGGTGGCATCGCCGAAAGTACAGGGGTTGTGGTGACATTCAAAGTCCGTCACCAATAATGATTTATAGTGACGGATAGTGACCGTCACCATTTCATATGGGAAATGGTGACAGACAATAGCCTCCGTCACCAAAAAACTGAACGTCACCAAAGGTGGCGTCGCCGAAAGTATGTGTTGTGGTGACATTCAAGGTCCGTCACTAATATTGATTATAATGACGGATAGTGACTGTCACCATTTCATATGAACAACAACGATTTTTTGTGATGGACCTTTCATGGCCATCACTATTGGTGCATATATATGGCGACGTTCATTGACAGTCACCATAAACTCATTGGTGACATCAAGGTCCGTCACGAATAATGACTATAATGACAAACAATGACCCTCACCATTTCATATCAACAACAATGATTTATGGTGACGGACCTTTAATGGTCGTCACTATTGATGCGTATATATGGTGGCGTTCGTTGACCGTCACCATTTCATATTTTGGTGAGGGTCGAAAAATGTCACCATAAGCTCATTGGTGATGGTCAAAAGAGCATCCGTCACCAAAAATTGATCTTCGTCATTCCCTATGTATGAATATCAGGGCACGATGGAATCGAACCACCAACCTCCTGCTTGTAAAGCAGGTGCTCTTCCATTGAGCTAGCACCCTTTAAAGAATTAGATTTTTAAAAATTATATCTTGAAACTTCATAGATTGTAAATTCTACAACTTTCAATAAATTAAAGTCTCGACAATCTTTTACTAAACAAACAAAACACCATCGACATTGCAAGTCCCTACCTAATGGTTATGAAAGTTATGAAAAGTAGGTGAAGGGAAGAATTAGACTTTTAAAAATGATACATGGACTACTACCACAAGAATCCCCCAAGAGAGATCCAGTGGGAGAATCTCTTGAATCAGATTCAATGGAAAATGAAGGACTAGATGAAAGAGAAAGGCCTCAGCAGGATGGCGAATCCACCACCTCGAGTCAAGGAATAGAAGAGGTCCTCAGAAATTCTTACAACACTTTGAAATAGAGCTAAGGGTAGAATATCTACTTCAGATCTACTTATGAAGATTTCTTATGTAAAATAACTCAAATAGACAAGCAAATCCACAATTATAAAGCGATTATTTAGTATTTCAATCACTAATTTGAGGGCCAAAAACCTAAATAACCTAAAACACTCAAATATCCTAAAACAACGTGTGAAATAAAGACAAAGAAAAAAAGAATATGTTCTCGAACAATAATACAAAACAAAGACAAAGAGAATATGTTCTAGAACAATAATACAAAACACATCCAACATTTTGAAGTATTTGACTTGTCTTGGTGAACATGTGTCCTTAGCAAATACAATGTAGCAATACCTTCCCCACAAAAGAGAAGACATGTCAGAATAGTATGTTTGACATAGACAATCATAAAGATGCCACAATAGCTACTCCATTCAACACATGCACAAGAAATACAACTTAGATGTTGATGGCAAAGTGTGGGAAAAGTGTGGGATAGAAACAAATATCCTAGATGCTAGTTGTCTCACAACAATTAATTCAGATTTTACATATTGGTATGATGTTGTGGTGAAGTTCCCAGTTTCTAACCAAAAGAAAAAGTAATAGATCAACATAACATACACTGCCAACATGTAACCTAGCCAATGGCTTCATCATATGCCTCATGCCAGGGATTGGATTTTGCATACTAGACTAGCGATAGTTAAGTTCTAAATTTCAACCTGATTATTTCAGACAGCGTATGAGCAGCAGTAGAGAAGTCCTATAATAGAACTTCCATCACATTATAGTGATTTTGTTGTAGCATTTGTTTTAGTTTTAGGGCTCATGTTTCAAACAATTTTAACATGGTTTTAAGGTTCCAAAAATATCATGGGAAAGTCTCCCTTATTGCAGTATTTGCAGTATTTGGTGGTAGCCTCCATGAATAGTTTGACATCAATAATCTTGTTATAATACAACCATTTTTAGTAGCATGTTGTCATCCTCCATTGTCTCCAAACAAAGCAAACATATCACCATCCAAGCATAAATATAACTCAGCATATAAGATCAACTTTCGTTGGGAGGATGTGAGGTCATATAACATACTCTTATAGGATTATGAGGCAATATGAAGATGATATATAGAAGAAAATGACCGCAGATTCGATGGCAGCATGTGAAGAGCCCTAAATAGAAGATACAACAGTGGATATATCCTTTGATTGGTGGTTCTCTGGAACCCAATATTGTTGGTCTTTCCAATGGTTGATACCTCCAACTATGGTAAATTTTCACCAACAAATAGAACTAGGTTTAATGACAGCACGATTATGACTCTGATACCAATGTTTGGACAGATAGAGCAGCATGAAAACAAGTATAAAAATATAGGTGCAATCAACAAATGTTTCCAACAATGATGTGGGGTTTTTGGGAAGCTTGTTGTGGGATAATTTGAGGGATTTCAGACAACTTTTCAGCCTTGTGAACAACAATAATCTTTATTACTTGTTTGTGACTACATCTAGGGTCATTGTAAGCAAATTATAGCCAACAATAAAACTCTAAATACCCATCAATCAGAACAGTTCATCTTTCCTTCAAGCAGGAACCAATTTAAATCTTCATGTGTCTTCACCTTATAGAAATTTTGTGGCAGAAATGGTGGTGGTAAAAAATATCATAAGGGTTGTTAATATGTAGTGAAAGTTTTTTTTTTGAAACCCTTGGAAACATACAACAAACCCTTGAACAAAGGCACTAGAACCTTTGTGAAATCCTAGAACCTTTGTGAAATCCTTAGGTAGTATTTGAATTGGACATCAGTATGTCATTATAAACATTGGAGTGCTTTGGTATTCAGAGGCATTTCAAGAGCCCTTTTCATATCTTACTTGGAGTGGTTTGTGGATATACCTCTCATTGTTGGGTGTTCCTAGAATAGATCCTAGCAATCTAAAGCATGTATCAGATCCTAGTAATCTGTTGGGTGTTCCTAGTAACTTGTTGGTTGTATCAGATCCTAGACCAGCAGGTGTTCCTCCTCGGCAACATACATTCCTTAATTCATAGAGAATAACGTGAGGAAAAGGAGACCTTGAACCACATGTATATGCATAACCTTATATTTGACTGTTAGCTTGAGTACAACAACCTGAAATAGGTCCAGCCTCCTCATCTTAGATATTATCTAGGCTTTACTCAGACAGTGCAGTTGATAAATGGGTTTCAACTGACCAATATTTTACACCCAAAACCACAATTTGAACTTAGTTCAGGCTAGCAATGGCAAAATTGGATCGTCTAATCATCCAAAAGGTTATAGAATTTCAACATTCTAATTGCCCCATGGCCAAGAAAAGCCAATCCTTTGAGTGTAGGAACCTCCTTTTTTTTATAAAAAGGCAAGGTTATAAAGGTGATAGAAAATTACTTGGTTATATAGGTGGTAGAAAGGTCAGAAAGGAATTTGGCTAGCCCAACTTTAGAAATGGCATCCACAAAACCATGTTGCATTAGTTTAGGTCCTTCAATCTACAAACAACAAAAATGTACTGCTCTAGGGTTTTTTCAAGGTGTTGAATCCATATATGTAGTCAAAATTCCATTTTAAATAACAAAATTAAGATTTGGCCAAAAACAAATTTGGGGTAATAAGACAAAAACTCAAAAATGTAACATGTTTAGATTCCAAAGATTACATTTTTTGGTAGCCACAGTGCATGGGTTGTCTATAGTTGCACACAATCCATGTTATGTCATACACCATGACCTTATCTTAAGGCATACAGACACACCCTAGTCTAGTATTGACTATGTGAGTCTCTCTATATATATCATTGAATGTTCTGCTTTAGCTTATCCATCCATCCCTTGATCAGTCAATCAATCGATGATGGTGAAAGTGTCATCCATTCTCTTGCATTTTTAGTGCATTCAGGTTTTCATTCACCTCTACAAATTCCATGCTAGCAGTCAAGGGCACCAATGGAAATTGAATCCAAGAAATTTGGAAGGGAAAGGCAAGTTGGATCATTATGGTCATCCCTACAGAAAGATCAATGCCCCAAGTTTCTTTCAACTTCGCAGAGGCGATCTGTATATAAATCTAACCAACTGGGGAGCTACCCTCGTCTCCCTCGCTCTCCTTGATGCTAAAGGTAATCATCCCTAAACCCGACCCTTCAACTGCTTTATCATCATTTACTCAGAGGGAGCTAGCTCATTAAGTATTGGTATTTATGCATTTAGGCCATCTAGCAGACGTACTTCTTGGCTATGACAATATTGCCTCATACATGGCATGTATTTGCATTTCCCTCTGGAAATTAGTACTGCCATCATATGCTACAATTTTAAGATAAATTTACAGTTTCTACTCACATATTGAAATGTATCTCAAATGTATGTGTTACCATGGGGAATATGAGATTGTTTATTAATGCAGAACATGAGCTCCAGTAGACCTTACTTTGGTGCCTTGGTGGGTCGTGTAGCCAACCGTATCAAATATGGAGAATTCACACTAAATGGGAAAACATATCAGCTGCCTAAGAATGATGGCAACAACACACTCCATGATGAAAATATGCCTTTTCTATTCTGCATGCATGTTTTATCCAGCTAACTAGAGCCCTATAATGACCACTACTCAGGAATAAAATCTCTCTTTTTCTGTATATGTATGTTTGTTTGTGGAGGTCTAGAGCACTACTATTTCAGGTAACATATGTGTAGTTTGGTGATCTGAATGAATGCAGGAGGGCTGAGAGGCTTTGACATTGTCCTGTGGGAAGTGAAGGAGCAGAGAGACTTTGACATGCAGAATTTTATATGACAAAAAGAGTCTTTGAGCCACAAAGGAGGGATCTAACATAATTTTGTTGATCCCCTACAACTATCAAGTGTTCAACAAAGGAGGTGTTAAAACAGGTCTGCACTACAGAAGAAGATACAAGAAGTACCGCTATATTGTATGGTGTTCCTATCAAGTGTTGAGGCCCAGACTTAACCATAAAATTGCCACCCTGTATCAGTCTTAAAATTGGTTTAAATAAATGCCAAAAATGATGCACAGGTTGGCTCAAATCGGTATGTCGGCTCCTTAATCAAAAGACAAGACTGTTCAGTTCATACACAAACAACTATAAATAACTAGTCATGCTCATCATTTTGGAATGAAAATTTCAGTGAAAAATACAGTGAGAATTCTGAGATAAAATAGGAGGCCAAGGAGATTAAAAGGGAGATCATAATTATAACTTTTTGGGCTAGAAGGATATATCTCTTGCAGACCTATTTGCACCTGTGGAAATAAATTTTTTCGGAACTGAATTCGGGCCTGAAATTTCGGCCCTAACAGGCCTGTAACTTCGGCCTCTCCGGAAGCTCGGACCTGAGACTCTTCTCTGCAACTCAGACCCTTCTAATTCGGACCTGTGGTGAAATATGTGACCTTGCAACAGTCTTGTAATTCGGATCTATAGTGGCAGTTTTGAAGACAAATTCAGACCTGCAGATCTCTGTTTTTGGAATAAAATTACAGAGAAGTCTTGAGAGGAACAGTATTGAGTTTATTTTACAGTGAATATATCTAGCAGACATATTGAAGAACATCTATTTCACACGACGTCCGTTTGACTTCGTTCAAGCATCGTTGGAAAGCGCTCGATGAGCTCTTCGACATGGAAACCTTTGCATCAACTTTTGAAGATGTAAGTTTTTCAGGTTTGTAAAATCCATTTGGATCATAAAATCTGAATTGTGTTTTCAATTCAGTAGATCTGCGTAATATTCTGGCAGGAAATAATTAGTCAGGTTGCCGGGATTAGAAAATTTAACACATTCAAACTGTAGTTGATTAGGAAAATTGTGATGGAAGTTAATGTGAAAAGATTTTTCCCTAATTTTTGGTCATTTGTCCCTGATACAAAAGAACACCTCTCTTTTTCATGTCATTTTCTTTAGAGTTTTGATGACAAAGGACAATATTCCATTATGCTATGAATCATGTCTAGCAATCTGGACATGGTTGGAAGGTCTTGTTGTTGAATGCTTGATTATTTCTTGAATTACCACCAATTTTTTGACCTGCCTTGCACACAACATAGGACCTTAAAACAATGCTAGGGTTTTAGTGTGATTTTTAGATGTCTCCCCCAATCCCCCGGC
This sequence comes from Pinus albicaulis, assembly GCA_034641835.2. Lineage (NCBI taxonomy): Eukaryota > Viridiplantae > Streptophyta > Pinopsida > Pinales > Pinaceae > Pinus > Pinus albicaulis. Next base: position 340,644,215 of record CM076569.1, read on the forward strand.
ATAAGTAAATTATTGTGGTCCTCTAGGGTTGTAAATAGCCACCCCTGCACCTGCCACTCCTAAGTCACTATGGTGACTTTATAGCACATCAAACTTTATATTCTAGCACTACTGTACTTTCCATAGACTCTAAGTGATAACATTCAAGTGACCATCCTTTTGGAAATGAATCGATGGCTTTTAAATTTTAAAGCTTAGTAAGAATTTCTTTTAGTTGTCCAAGTCTGTTACTCTGTCTTAATAATCTACTATGGGTGAAATTTTTTTCCATTTTTCATGACCTTGTTATGAGCAACACTTTACATATTGTATGTTGTCTCTGATTTGGAAAGGAAGTCAGTGTTGAAATAAAAGGACACTGAAAATGGAATTTTTTAAGAGACCACTTTCAAGCTTTGGGCATATATGGGACAATATTCCATTATGCTATGATTCATTTATAAGTTTCAATCCTAGCTGATAGAGACCCCTAGTCTGTTAATATATGTTAGAACATATTGACATAAGGAAATCAGTTTCTAGAAAACTCAGCTGTAGATATAGTCATCACTAACATGTAAAAAATACTGATGGCTAACAGGAAGGGCACTACAAAAAGGATTGCAGATCTAAATCTCCTGAGAAAGGAAATGGATTTGATAATGCTCCTTCTGCAGAGGCAAAAACCACCTCAGATGAAGGTGGGGATGTGTATTTGGCTTCCTTCAAATACACATGTAGATCATGAGTCATGGTTGATTAACTCGGGTGCATCCTTTCACTTCACTCCCCATAGGGAGTGGTTCTGCGAGTATAAGAAATATGATGGTGGTGATGTCTTATTAGGTGATGATAGGAAGGCTAGAATCGTTGGAAATGGAAAATTCAAGCTAAAGCTGCAAGGTGGAAGGATTAGAACACTTCTCGGTGTTCTACACATTCCTGCATTGGACAAAAATCTGATTTCTGTAAGCAAGATGGATGATGCATGTGTAAAAATAGTGTTCGAGAAAGATACATGTAAGATGGTTTGGGGAGCACTGGTATTAATGTGGGAAGTTCAGATTGGAACACTATACAAGCTTCAGGGCAACACTGTTATTTATGGGTGCAACATTTCTGTGGTTTCCAAAAGTGGAGCAGAAATTCTAGCGGTCTCTGGAGAAAAGACCATGTTATGGCATCAAAGGCTTGGACATATTGGAGAGAAGGGCCTTCGGATACTGCATGGAAATGGTATGGTAGAAGGTATGTCTAATAGCTCTCTGGATTTCAATTTTTGTGAACATTGTGTATATGGGAAGCAGAATCGGGTGAGTTTTCCGTCTAGTGCTAAGAGGATGAACAAGCTATTAGAGCTTGTGTATAGTAATGTGTTTGGACCTGTGTTGGTTCCATCACTTGGTAAGTCTGTGTACTATGTTTCATTCATAGATGACTTCTCAAGGAATACATGGATATATTTCTTGAGGAATAAATCTGAAGTCTTTGACAGATTTAAAGAATTTAAGGCTCTGGTGGAAAACCGGATAGAGAAGAAGATAAAGGTGCTGAGGACAGATAATGGTGGGGAGTTCTGCAAGAAGGAATTTGAAGAGTTCTGTAAGAAGTGTGGTATAGCATGGAAGAAGACTACTCCATACATACCTCAACAAAATGGAGTTGCAGAAAGAATGAACAAAACGCTGATGGAAAAGGCAAGAATCATGCTCAGTGGTACTGGGTTAGGACAAGAATTATGGGCAGAGGCAGTGGAGACTGCATGTTACTTGGTTAACAGATCACCTTCATAAGGGTTGGAGGATAAGACTCCACATGAGGTATGGACTGGTAAGAAACCCTCCCTTTCACATATGAGGGTATTTGGATGTGATGCATATGTACATGTTCCAAAGGAGAAAAGGACCAAGTTGGATAATAAATCTGAAAGGTGTATCTTTATTGGGTATAAGGACAATTTAAAGGGTTACAAGCTTTGGAACCTAGAAACAAGGAAAGTTGTGTATATCCGAGATGTGGTGTTTAGAGAGGTGAAAGATGTTGTTAAACATGAAGTCCTATCAAAGGAACCTGAGAAGATAGATTTTGAGCTAAAGGATGATGAATTAGAATCTACAACAGAAGAAGACTCAGAAGAGGAAGAGCCACAAACTCCAGCTGTGAGAATATCAGTTTGGGAAAGAAGACAACTAGAAACATATAGTCCATCTGCCTTTTGTTAAAAATTTTCTTTAACTATAACTTATGATGATCCCAGAACCGTCAGGGAGGCAGTAGATTCAGAGGATGGAAAACTCTGGAAGGAGGCCATGGTTGATGAAATGGAATCCTTGCATAAAAATGAGGCATGGGATCTGGTGGAGTTTTCGGCTGGAAGGAAGCCCATCGAGGGAAAATGGGTGTTTAAGAAGAAGATGAATGTAGAAGGCAAGGTGGAGAAATAAAAAGCTAGGTTGGTAGCAGAAGGTTATTCCCAGGTGCCAGGAATTGATTTTGGTGATTTTTTTTCTCCTGTTGCCAAAGTTACTTCTATTAGATTACTTTTATCTTTTGTTGCTGCATTTGATTTTGAGGTAGAAAAGATGGATGTGAAGACATCATTTCTTCATGGGGATCTAGACGAGGAGGTCTACATGAAACAACCTGAAGGCTTTATGGTGAAGGGGAAGAGAGAACTAGTATGCAGGTTAAAGAAGTCTCTGTATGGGTTAAAACAATCACCAAGGATGTGGTATCAGAAATTTGATACCTATATACAGGGACTTGGCTTCACTAGAAGCAAGGAGGATCACTGTGTTTATTTTAAATTAATTGGTGACCATGTTACTTATTTGGTATTGTATGTGAATGATATGTTGTTGATTGGAAATGACAAAGAAATTATCCAAGATTTGAAGACCCAAATGTTCTCCAAATTCGACATGAAGGATTTCGGTGTTGCAAACTATATTTTGGGCATGGAAATTAAGAGAGATGGGGAAAAGAGGAAGCTTTGGTTAAACTAGAGGAAGTATGTCGAGACTATATTGCAGAGGTTCAATATGTAGGATAGTAAACTGGTGAACATTCCAACTCCTGTAGGTACAAAGTTGTCTACTAAATAGTGTCCCAAGACACAAGAAGAAGAGGAGGATATGTCCTGTGTTCCATATGCAAGTGTAGTGGGTAGCTTGATGTATGCAATGTTCTGTACTAGACCATACATTGCACATGTAGTGGGAGTATTGAGAAAGTTTATGTCAAACCAAGGGAAGGAGCATTGGACAACAGTGAAGTGGGTTTTCAGATATCTACATGGCACTAGTGATTATGACTTGTGCTACTAGGGAAGACCATGATTGGAAAGAGTTTTGGACATTCATGGTTTTGTTGATGCAGACTGGGCTGGAGATATGGACCAAAGAAGATCTACAAGTGGGTATGTGTTTAGCCTATTTGTAGGTGCAGTCAGTTGGATGAGTAAAAGATAATCTGTAGTGAATATTTCAACTACAGAGGCAGAATACATAACAGCCACTCATGCAAGAAAAGAAGCAGTTTGGTTGCAGAGATTGTGTTCAAGTATGGGGTTGGTTTAGCAAGCTATAAGGTTAGACTGTGATAGCCAAAGTGCAATTTTCTTGGCTAAGAACCCTGCTTATCATTCAAAGACAAAGCACATTGATGTTCAATATCACTTTGTGAGAGATATGGTTGAGGCTAAAAGGGTGTTTCTGGTAAAGGTGGACACCTTGAAGAATGTTGCAGATGCATTGACGAAGTCTGTGAGCACTAAAAAGTTCTCTTGGTGTAGAGAAACAAAGGGTGTTGCAGAGCTAGGATAATGACTATGTAATATCCCAAAATGGGAATCTCACAGCAAGCCTATTGAAATAACGCACTCCTAAGAATTCAGTTCACTGAAATGAGTTTGCAACTCCTGGATCCCTTATATTATCTCATCTAATATCTAAATCCAAAGGAGAGCAAAAACAAATCAAACTAGGTGGTTTAAACAGATCTCCCACAACCTATTCTAGCTGAAAAACACCCAAAGAGAGGGGTTGCAGCTATATGCAAGGACTGCTTCAGGAATAACGCAGTTTATCAATTTACAAGCATGAGGCCAACATGGAGGTTCATCTTTCAGCTATACATCAGCAAATTATATCTACAATGCATCGTATACAATGTATAATAGAAATAGAAAGAATGTACAAGACAAAAGCCTCAAAATGAGTTGCTACAACATCATGAAATGGCAGAATAAGCTCGATAGCATTATTTTCATTGCTAAATCATGTAGTAGATTAAAAATAAGATCTAGAGAAGATCTATACACAAAATGGTATATCAATTTCAGATCTTTATACAAGATAGGATCCTTTATACACTCCCCTTGGGGATCTCAGCAAAACATGAACAACAGTGAGTAGATCTGAGATCTAAGTTACAGATCTGCAGAAGTATTCAGAAAATTCTGAATCATAACATATGTATCAGATCAGATCTGAACTAACATGGATTGGTTGGCCAATCCACAGATCACCACAGTGAAAGGAAGAATCCAAACACTAGAGACCTCTCCTCCAAAAGGATGCCAAGTCTCCCTGCAAATCTACTCTTGCAAATAACGCGGTCATGGAAGAGGGACTACACTGTATGCTCTGAGGATGATTTGGCCTACTGCCAATGTGTGGATCTGAAGTTCAAAGGGTCTAGAATTGACTTATCAAATGGTTAGATGACTTTACCAATGAAAAGGAGTGCTAGAACTGCATAGATATAAAAATATCTATTCTCCACTTGCTGCAGCTCACATGGACAACCCAATCCTAAACATGACTGCGTTGTAGATGCAATATGTGGCTTGGAAAAATGCCAGATAGTGGACTAGACAAACAAGGCTCCTCCAAGAGCTGCTGAAGGAAGGAGGTGGGATTCATAAATAGGAAAACCCAATAAGGAGTGTCTAAATAGACAATACCTTCAGAAAAATAATATCATCAACAACCATTTTCTTGTTGTCCTCCACCTTATTTTATAATATGAAAGCCATGTCAAACCCTAAACCACCTCAATGAGTTAGCTCCTTTCACATGTGGAGCCTCCATATAAAACTGCACTGTGTATCCATGAGGTTCATTGCACCTAGACTGCGCTGTTGATTTGGTCAAGGTTGACCCAGTCTCATGATTCAAACCCATTCACACTTGCAAGAGTTTATTTACATGGCCCATATATGTCTCTGTTTACATAGGCATTGATTTATTCATTTTTTTCAGGAGTTTTACATGTCCTCCTTTATTAATTTATTCATGAAACAGAAAATAAAACAAAAATGCATATTCCTCTTAGTTGAAGCTAAGTGGGAATATTACAGTCCTCCCCTCCAAAATTTGTTTTTTTCCTCAAGCATCTGATAGGGTGAGTGCTGCAACACTTCTCCTCCATTTATGACATCATCAAAGATCAATCTCTCATTATAAGCTAGATGCTCACCAATCCAAACCTCCATTAATTGTTCCTTCAAGGTCAATATGAGATGTGCAAAATCCATCCCACATGGAGTTAATAAATCATAAGAAACAAACATGGTTGAACCAATACTCTCTATAAAACATGTATCACAAGGTACATAGAGAGTCTCCATCCCATGAGGTATACATATGCTCCCCATCCTCCCTCCATACATCCCCATAAATAACACAATTACATCATCAATGTATGGAAATAAAAGTACATATAAACAAACAGAAATTGGAGCATGATGATGTGGGTCATAGTCCCACATATGGTACCAGTGCAAGGCATCTCCTGCCTGCATCAGATCAAGGTTTGGTAAGTGGTTTCCCCACCACTTACTTGCTGCACAAATCATCTCACTATGGCTAAAGATGTGAGATATGTTTGGTGCCTTTGGGAAGCATCCATCATGAAAAATAATCTCCCTTTGGTGGCCCAACAAATGCCATGAGTTCTACATGATATGTCACTCCCTTTAGGAGTCATGGCCTACACAAAAATAGTGAGAGAATGCATACAAATAGATAATGAAATATGTTTTACACATGTATGTTCTTCACCTAAAGTTATCCTTATATAAGTGGAGGGGTGCATGGATCTTTCTCCTCTTCCCAAGGTAGGAAGATGTGGCTAAAATAATTCTCTCAAACAACCTTGTTGCTGCCTCATCTCCACATACTTAACGCATTCTTGAAAATTCTGATGTAGCTCCCTTCCAAAACCTTCCCATTCAAAGCACCTCATGATAGTGTTGTAGATCTTCATAGAATAGGTGTGGTTGAAACAGAACTCTTTGTAGGCTCTTTGTAGTATCTCCTCCTTAAGCTTGGAGGCTCTAGGTAAGAAGACCCTACCATGATGGTAGATGTCTTCTTCATGGACTAGATAGACTTCTCTATACATCTAACCATCATGCATCACACAAGTGTGCAGATCCTTGGAATAATCTACCAACAATTGGGATCTCCAATATAGATCTACACTCCCCAACAATGACAACGCTGATGATGCATCCATAGGGATGTCTATCATGTTGCTGCTCCCGTCTTTGAAAACTCTTATGTCAAATTTGTGTGTTGGAAGGACATACCTTTCCTTTTCTTCTTCCAACAGTGCAAAATCAGAAATGAAGTTGGGTGTTAATGATGAGGGAAGAGATTCTCCCTTTTCCTTGTGGTCACCCAATCCTTCCAGTGTTGTAACCTTGTCTCCTAATGCTTCCATCCCTCCTGGATCTGATCTTGGAGCATCATGTTGTGAAAGATCTCCCACCCAAACAAAATCAGGTGGTCTCCCAGGTGGTTTACCACAAGATAATGATCTCTCATGGTTCATCCTCACATTCCAATTAGGTGGGATCATCATACCCCTGCTTCCACTGCACAATTCTATCTCTGCTCCTTATGTGGAAGACCCATGGTAATGTGGCATCACTCTTAAGGATGCAAGAGTGCTTCTGATTGGGGTACTTGCTTCTTCCTCTCTTTCTAGTGAAAGTGGATCACCCTTTGTCATGTCAACCTTGTGATCCCTCCTTTGTTCTATCTCATTGCTTTCCATTCTAGACACATGCTGCTCATGTACTCCATATGAAAGATCCCTTGGAATTTCTTGCAAGGATGCAAGGGCTCCCATAGTGGAAATAATTGCTTCTCCCCCATTCTTTGACATAAAAAGACCTCCTCCTACTATTACATCCCTGGAAGATCTTCTCTGTTCCTCCCTTCTTCCTTCCTCATCAGTGGAGAGTGCATCATCATTAAGAGATCATTTTCCTTGATATCTCAAAGAAGGAACTCCCATGATTTTTATTTGAGGAGAGATTTATTACTGAAGAGGGGCTTCTGCCCTTGGCAAGATATGCAACATATCTTCAATCCTTTCAACATGGTTCAGAAGTGGAGTTGGCTCCATGGATTTTTCCAACTCATGCGAAGATTTAGAATTCTTTGAATCAGCTTGCTTCCTTAAAGAATTTTTAGATTGTACATCAAATACTCTTACTAGTCTCCTAGTAAACTTTGCATAAGAAGAAATGTTCACATTTTTCAAGGAAGATGACTCAAATAGCCACCAGGCATAAGCCTTACCTTGGAGATGCAGCGCTGCTACTTTCAAAACTTCTTCTTCTGAAACATGATGCAGCTGTAGATATGTGTCAAGCTTACCCAAAATTGGGCTGAGCTTTCAGGTGATCCATCAAAAGTAGGTAGAGAAAATCTACCCAAAGTGGGCTGCGAACACCCTCTTCTTCTATCATAGCTGTAGGATCTCCTTCCTTCTCTAAGATGAAAAAACTGTGGGAAACTGATATTCTCTTTGAATCTCACTGATTGAGACTGATATTGTTGGAGATAATCACCAAAAGTTCCCTCCCTTGGTTCTACTCCTTTCCCTTCTTCCTTTGATAAGAAAGTAGGCATGTTACAACATTGTAAATCAGATTGTGTGGCTGAATGCTCACACCCATAGTAAGAAGTACTTGGGATTTCTTCATGAGAAGAGCTTCTTGAGGGATCTGCATGCCATTCCCTCCTCATTCCCCTAATTTCTTCCTTCAACTCATGCAAATCTTGAGAAATAATGTTAGGGAAATCTATTCCTTTAATTCTCCCATACAAAGGGGTTTCATCCTTGCTTGCTTTGAATTTGGTGTAATCATTTTTATTCTGTCTTCTTCTATGATACCTCTTCTCTCTATCATTGAGAGGCTCTCCTTTTTCTAAAGACATATTGGCTCAAAGGATGCATAGGCTGTGCCAAGAAATATGCTCCGATACCACTGCAATATCCCAAAATGGAATCTTACAGCAAGCTTGTTGAAATAACGCACTCCTGAGAATTCAGTGCACTGAAATGAGTTTGCAGCTCCTGGATCCCTTAGATAATCTCATATAAGATCTAAATCCAAAAGGAGAGCAAAAAAAAATCAAACTAGGTGGGTTAAACATATCTCCCACAACCTAGTCTAGCTTAAAAACACCCAAAGAGAGGGGTTGCAGCTATATGCAATGGTTGCTTCAGGAATAATGTAGTTTATCAATTTACAAGCATGAGGCCAACATGGAGGTTCCTATTTCAGCTATACATCAGAAAATTAGATCTACAACGCGTCTTATACAATGTATAACAGAAATAGAAAGAATGTACAAGACAAAAGCCTCAAAATGAGCTTCTACAACAACATGAAATGGCAGAATAAGCTTGAAAACATTATTTTCATGGCTGAAACATGCAGTAGATTAAAAATCAGATCTAGATCAGATATTTACACAAAATGATAGATCTATTTCAGATCTGTATACAAGATAGGCTACTTTATACACTCCCCTTGGGGATCTCAGCAAAACATGAACAACAGTGAGTAGATATGAGATATAAGTCACAGATCTACAGAAGTATTCAGAAAATTTTGAATCATAACATTTGTAGTAGATCAGATATGAACAAACATGGATTGTTTGGCCAATTCATGGATCACCACAGTGAAAGGAAGAATCCAAACACTAGAGATCTCTCCTCCAAAAGGATGCCAAGTCTCCCTGCAACTCTACTCTTGCAAATAACGCAGTCATGGAAGAGGGACTGTGTTGTAGGCTCTGAGGATGCTTTGGCATACTGTCAATGTGTGGATCTGAAGCTCAAAGGGTTTAGATCTGACTTATCAAAGGGTTAGATGACTTTCCCAGTGAAAAGGAGTGCTAGAACTACATAGATCTGAAAATTTCTATTCTCCACTTGCTGCAGCTCATATGGACAGCCCAATCCTAAAAAGGACTGCACTGTAGATGCAATATGTGGCTTGGCCAAATGCTAGATAGTGGAATAGACAAACAAGGCTCCTCCAAGAGCTGCTCAAGGAAGGAGGTGGGATTCCTAAATAGGAAAACCCAATAAGGAGTGTCTAAACAGACAATACCTTCAGAAAAATAATATCATCAACAACCCTTTTCCTATTGTCCTCCTCCTTATTTTATAAGATGAAAGCCTTGTAAAACCCTAAACCACCTCAATGAGTTAGCCCCTTTCACATGTGGATCCTCCATATAAAATTGTGTCTTGTATTCATGAGGTTCATTGCACCTAGACTGCGCTGTTGATTTGGTCAAGGTTGACCTAGTCTCATGATTCAAACCCATTCACACCTGCAAGATTTTATTTACATGGCCCATATATGTCTCTGTTTACATAGGCATTGATTTATTCATTGTTTTCAGGAGTTTTACATGTCCTCCTTTATTCATTTATTCATGAAACAGAAAATAAAACAAAAATGCATTTTCCTCTTAGCTGAAGCTAAGTGGGAATATTACAGACTAAGCTCTCTCATGGCCCCCTCCGAAAAGAAAACAACAAATGGGAGAATGTTGGGTATGTGTTATATTATTTTCGTGAATAGTCACGCATGGGGTGGTGGGGGTGTTATCCTCCCTTGTATGTTGCGCCGGGTGCAGCAGGGGGGCAGCAACCCCCCTAGTTTAGGGTTCGGGGCAGTGCCCCGGGAAAATTTTTTTGGTCCTTATTTTTCGGTGGGCGGACCCGCCCATGGTTTCATGCATGCGTTTCACATGGTTTTGGGGCATGATGGTTTTCGGCCCCTGGTATTTTGTAGATCCAATCAAGGGAACTACGGTTATGTTCTAATCCAGGGTTAATGGATTGGGGTTTATGTATGCTTCGGCATGTATATATGTGTTGTAACACTAAAAGGAATATAATTAAAAATCAAGCTGGTTGTCCCAATTTGGGATCCAGCGAAAAATCTCTTTGTATATCTATTTTATGTTTTATGCTCTCGCTATTGTTTATTTTTTGTTTTTAAGATTAGTTTGCAGATAATTTCTGTACAAGGTTAAAACCTACACTTAACCCTCTTTACGTATGCACGAAACACTCTGATGGAGGGTCCCACATCATGATATCCAATCATAAATGTTCATCAATTGCTGCCTAGAAGTTGAAATCTACACCGATAAGAATTAAACCATGAATTCATGCGAAGTGCGCTATGGCGCAATACTGACACATGGCTTCTCCATTGTTGCATTGCATCCTTCCATCCTTTCTGCTTCGCATCAAAATCAAAACACCTTACAGTTCGAACTCTTTAAATCTAAAACTTAATTCTTGCGATTTGCGAATTTGCGCATTGTCGACACGTGGCCTCCCTCATCACATCACAACTTTCGAACTTTACCGTATTGCAAGCCAAACACTTTACCTTGCGAAGCCTTCGCACTATCCGTTATCATTTTCAAAGTGCGAAATCAAGACCCGTTTTCCACGGTTGATCTATTCCCCTTTTAAATCTAGTCATATTTGTCCATTCACCTCTTTGGAAATCTCTCTAAGTGTTCTCTACCTTCATTGATTCCTCTACTTTATGCCACTCTAATGCTCCATTTTCTTCTTGCTACTCCTCATTTACTTGTTTCGAATACTTCAAGTCTATCTCTCCTTAAATTATGTTTGTTTGTTATTCATATAGCCATTACATCATCTCGAACTTGAATACAGAGCACTCTCTATCTTACTTCTCCAAATCAGAATTCGGGATTTATTCTTTATTCAACCTGTACACACATTTATTTGTACAAATTTACTTCCATAAGATTTATTCTCAGCTAATTAATTCTCAGACTAGAATTTTCACAGTTTCTACCCAGCCATAAGTCTCTTATCACTCATAAAGACTTATACAATCATTCTATAATTAATACATTGATATCAAATTATTTCTATTACGGATCACTCAACACATAATAGAAATGACACATAGTCAAACGAGAATTATATTTCTCATTAAAAAAATATGTAATGTTCCTACTTAGCCTTAGCTAAGAGGAGACATTCAATTTTGATTTAATTTATATTTTATGAATAAATGAATAAAAGAGGACATGTAAAACTCCTAAGAAGTCTAAATAAATCAATTCCCATGTGAACAAAGACAAATCAGGGCTATGTAAATAGTCACTTGCAGGTGTGAAAGAGGTTTTGAGCCAAGATTGGGTCCACCTTGACCAAGTCAACTGCGCTGTCTAGGTTCATTGAATCTCCAAAGGGGACTACACAGTCCTAGAAGGGAGCCTCTAATGTGAAAAGGGCCAACTCATCAAAGTGATTTAGAGTTTTCAAGAGCTATCTCATGTTATACAAAGGAGGATAATGCACATGAAGAGGTTGTTGATGAATTATATTTCTGAAGTATTTGTTTGCTTAGAAAAATACCATTCTCTGCTGTTTAGTGGAGGATTGTGATTGGAATTCCTGTTTAGGGGTTTCATCTCTCCCCTTGAGGATCATTGGATGAGTTATTTTCTATAGTGAGCCACTATCTGGTTTGAGACCAAGCTCTATCTTTCATGAGCAGCACTGGCCCATTGAGGGTTTTGTAGCTGCTATCTTTTTTAGCAAGTGGTGTTCTAGATCTGCTTAGATCTGGCTTGTTTTGAGAGGCTTTCTATATTGGAGTGTGTTCTTCAGCCTCCAAAGAGATAGCTGATCCATATTTTGTATCAGATCTGTAATTTCATTCAAGTTATTTAGTCTCCTTCACCCTCTGCGTAGTTTCTGCTCAATACTGCGTTATTTTGTGAGAGGGCTTTCTTGTTTCAATTTGCTATCAGTTTGGAGGCAGATCTTTTGGTGTTAGGCTTTCCTTCCCTTGGTGATCTGTGGATTGGGTTGCTGATCCATGTATCTATAGATCTGATCTATTTCAGCAATAAAATCTATCTTCAGAAATTTTTGGGTTTTCTGCAGCACTACAATTTGTAATTCAGATCTACAACTTATTATGCAATATTTTGATGTAATTCCAATTGGATTTTCTTATTAAAGTATTATAGTTTCCAGATATGTATTAGATATGATATTTCATCCATACATATATAATATATCTGAAATGTAATGTACAACAGCTGAACCATCTGAAAAATAACATTGTCTATGTATTTCTGCAGTTTATTCCTAGTTGCAGCTCTAATTTCTGAAGGGTTTTTTCCCTAGTTCTCTTTGTAATCAGTTGTAAAGGAAATAAGCTCAAGTATAAATCTGATTTACTATTATATATTTGAAGTATCAGATATTTTTCTATCCTCCTCTGAGTTTCAGTCAAAACTACGCAATTCTAGTAGCTGGGGTTTTCATGTTGCAGCAACCTCCCTCTTTGGCCGATTTATAGCTAGTCTTGATTTTGGGAGATTTGTTTAATGTGACTAAAATTATTTTTTTTCTAATGAAAATTCATATGTAAGTCACATACAGCATAAATTAGGGGATCCTAGCCCTGATCAACATTATTCTTGCTCAGATTTGCTTATACAACGTTTTCATTGAAGACCTTGTTGAGATTCCTTAAAGAGATTATTCCAATTTCTATAGGTAGTGTCTACAGTTGGCCAGGTAGCCTCTGGTTCTCTCCATTATTTGGAAGGATACATAACCAGTAAATTCCTTTGTATTCCATCTCTGAAATAGAATCTTGAGAATCCCCAAAAATGAATATTACAGTGGTATCGGAGCTCCACTCTTGGTGCAACCTGTGCTAGCATTGGAGCCATAGTCATGTTGCATTCTGAAGATGAAGATCCTCCTTCTGAGAGGGAGAGGATATACCAAATATAATTCATAAAAAGTATGACTATACTACTGTTGACCTTGACAAGGGTCAAGACAAGGGAAAAGCCCCTGAATTGAATGATAAAGATAAGGAGGCAGAAGAATTTGAAAAAAATGTCTTGGAAACCATGCAAGATCTGTCCAAGGAGATAAAGGAGATGTGGATAGATCCAATGAGGGAGTCCCTTGGAAGACTCCATCAAGGAGAAAGTTCTGAAATGTCACAGTTTGGGACTGGTCAACCTGTGGCTTGCCACAAGTCCCACAGATATCACAATGCTCTACAATGCCTACCTTATTGGCTATAGAGAATGAAGGGCTTCAAGAGCCAACCTCTTTGGAAGGCTACTTTGCAGAATATGATTCACAAAGTAAAAGGTTCAAGGATAACTTGAGCTTTCAAGACTTCTGCCATTTGAAGGATCGGAGGAGGCCATTGCAGCAGTATAGAGATGGAGGGTTCCTTCATGGGAGGCACCACACCATGGGCAGGATATTATTGCCTAAGTTCAATGGATCACCCTCTTGTTCTGCTAAAGCATGGGTGGAGAAGTTGGACATCTATTTCCAGCTGAATAAAGTGCCTGAAGCAGAAGCCATTAAGATTGTTGCACTGCATTTTGAGGGAGAAGCCCACAACTGGTGGTTTCATGGACTTTCTACATTGGGGCACAACAATGTGTCCACTTATGCTGAGTTCACTAGGAGACTAGTGGAGAGATTTGATCAGAAGGATTCGGAGGCCCCTTTCATAAGCTTGGCAAAGCTTAAACAGAAGGGAGATGTTGAGGCCTATATCTCTGACTTCCTGAGGTTGTCTGTCATGGTTCCTGATATTTCAGTAGCAAGGAGAGTCTATATGTTCATTGATGGCCTAGAAGAACCTCTGCATGGGTTGGTTAAGTCTACCAAGCCCATCACTCTGCATGATGCCATTGAAAGAACTAGAGATCTCCAAGATGCGTTGCCAAGGGCAAAGGCAACCCTCCCAGGAAAAGTCACTCACTCATCCAAGGGGAAGGAGGTGAAAGATGCTCCACCCAAGGAGAGATCACTGAAGAAGCTTCTTGACAATGATCTATGGAGGGAGTTGAGGAAAAATAAATTATGTTTCACTTGTCAAGAGCCATGGGTGTCGAGACATAGATGTGTTGCTGGAAGACCACACTATATTGAAGTCTTCTCTGATTGTGAGGAGGAAGAGGGAAATGATGGACTTAGGATAGGTCACAGTGCTGGTGATGATGAGGAGGAGGATCCATCATCATCCAGAGAAGAATAAGGAGCATTTTCTCCAACCAGTGGGACTCTTGTTTCTTTGAGGGGAGTGCCCAAGTATTTGACTCTTAGAGTGCAAGGTTCAGTTATGAACCAAAGAGTATCTATTCTGATTGACAGTGGGGCAACCCACAACTTTATTGATTCTCATTTTGTGCAGAGGAGAGGGATCCCTACTGATACTTTTGATGGGTTCTCTGTTTTGGTATTGGGAGATAGAACTATGCAGTGCATGCAGTATGTTCCATCACTTGTTGTGACTATGGGGACCCACACTTTGGAGGATCACTTCTTTATAGTGGACATACCAGACACGAACATCATCTTGGGTGTCTAGTGGTTGATTAATTTGGGAAAAGTCACCACTGATTGGAAGGCCTTGCAGATGGAATGGGTAGATTTGAAAAGTGGGAAACAACAAGTTATTCAAGGCATGCACACCTACCATTCACTTGATGTCTCTACCCACACAAAAAATATGGAATTGCACAGTGGGAGAAAGGGCCTTACAGTTCCTTCTCTCATTTTTATGAGAATTCTGCAAGGGAAATCCCTACATCATGGAAAACCACTTGGGGTGCCATTAGATTCTATGGGGAAAGCTTCACCAAGTTCTGAAATAATGGAAGAAAGAGTCACAACGTTGTGGGAGGAAGCAAGGGGGAGGATCAACCTTCCCACAAACAATTTTGGCATGCATAGTGCCAAAGAAATAAGCAAAAAAAAAGGCAAGCACCACCTTAGATACATCAACAACACTGTCTTTGTTGAGAAGTGTAGATCCATATTGGAGATCTCAACTCCTTGTGGAGTACTCCAAAGATTTGCACACCGGGATGATCTTAGATGGCATAAAGAAAGGAGGAGGCTATTTGGTCCATGAAGGGGTCATATATCATCTTGGTAAAGTATTATTGTCTCAAGTCTCCAAGCTTAAGCAAGAAATACTACAAAGGGCACACAAGGAGTTCCTTTCCAGCTACATGCAGTCAACAAAAATCTACTCCCTAATCTTGAAGAGTTTTGATTGGGAGGGTATGGAGGAAGAACTACATCAGCATTATGATTAGGAAGAACTAAATCAACACTTAAAAGAGTGCAATAGTTATGTAGAGATGGGGCAGCCAAGGGATCCTATGTAGGAAAAATTTCAGCCATCTCTTTCTTCTCTCAAAAGAGGGGAAAAGCCCATGCCTAACTCTATGTGTGTGGGAGGATTGTATGGTAAGAAATCTGATCTTATGGAGCAAGTTTATTCTTCTGATTTGGCACATTATCTTACCATATGTATGTAGTCCATGTCTCCTACAAGGAGTAATATTACATGTAGATCTCATGGCAATGATGAGGCCAAGAAAAATTCCAAAGCTGGACACTCCCTTGAGCTGCAAGGGGAGATTTCTTATCATGATGGGTGCTTCCCAAAAGCACCTAATGAGGGTTTCACTTTCAGCCATGTCAAAGTGGCCTATGTAGCAAATATGTGGTGGGAGTACCACCTATCACATTCAGATCTACTCAAAACAAGGAGTGCACTGTGCTGGTACCTCATGTGGGATTGTGACCCACTTCCTCATGTGCAAATTTCAGTTTTCCTATATGTGATTTTGATGCCATACATAGATGACATATTGATATTGTTTATGGGTATGTATGGGAAAAAAGTAAGTAGTGTACATGTACCACATGGGATTGAAATTTATCTTGTACTTCATGATACATGTTTCAGATGTGACATTTTCTCACCCATGTTTATTTCTATTGAGTTTTACACTCCTGAAGGGGAAGGCTATGTACCTATCATGTTAGCATTGGAGGAGCAGTTTTTGATTTATTGTCTTGGTGAGCACTTACTCCATGATGAAATCTTGATTATTGATGGTGCCATCAATGGAGAAGGAGAAGAAATACAGCTCTTTCCCTACCAGTTGCTTGAGGACAAGCAACATTTTGAGGGGGAGGACTGTAATGTTCCTGCTTAGCCTTAGCTAAGAGGAGACATTCAATTTTGATTTAATTTATGTTTTAGGAATAAATGAATAAAGGAGGACATGTAAAACTCCTAAGAAGTCTAAATAAATCAATGCCCATGTGAAAAAAGACAAATCAGGGCTATGTAAATAATCACTTGCAGGTGTGAAAGAGGTTTTGAGCCAAGATTGGGTCCACCTTGACCAAGTCAACTGCGCTGTCTAGGTTCATTGCATCTCCAAAGGGGACTGCGCAGTCCTAGAAGGGAGCCTCTAATGTGAAAAGGGCCAACTCATCAAAGTGGTTTAGGGTTTTCAAGAGCTATCTCATGTTATAAAAAGGAGGATAAGGCACATGAAGAGGTTGTTGATGAATTATATTTATGAATTATTTTTCTGCTTAGACAAATACCATTCTTTGCTGTTTAGTGGAGGATTGTGATTGGAATTCCTGTTTAGGGGTTTCATCTCTTCCCTTGAGGATCATTGGAGGAGTTCTTTGATGAAGTGAGCCACTATTTGGTTTGAGACCAGGCTCCATATTTCATGAGCAGCAGTGGCCCATTGAGGTTTTTGCAGCTATTATCTTTTGTAGCAAGTGGTGTTCTAGATCTGCTTAGATCTAGCTTGTTTTGAGAGGTTTTCTCTATAGGAGTGTGTTCTTCAGCCTCCAAAGAGCTAGCTGATCCATATTTTGTATCAGATCTACAATTTCATTCAATTTATTAAGTCTCCTTCACCCTCTACACAGTTTCTGATATGTTATTTCCTAAATCTACCTCAGGTTGAAGGAAGGCAGAGTAGGGTAACATCAAACCATGCTTAATCTGGTAGCTAGCCCTACCAGATCGGGAGAGGGCTCTCTCCTTGTCAATCTCAGAAAAAATAATCAATAAGGCTTGAGATGACTTAAAATAAAGGTTGATTTTAGGCTAGGTATACATATAAAAGAGTTTGATTTGATTTTGGGGATTTTTGTTGGAATCAAAGGGAAAGGCAGATTTTGGGTTCGGGGATGAGGCCTAGTTTTTGCAGAGTTCTGAATGGGGCAAGGAAGGAAATTGTTTTGATGCTTTGGATTGAATGAATGAATAAATCAGACTGGTGAGGAGCTGAAGAGGGCAAGAGGCTTTCAAGAATCCTCTTCAAACAGATGAAAACATGGAAAATTAAAAAAAAACTCAAGGTAGAGCAAAGCAATCTAATGAATTCTACCTTTATAACTTGTTTGTTTAATTTGAGAAGAAAGGAGAAGGAAAATGATACACATAAAACATCAGTGAACTTACAATCACAGAGAGAAACACACCATCAAAACATAGAGCCACATGGATCCCAAAGAGTGCTGCAAACCCTGGTATATTCCTTTTCCAAAATTGCAGAGATGAAATGTACAATGAAGTGCCAAGCAATCCCAAGTGTCCAACCTATGAAAATGACTGAGAAAATACAAAATATAGAAAAGCCTAACTCATCCCCGTGCCTCTAGGGGTCGAGCTCACTAGTTTAGGAGCTATTTCAACAAGATCTAAACTAAGAACTAGAAAATAGGCAGTGGAACAGCTTGCCTCTATAAGATAGGAAACTGATTCATTCAGTTGCAATTCACCTTTTGATGAATGAATCTACTTCCATGAGTAAAAATTTGTCAAAATTACATCAAAGTCATGAAATTACATCAAGTTACAGCAAGAGTTTCACATTTTGAGATAAAAAATTCAAGCTGGCCAAAACTAGGCGAAAATATGAATTGCTGAGTGAAAATTAGGCCAAAATTCCCAATGCGTCGCGCTTGAAATCTCTATGCGTCGCGCCACTTTGAGGCTGATTTTGAGGGCCTTCCCAAAGTCAAAATTGAGCACAGGATAGCTTGTTGGAAATCTCTACCTGTCTACTTTCCAACCCAAGTAGAATTTCTAAATTTTATTTCCATTTGCCTCTCCAAAAATCAAATATCCCAACACTTCTTCCTGTGTGTCCAAAAAGTGGCCGAAAGGCCATTTTTAGGGTGTTTTTGACCCTTCAGGCAACCCAAAACTTGTCAAAATCCTTAGGTAATGGGTAGGCATGCATAAATTTTGATGAAAAATCTAGAAATATAAAGTTTTACCCAAGAGGAGCTTCCAATTATAAGCGCGCGCCAAGTGGCGCTACGCGTCGGGCGAAAAAATCTATGTTAAGGCCAAAAAAATCAAGATTGACAAAAATTTTCCCAAATTTCTTGAAATTTGGGCTGAGTGTCCTCCATCCTATGCTATGCTGGGCCAAGGAAGCTTTGGCCAAAATTTTGAAGTTTGTCATACTTTTCACGCCGCCTTAATGCCTTCTTGGTGCATGCAATTCAGTTGTAGAGTCACTGTCTCGGTCATAAGAAGTATCCGTCTCCATGATGTCCAAGGTCTATATTGTCTTGAATGAAAATAAGAATTTGGTGTCTTTGATTTATTTCCAAATATATGTCAAATGGGAGGGAATATGGAGGAATGGGGTAATGAAAGTGATGGGCTATAATCAAGTGAAATGGGAAATGGGAATGATAGGAAATGAAATGACTTTAGAGATAAGGAGATAGGCTTAGGAATGATTGTAGTGATGAGATAATAGTGAGGGGGAGGAAAAACAAGGTGATGGGAATAGAATGATTGATACCAAAACAAGTTTAAAACCCTAAGGAAGCTCTTCTCATTCAAGATAATAGGGTTTAATTTTGTACTCAAATTTTCATAACCAATCTCATAATCAACACCAAGCACGAGTTATGAGCAATAGAGGAGTGGCTTTGAATTGCTCGAGCATGGAGCAGCTGAGAAAATTTGATGTTTGGAGAAGAATGGAAAAATTTTGATGTTTCGGCCCAATGCGCCGTGCCAGTGTATTTTTTACACTGCGGAGGCAGGCCCAATGCGCTGCGCCTGCCCAGTGCGTTGCGACACCTAGCCTATGCGCCGCACACCCCACTTTGCCCAATTTTTTTTTCAAACATACTCTTTCCTTCAACATGAATTTCTCTTGTTTCAATATTTCTCTTTTGAGTGCAAATAAGCTTTGTTTGAACATGACCAATGACTTATATACATAAAACTTTTAACTTTCATTTCATAAAACTCACTTTTGTAATGTTGCAAACTTTGACATTTCACTTTACAAAATCTGTTTTGTTTCCTTTGTTCTTTTGGGCTGAATAATGAGCTTCTATCTGTCTTGCAGGGAATGGATGGCATGGATTTTTGGCAAAGGCGACCAGGGCTGCGAATGAAGGATTATTACAACTGAAGAACTTGAAAATTACATTGCATTTGCACATAAAGATGAGAAACTCTATTTTTAGCAGTGAAACCTTATTTCAAACTTACTCATGTGCCTGCTGACCATTATAAGGCATTCTGAAGACCTTATTAATGAAACCCTAGACCTAATGAGACTCAAACTCTAAAAATGACTCTTTGCAAACAATGAGACCAAAAATGACTGTAAATGATTTTAGTGAACAGAAATAGGCCAACAGGTATAAGACAAGAGGGATATGAGTGACAAGCCCCTACCGTCAGATGATCCATGCTCCTAATGGAATGCAGATGAATGAACTGAGTGAGACACCTAAAATGAAATGAAACAAGAGAAATTTGATCTCTGACAGAGGGATGAAGATACTGACTCTAACATGCTCAATACTACATTATTTTGTGAGAGGGATTTCTTGTTTCAGTTTGCTATCAGTTTGGAGGAAGATCTCTTGGTGTTAGGCTTGCCTTCCCTTGGTGATCTGTGGATTGGGTTATTTATCCATGTCTCTATATATCTGATCTATTTCAGCAATAAAATCTATCTTCAGAAATTTCTGGGTTTTCTACAGCACTGCAATTTGTAATTCAGATCTACAGCTTATTATGCAATATTTTGATGTAATTCCAATTGGATCTTGTTCTTAAAGTATTATAGTTTCCAAATCTATATTAGATCTGATGTTTCATCCATAAATATTTCAAAGATCTGAAATTTAATGTACAACAGCTGAACCATCTGAAAAATAACGCTGTCTATGTATTTTTGCAGTTTATTCCTAGTTGCAGCTCTAATTTCTGAAGGGTTTTTTCCCTAGTTCTCTTTGTAATCAGTTGTAAAGGAAATACGCTCAAGTATAAATCTAATTTAATGTTATATCTCTGAAGTATCATGTCTTTTTCTATCCTCCTCTAATTTTCAGTCAAAACTGTGAAATTCTAGTAGCTGGGGTTTTCATGTTGCAGCAGCCTCCCTCTTTGGCTGATTTATAGCTAGTCTTGATTTTGGGAGATCTGTTTAATGTGCCTAAAGTTATTTTTTTCTGATGAAATTTCATATGTAAGTCACATACAACATAAGTGAAGGGATCCCAGCCCTGATCAACATTATTCTTGCTCATATTTTCTTATACAACGTTTTCATTGAAGACCTTGTTGAGATTCCTCAAAGGGATTATTCCAAGTTCTATTGGTAGAGTCTACAGTTGGCTAGGTAGCCTCTGGTTCTCTCCCTTCTTTGGAAGGAGACACAACCAGTAAATTCCTCTATATTCCATATCTAAAATAGAATCTTGAGAATCCCCAAAAAGGAATATTACAAAATAAATGTAAAAATACAAGAAAATTTGTTTACAATATGGCTTGGGATGATCTACCTTTACATGGCCCTTTTATCTTCATCTCTCTTTTTATATGCACGTAGGCTTACAATTAAATTTCTCTCTAATAATATCTTATTTTTCTACTCTACGTGTTTGTGCCTTTGAGGCTTTGCAAATATATACAAAAGGTTTTGTAACCAATTCTGGTTTAGATCCATAGGTTACTCAACAAAATCCTAAAAATCCTCTAAGTCCTCAAATAGTTCCTATAATCTCTTCTTTATCCCTTGAATATCTCAACATTCAACTAAATCCTAAGGATCCTCCATAAATCATGAACTACTTTCTAATCTAAGATTTACAACATTTCAAAATATCTCAATCCACACCAATCACTCATCAATCACTCATGTTCTCCTACATTTGAGAACATTTACTAATATGTGTTGAACCTCATAATTATCATCTCCTTAACATCCTTTCTCACCTTTTTTCCTTATTTTCTCTTAAGTTTACATACTCCAATCAATGATAAGTGTCATGTTTTGTCTCAAAGAATGCATTTCAATGATTTCCATATTGTATTATGATGTTCTTGCTAGTCGAATAGATTTTTGTAATTTGGCTACAGAACACAGCCTATTCTGCAACTAATTGTGGATTCTATAGCTACTCTCATAGTCTGATAGGTTCCAGGGTTCGAATGGAGAAATGAGCCACATGGGCATTTCTCGGATCATATCCACATGGATTTTGTCCTATTTACTCGATCGAAATGGATAGGAAAGGAGGCTTAATATCATGGTCAAAGGCATGGTCAAATAAAGTTAGCCGAGAAAAAAAGGACTCTTGATTTTCTCTATTGTAGAAAATCAAGATTTAAACAATCAAATTGCAATTATATAAGTTGGACTAGCCACCTATAACAGAATTATCTCACAGATAGTTATGTTTATTTCCTTTAAATACTGTTATAGCATCATTTCTCACCTTCATATGATTCATGATTGCTTTTATGGCTTTGGGCACCCATTCCTACAGACTTGGACAAATTCACTAAAAAACAGTGTAAAAATCCCCATACGCGATTATGCCCAGACTTTTCCGCGTGTATACGCGAGTCCAACTGCACTTTTCCGCATATGCCATTAAAATCATTAAAAAATATATAAAAATTCCCTATTTTCGGGCTGGGTTGATGGTTACTCTGGTAGTTCAACCACCCCAGCACGTGGCCAACTGTTTCCAACTGTTGAAACTACTTGGAGGGAGTATAAAAGCACATCATGTGTATGGCCTAAGGGAGAGAGAGAATTATTGATATTATACTCTGTTGGTATTCCCTATCCAAGTCTGAATTCCCATGCCTCCTGCACTTCCCATTTCATTACAAGAAACCTTTGTTTCTTGGAGATGCTCATTCCTTTATATGTCATCTCGTATGCACCAGTTCGGAAGGAATCTTAGCGAGGCAAGGGTGGGACGGATCTGGACGACGGTCTGCTCGAAGATCGTGGAAGGATTCAGGTGATCTCTCCACTCGTTATTTCTGTACATGCTATTTATAATACAGAAGTACCATCTTGTTCCCAAAATATACGTGTTAGTGTCTGCTTACATATATGAGAATATTGTTATTTAAGCATTCATTATGGTTTATCTGATATTTTATATGGATTTCACTAACATTTAGAGTAGATATATGCTGTACAACCAGTTCTTCGTGCTTGTTTCTTCTTGTCTTTCAGGTTAAGAAGGAAGAAGGGTTGCTGGGGGTTTGGACCCCGCGGGATCTGCTTCAACCGTAGGACCTACGGGTAACTTCCTCGATCTACTCTATTTATTTTTTCATGAACATGTATGGTTGTGTGAGTCCTTCTTAAGTAGCATGCCCCTGCTCTGTGGAGGTTTAAGCCCAACAAACCTCTAGGGTGATTTTCCCCGAAACAGAACTGGCGACTCCGCTGGGGATCGCATTCTTGTGATTCCCCTGTTGGGCGGTTTCAGCTGTTTGATAGGTTCCCAATAGTTTTAACTTTCATTTGCAGTCCAGTTTACTTTTTCTCAGTCAGATTGAAGCCCTGGTTTCTTATCCAGGCTTGTCCTTTTTATTTTTTCACTATTTACCTTTGTATACGCGCTTTTTTCTGCACACAGTCGCGTATACACGCAAGTTTGTCTAAAGGGACTCGCGTATACGCGTGTTTCCTTTAGCACAGTCGCGTATGCACGCTTGTTGCTAAACTGTGAAGTAGCGTATACCTAGGCAGATTTTGAAATTTTGGATTCTTTGGCTTTTTAGTCCTTTCTGTCTGTGGAGACCTGTTCCTGCAGTGTCTTAGTACCCTCTGGATTGTGAAGAAGGTGGTCTTTGGTCTTTTCTCCCTTTCGTTTGATTGAAAACTAGTCTTTTTGGCAAAGTGTTGTTTCTTGTGCTGGCACTTCTGGTTTGAGTACCAAGATCGCTTTCTGGGCATTCTTGGCTGTTCTGCTTCATCAGAACAGAGAGCTCCTGCTCATTTACTCTTTCCTGTCTTTGTGTTTTGCTTGGCACTACGATTTTTGCCCGTTTCTTGATTGGTTTTCTTGAGTTCAGTTGGCTAGGTCTTGTTGCAACTTTTGAAGAGTCTTTCTTGGTTCTTTGGAGTTTTTGTTTGCGGCAAGGTTGCACTATTCTTTTAAGCTGAGTGGCTGAGTTTTCTTGTCTTCTTTTGCTCGTATTGATCTTGCTACTAGTTAGCCCTATAAGATTTGGAGCATTTTGGAAGTTTTTTGCTTGAAATTCAGTATTGTTTGGCTTGAAATTTTATAGTTTTACTTGGTCTTTTCGAACTCTTTTATAAAACACAAAAGCTCAAAAAACATTTTTCTTTGTTGTTTGCTTTTGTTTTTTCATTTTTGTTTTCGTTTCTTTTTTTCTTTTGAAGCTTGGTTGAAGTTTCTTGCCTTTGGATTTTGGCTTGATAATTGGAAGGGAGTTGTCATTCATTTCTTCCTCTTGTTTTTAAGCGTTTTTGGTGTCTTCATATTAAGAGTTCTTGATTTTGGGAACTAGCTTTCTGGACAACCAAGGAGAGTTAAAGCTGAAGGAATTTTGGGAAATTTCACTCTGCTTTAGGAGATTTTGCATCTTAGGATTTGCATGCTTGTAGGGATTTGCATTAGGTGCATTTAAAAATTTAGTCACTTTTGTAATTTTTGTGAGTGTGAGCTTGCTATCTGAAAAGAAAAAATACAATTTTTAATCTCGTAGAACCCGTGTAGAAGTTTCTTTTCATCGAAAGACAATAACTGCATTTGCATGTAGTTTGGTTTTTATTAATTTCTTTCTGCGTCAAAACATCATAAGTTTCATTTCCGCATCCTTGTGACTTAACATAACATCCCATTAAAATAAGTGATATAATTTAAAATCAACTAGCAAGTTTTCTAAGTGTCATACACCAACTAGCTAGGTTGTAGGGCCTTGGATTAGGTGAGTGGAGAGTTAACTCTCCAAGGCCGCTCAAACAAAACATAGAAGTTTATTAATTGAGCGAAATCCAACTCCGTTAGGTGGACCGGGAAAGCTCTCCTCCAGAGAGTCAAGCGCGAGGGGAAGTGAAGGCTGAGAAGAGGGATACCCCCTCTCTGATTAGCTGAATCTGACCTCAAGACCGTTCCGCCCGGCTTCTGACACGGATTGGTGCCCATAGTTGCCACTCCTAGGTTCCACACAAGTGACTGTGGGGGGGAATACCCGTGGTACCTGAGGCAGACGTCGCATCACTTTCAGCAGTACTTCTGGGGGGTGCCCTTGCGAAGCTTGGGTGCTTGAGCCGGCAAAGGCTGTCGTTAGGAGGTCGGCGTAACTGTTTCTGATACCTTCGCTAGTCGTTCGTCGTAATTATCCCGCATCGTTTTCTGGAGTGTCCTACATTTCGCTTTCCGTATTTTGGTGTCTCGTTAGAAAATTAAATATTACAGAGCAATGAAACACATAAAATATGCGGAAAATACAAGCACACAAAACACTTAAAACCAGAGAGACACAGATATACGTGGTTCACCCAGTTTGGGCTACGTCCACCCCGAACAGCCAATCCTTCCTTTCTATTATCCAGCAAAAATGAAGAGACAAAACCTATAGCAGATCCGCTATAATATCCTCTGTTCTCTCTCACAGTCTCCCTCTCTATTTCTCGCTCCGAGAATACACATACAGTTGCATAGCCGCAATACAATGCCCCCATACATACAAGGGGTTTCCTTTCTTGGATGGCAAAACCCACCCAAACATAAATTCTACCGTCAGATCATTTGCCTAATGAACGGCCTAGATTGACTAGAAATTACTATACTTTTACAAGGCAATTTTACATCCGTTTTTAGCTTTGGGGGCGCTACCCCCGAACCCCCGCCAGGGGGCCCGAAAGAAGCACGCCCGCCCCCGACCCCCACTAGCCGACACCCCGCGCGCGCGCCTTTTAAGGTGGCCGGGGGTCCACGTTATGGATACAAAGTAAACAAGATAATCAGGCTCCACACCCAACAATCTCCCACTTGGAGACTGATTGTAGCAACTCCACCACTGCTTCATTTGCTAGAAAATGACTCCTCTTTGGACTTGGCTATTCCTCATCTTCATCGTCATCCTTGAAGACCAATTTAAACTGAGCACATTCTCAGTTTCTCCCTGGTTACAACTTTTCTTAGCATATCTATAGGATTCTGGCTAGTGTGTATCTTTTCCAACCTCAACTCTCCATCTTCTAATACTGACCATATGAAATGGTACTTGATATGTATGTGTTTAGTCTTGGAATGAAATGTTGAGTTCTTTGCAAGATGAATGGCTCTTTGGCTATCACTGTATAGCGTGCCCATATCATGCTTCTTACCTAATTCACCCATAAACCTTTGTAACCAAATCATTTCTTTACTAGCCTCTGTAGCAGCAACATACTCATCTTTTGTTGTTGAAAGTGCAACAACACTTTGGATTTTTGAAACCCAACTGACATCTGTTCCAGCTACAGTAACTACATACCCCGTAGTGCTCCTCCTATTATCTCCTCGCACCTATATCTGCACTGGAACATATCCCCGTAGAGCAATGTTTGAACCACCAAAGCATAATGCTTGATTTGTGGTACCTCTCAAATATCTCGAGGAATCCATTTTACTCGGCGATCCAATGTTCTTTTCCGGATTGTTCATATACCCGCTACAACTCCCACCGCAGCTACAATATCGTGCTCTCAGGCAAAGGACAATTGAGATATACATTAAACTTATCTTCCAACCGCCGATGATATTTCTCAAAATTATACAACTGCTGTCTTCATGGGTCTTGGGGCACATCTCCTTACTAAGTTTGAAATGTCTAGCAAAAGGTGTACTAATTGGTTTTGCATTCTACATATTAAATCTTTTCAACACCTTTTGTATGTACTCATTCTGAGACAATGTTAATTTGCGATTTTTCCTATCTCTAGTTATTCTCATACCAAGGATTTGTTTGGCAGCTCCCAAATCCTTCATTGCAAATGAATTTGCTAATTTTCTTTTGAGCACATTTATTTCTTGCATGTTAGACCCTACAACAAGCATGTCATCTACATACAATAACAATATAATATAGCTGCCATCATTTTTCCTTTTCAGATAAACACAATGATCAGAATGACATCTAGTATAACCTTGTTCAGACATAAACTTGTCAAATTTTAGATACCACTGCCTTGGAGCCTTTTTTAAGCCATACAAGCTCTTCTTTAACCTGCACACCAATTTTTCTTTTCCTTTAACCTCATATCCTTCTAGTTGCTGCATGTATATCTCTTCCTCCAAATCTCCATGGAGAAATGTTGTCTTTATATCTAACTGTTCAAGATGTAAATCTTCCGCTGTTACAAGACTTAAGATAGTTCTGATTGAAGTCATCTTAACAACAGGAGAAAATATTTCATCAAAATCAATACCTTTCTTTTGTGCAAACCCCTTCACCACAAGTCTAGCTTTGTACCTCTCGTTTCCCATCTTCTTCCTTCAAATCGTAAACCCATTTATTCTCGCAATGCGCTTACCTGCGAGGCAACTCGACTAAGTCCCAAGTCCGGTTATGCATTAAGGAGTCCATCTCTTCTTCCATGGCTAGCTCCCACTTCTTCCTGCTTTCAACCTGCATTGCTTCTTCATAACATTCGAGTTCACCAGAATCAGTCAGCAATAAATAATACAATGAAGGAGAGTATCGTTCAGAGGGTCTACTTATCCTGGTAGATCTTCTAACACCACTTTCAGGTGTTTGAGGTGCCTGTTGTTGTTGTGGTGGTTGTTGCTGCTGTGGTTGTTGATTATTATTATTTTCAGGCACCTTTACTTTTTCAGATATCTCATCAAGAACCGCATATTCCTTGCTTTCTTTTTCCTGTTTCTTTTCCTGCAATTGATTCTTATACAAGACCTTTTCATTGAATATTACATCTATGCTCCTAATGATTTTGTGATTTTCATAATCATAGAAGCGATAACCAAAATTATTAACACCATATCCAATAAAGGTACATTTCTTTGATTTTTCCTCAAGCTTTGATATGTTTTCTTTATTAACATGGACAAAGGCTCAATAAACTGAAAGGTTTTAAAAGAGAGTAATACCTTTTTACCTGTCCATGTTTCCTCTGGAATACCACCATCCAAGGAACTTGAAGGCCATCTGTTTATTTGATAGACATCAATATCTACAGCATCTGCCCAAAATTGTAAAGGCAATCCCGCATGCAATATCATGCACCTTGCACGCTCCATGATTGTTTTGTTCATCCTTCTAACACACCATTTTCTTGTGGTGTTCTTGGAACTATCTTCTCTCTACGAATTCCATGCTCTGAACAGTAACTATCAAACTCTTTGCCGCAATGTTCACCTCCATTTTCTGATCTGAGACACTTCAACTTCTTTCCTGTCTCAATATCAACCAAAGCTTTCCATTTCTTGAAAGTATCAAATACATTAGATTTATTCTCAATACAATAAATATAATTTTTTCTATTTGCATCATCAATAAAAGTAACATAACAATGAGAGCCACCGAGAGATGATACCTGAGTAGGTCCCCATACATCTGTATGCACAAGCACTAATTTTTTGCTCTTCTTTTCTTTCCCAACTCTGAGAAATCTGGTTCTCTTCTGTTTTCCATAAATACAATTCTCACAGAAAACCAAATCAACATTCTTCAAACCTGGTAACAAATTTCTTGAGTGAAGAATCTTCATCCCCTTCTCACTCATGTGTCCAAGCCTATGATTCTATAATGCTGCATCTGCTCCTTTGGAAATTAAATCATTAACAAAATTAGAAATCCCATTGCATAAATACAATGTACCAACCTTTTCGCCTTTTGCTATTACCAGGGCTCCTTTGGTGACCTTCCAAGTTTTATCCGTGAAAGTTGTCACACAACCTTCACCGCCTAACTGCCCTGTTGAAATCAGATTTTTCTTCGGATCTAAAACATGCCTTACTTCTTTTAGTAGCCATTGGTTTCCATTCTGTTGTTTTACAAGAACTTTACCTATTCCAACAATTTTACAGGGTTTATCATCACCCAAACGAACTTGTCCAAAATCCCCTTGAACATAGTCATGAAAATATTTCTTATCAGGTGTGGCATGGAATGAGGCTCTTGAATCTACAACCCAAGAATCAGTAACATTTTAGAAAGAAAGAATCAAAGAATCTTGTAACACATCACTTGTCACATTTTTTCATGTTTGTTTTCTTGCTGTGCATCTCCTTCTTTTCCCTTCTGAGATCTACAGTCTTTCTTTAGGTCTCCTTTCTTTCCGCATTTCCAGCACACTATCCCCGATCTGGACTTGGATCTGCCTTTCCTTGATTTACTCCGATATCCCAAGCTCTTTCCTTTTTCCATTCTTCTTCCCTTAGACTCTGCACTCATAGCATTACCCGATGTCTCACCGGAGCTTTTCCGTCGCATTTCCTCGCTAAGGATAGTACCCACAAACATCATCAAACTTTAAAGCACTAGATCCGCACGAGTTACTAATGGCCATTACTAAACCATTCCAACTCTCTCGGCAATGAGCACAAGAATAACAAATCTCTAACTTCATCATCAAAGTTTACCCCTACAGAACTTAACTGACTGGTAACTGTATTAAAATCATTTAAATGGTCTGCAACAGATCCACCTTTCGACATCTTCATATTAAATAGTCGTTTCATAAGAAATACCTTGTTTGAGGCCGAGGGCTTTTCATACAGTTTTGCCAACGTGTGCATCAAACCCTCTGTTGTTGTTTCCTTCGAAATATTGAAGGCGACTGACGCCGCAAGACACAACCGTAATGTTCCGAGTGCCTTTCTATCGAGAATGTTCCATTCTGCGTCTGTCATGGTCGCCGGCTTCTTTGTTTTTCCGCTCAATGGTAGGTATAGATATTTCTGATACAGATAATCTTCCATCTGCATCTTCCACAACGCAAAGTTTTGGCCGTTAAATTTCTCGAACCTAAAATTACCATCGTCCACCATTGCTCCCACTCGAACCAGGAACCCCTTTTTCCTGCGATTTTATCAGCCAAATATACCTTCGGCTCTGATACCAGTTGTTAGAAAATTAAATATTACAGAGCAATGAAACACATAAAAAATATGCGGAAAATACAAGCACACAAAACACATAAAACCAGAGAGACACAGATATACGTGGTTCACCCAGTTTGGGCTACGTCCACCCCGAACAGCCAGTCCTTTCTTTATATTATCCAACAAAATGAAGAGACAAAACCTACAACAGATCCACTGTAATATCCTCTATTCTCTCTCAGAGTCTCCCTCTCTGTTTCTCGCTCCGAGAATACACTCATCATACCCAACCGCAATACAATGCCCCCATATATACAAGGGGGTTGCCTTCTAGGGAAAAAAAAACCCTAATCTAAACACACCCCCCCGTCGCATCATTTGCCGCCCGACCCCCCATGGCAACATTAAATTCTAAGTGCTGCTGCCGCCTTTAAGGCAATGTGGCCAACGTCGTGATACAAAGTAAACAAGATAATCAGGCTCCACACCCAACAGTGTCCGGTCCTCATCACCCGG